>CM075861.1:64295209-64650209 GCA_037975125.1 Latrodectus hesperus
GTGTGTGTGTAGTCTGCGTGATATTTTATTGATACTTGTTTTTAATATGTAATCTTTGCGAAATTGGTTTCCAGTTAATAGTATTTTAACATTTTTGCAGTAAATAATAATAATGTAATATCCGAAATTTTGATATTTGAAGTGTAAAATAATGCGAAATTGCGTTGCTCAAAGCTCAAGTTTGAGCCCGATCCAGATTTGGAGAACCGGATAATGCATGAAGTGATGTAGTTTTAGTTGCCTAGATAATTGAGTGCAGTGCTTGACGCAAAAATTGGAAATCGCAAGGACTTCAAGTGACTTCTAGGACTTCACCAGTTTTTCAGTAGATAAAAACTTAGCAACATGTATACAGTCAGTCACAAAAGTCTACGCGCACACTCTGATTTTTGTATATTTTGCACATAACTCATAATTGCGAAAACTCAATTTTATTTTCACAATTATTTCTCATAATAACTCAGAATAAATAAATAAAATTATCAACATATTTGTTAAAACGTAATGAAAATAACAAAAGTTTCAAATTATGTGGTCACGAAAGTCTGCATACAGAGACAGGAAACTCAAATTTTTGGCAATAAGCAAAAATAAAAATACCATTAATACTTGGTAGGCCCTCCCTTTGAAGCAATGACTGCACGCATTCCTTTTGACATCGAATTCACCAGGTTCTTTGTTTCAGGTGAAATTTGGGACCAAGCCTGCTGCAAAGCCTTCTTTAGGGTTTCGACGCTGGTAATGGGTTGTTGTCTTATTTTTCTGTCGACTTCCTCCCAAATATGTTCAATAGGGTTAAGGTCTGGAGACAGTGGAGGTGAATGCAACTGTTTGGGCGTCTTTTAGAGCAGCCATTCCTTCACAATCTTTGCTGTGTGCTTCGAATCATTGTCTTGTTGGAAGACAAAGTTGCTTCATAGTCCCAATTTTCTGACTGATTCATGTAGGTTGCCTCGCAAAATCTTCAGGTATCCAAAACGATCCATAGTACCCTCGATGAAAACCAGATTGCCAACTCCAGCTGCTGCCATGACACCCCAAACGATCACACTACCTCCACCGTGTTTTATGGTGGGAGTCAAATTCTTGGGGTTCATTTCTGTGTTTTTTTCCTCCAAACTTTTCCGCGGCCATCACTTCCAAAAATGTTGAACTTGCTCTCGTCGGTGAACAAAACTGTTTTCCAAAACTCAAAATCCTTGTCAATATGTGCAGAAGCAAAGGCAAGTCTTTTCTTTCGGTTTACAGATGATACTAATGGTTTCCTTCTGGGAACTCTGCCATTGTAGCCGGCCGATCGAAGAATTCTAAGAACATTTTCTGGGTGTACCTGCTTACCAATTTCTGTTTCAATTTGATCCGCTAATTTTGGGGCACTAATTTTTGGATTTTTCTTCACTTTTCTTACTATGGCTCTTGCTTCTCGATCATTGAGCTTCCTTGGACGACCACATCGAGATTTGCTGAGCACACTTCCGCGTTTAACAAAGTTTCTGTAGATTGTTTGCACAGTCGACCGAATTTTGTTTACAATTTTGGCAATTTCGGAGTAAGATTTCTTTTCACATTTCAATTTTACTACCAAATTTCGAAGTTCTAAGGATGCTTCCTTTCCCTGGCTCATTTTAAAGCAATTTGATATTGTAATATCATGAAAAATACTAACGATGAACTAACTACAAAATTGTCACCTCAAACATTTGTAGTTAGTTTTGTAGTTAGTTAACCTTCAACAAATCTTCATATGTAAATTTTCTTTTCTCAACCAATCGTGTGTATGCAGACTTTTGTGACGCGCTAATTTTTACATATTCACAAAATTTCCCAGTAGATGATTGTTTGAAGCTTTTTTAATTGTGTAAATCACAGTTTTTAGTGAAAAAGGAATTATTTATTCTATTTTGCAAATTGAAAAATAACTCAGTTTTGAAATGTGCCCTTTTTTAGGGTTGTATATAGAGAGAGCTTAGATTTCGAAATAATACCTTTGTGGTGTTGAGATCATCAGACAGAGCATTTCTTTTGCTGATCGGACATTTTGTGGGAATGTTGAATGAAAAATTTTAACCACTATATAGCATTTGTGACTCTATAATATACAAATTAACATCCTAAAGCAATTTAACTTTAAAAACATTTTAACATCACTTCATAAATCACCTTTTAGATGGACTTTTCATAAAGAGTAGATGGTATTCTTGTGCCACAAAACAGAAAAACGGAAAATTTCTCTGATGCTTATCGTAACAGAAGTCCATGAAAAATTGCAACTTCTATTCCCCGTCCTTCAACAATGGTAGAGATCAAACCCGGAATCTTTCATTCTGAATGTTTTTTTTTTCCAACCGCTAGGTTGTTATAAGTATATTTCAAAATATTGTAGAATCCTTTCAACAACAGAAGCACATTTTGGCAGTATACTTTATCCCAGTAAGTGATCGTGGTAACAGGATAAGAAATAACATTATTATGTTCTAACTTCATTACTTGATTCAACTGAGGTTACCAGTGCTGCAAGGCTTATGCATATTAATAGCCTCTATAAGGTGTTTCCTTTGGCATAGCTTGGTTGGTAATGATGATGCCAGAAGAAATGACGAATTTGGGCTAACTGTGTCAACACTATTTAATAACGGAAATTATAGATGGTGCGCTTCTATCTTCTCCGCACGCACATCTACTTGGGAGGCTGCTTGGGATATTTCTCTTTTCCAAATTTTACATGCTATCTTTGAAGAATATGGCATATTATCCTTGAAAAATTTCCGGAAATAGTAGTAGACATTAAAATGCCTTATAACAGACTTTGCTTATTAGGATCTCCACTGCTCAATGTAATAGAGTCAAATTTGTCATTTGACCATTCTGCAAAGACATATGGCGTTTGCCTGTACTTAAAGACTTTGAAGGGTAGAAATAGAATGCTGGAGACAATGCATGCCTAAACATGTAACCTAACCTATTAAAAACTTAGGCAATAGTATGATACTCAGCCAAACTGGTTGTATTGTCATTAAAGATTGGCATAACAACCATTGAAAAAAATTTTTTTTGCGCTACTATACTTATGTTTGATTTTTTTGCGCTACTATACCTATGTTTGATTCCATATTTCAGTTATTTTTGAACGCAATCGTTATTTACAAGCCAAATTTTGGGTTTATGAGCTAACATTTTCTGGGGATACATGCATTTCCTTTATATAATATCAAACTAAAATAAGCATTAGTAAGTAAAATGTGAAATGTATAGTCGATAAAGATTTAAAATTTATAGAAGAAAAAAGGTAACACAAAAATAGCAATTATAAAAATTGATCACTTCCAATGCATTTTGTTTCCATATACACTTAATGTTTCCATCAAAAGAAGAAACTACGAAATTTCTGTGTGTGAATAAATAAAAATGAACTGAGAAAGAGAAAGAGGAAGAAAGAGTAAAAAAGAGAAAAAGAAACAGTGAATTTTATTACTATATTTTTAGCGTAAAATGCAATGAACTTTAATTTACAAACAACTATGACATCTTACAGTTTAAGCACATATTATCTCTAATATCAGACAGAAAATGAATTTTGCTAAAATTCAAACGATAAGCATAAATTGAAATTTAAAATTATGCAGATTAAACTTGACTATTTCCTCTTTGAAAGGGTTAAAATATTCTCACTTACGCTCAGTTTAACACAAGATTATAAGATAAAATTTTAAACAGACTAGGAATAGTTTTGAAGATTTTCTTAACTAAAGAATTTTATCTTAAAATTTGGTAGAGAAACGATTTTGTGCTCTGAATGGTAAATAAATTGGAGTAAAGGCTCATTTTATATACTACATCTTAGTCTTGGAGCAGCTGATATTGTTTAACTAAAATCTGTAAAGTTTTACGATTTATTTTCATATCACATATTCTAATTTTCTTAATACTGAAATAAATCTCGATAGCTATTTAAGCTAAAACTGCAATTCAGTATTTTTATATTATAATTATAAAGAAAAGAAATAATTCGATTAGGTTCTTCATTTTACTACTCTAAAACCTGTGAAATAATTAGAAATAAACTGAGAGTTTTTGATCTGGATTATTTTCATTGCATTTAAACATGTTCAATTTTCGTAATTTGTAAAGTGTTCCTATTATTGTGTGGTTTATTATTATTTACTTTTTTTTAGCTAATTCTATTCTTTTATTGTTTTTACATTTTATGCTTATAAACGTAACAATAAAAAATACTTGTATCTATCTATCTATCCCACTGCAAAAATTATTTTTCGCATAAGTACTGAATGAGGTTTTCGACTAACGCACGTAGCACGAGGTAGAAAGTGTCAATTGCTCCGGTGATGTTAAAGAAGTTATACCCGATAACCAGTATAACTCCTTTAACTTCATAGTAAGTAAAGGTAAAGACCGCGGTTCCTTTACACCATTAGCTATCTATTGATCGATCGAACCATCCATCCATATTCTTTACGAAGTATCTATAAATTTTAAATTAATCAAGAATCATGTGTAATCATAACTCAAATTAAATGAAACTGAAGTGAACTGTTGATTAAATTATTTTTGTTATTTGTTTTCTAGTTCTGTTGATGTTTTTAGGGTCTACGTAGGATATATCCTCCCAAGAGATTTCTCCCCAATATTGTGTTTTTTGTTTTGATTATTATATTGCCGGTTTTTCCTTTGGTGTTGCCAATTTGTGCTTTTGTTGGTTTTCGGTTTTCCCTTTTGTTGTCAAGTTTTTTTCTAGTATTTTACGTCATTTTTGCATCACATATATGGTTTTTTAAGTGGCAAAAGCGTTGAATTTTTTGTTCAGTTTTTCAATTCAGCTGAGTTAGAAACATTTCTCGTTCCAAAAACATTATTAGAATTACTTACTAGAATTTAAGGCCACATTATGGCGTTTTGAGGCCGGAAATATTTTAACTGAGAGAGATCGTATTTGATTGATGTATTTATTGCTTCTGCCATTACTTCTTCGAGGTATTTGTTAACCAACCTTTTAAAAAGCGGGAACCATTTCGCAAATTGATCTGTCTTTATTTGACTGAGGTTCAGAAAACACACAGAACTTATTGACCACCTATATGTTCAAAATGTACCCGTTATGTATAGGTAAATTCATTGAAAACTGATCTAGAATGTATTCTTTGGAATAATAGATATAGTAGCATAAAAGTGTACAAATTGCTCACGGTCCTAAGCCTTCTTCCCAGTGACGAGAGTGCTAAAGCAGTTGTGCATCAACAAGGAAAATTGATTTCCTGTTTCAATAAGGGTTGAAAAAACAGTTTCTATGTCAATGGTATTCTGAATGGATTTGACGATTTGGAAGATATATGATTGCTTCAGCTAGAGTGAATTAATCTGTTAATAAATATTGGCATGCAACATCAAAAGTGCAATTCAAATGAACTCTCTCTTCCAATAAGTTAAAACCAGGAGTGATTAGCTGTCGTTTGACAAATTATCTCATGACACTATAAAGATTTTGGTACAAGTTGGGATCAGGGCAAAATCACTTTACCTTTACAACTAATCATTCTTTTTGTTCAGTTACAAACAGATGTGTCTTTCAGTAATTGCAAGATTGTTTGATCCACTGGGCCTGCTAGGACCGATTATTATCAAGGCTGAAATATTCATTAAAAGTCTTTGGTTGCTCCTTTTATCTTGAAATGAACTTCCACCTAAATTGCAGAAGGAGTAGGGTAATTCCTCAGAGTCATTATCGTCACTGGACATGATTTACATTCCTCGTTGAATTTCGGTTGATGGTGCTCAAGCAATTCTCGGATTGTGTTTTGTGATACCTGCAAAGAAGGAATTTTTGCTGCTATCTACATTCAATCCATGAGTCAATGTAGCGAATGTAAAGTTTTAATACTGTGCAGTAAGTCACGGGTGTTAGTAATTGGCAAGGCTTTGAGCATTCTCAATTTTGAACTGCATGGAGTGCAGCTTCTATCAAGACCTATTGCGAAAATGATGTTTTCATTGTTTCTTAAAATTGATCCTGTGTTCTTGTACTGTAATCCTACAACAGTTCTTACATGGATTAGATCTTCATCTAGTTCGTACAAATTGTTCGAGGAAAACAAATTGTCCAGGAATTATCCAAAATATTAGCTTGGAGCAATGTTAGCATAAAGAACAATCCTGCAGATTCAATATCTCGTGGTGTCTGGTCAAGATAAATATAGAAACCTTCTTTTTTGTGGAATGGTCCACTATTTATTGGTAAGAACAAACTTACTGATGATCCTTCAGTAAATCCTATAGTATGGTAACAACGAAAAATTCACGAGAAAATTGAAAATACTTTCTCACACAATGAGGTTACAGATATAAGGCTTCTCAATACTATGAATGATTGCATTTTCAATATAATTCACTCTTATTTGAAGCACATTAGAGTATTTGCGATCAGATTTATTGATAGTTGTATAGGCAAAGTTCATGATGATTACCTTCAAAGATGTGAACTAGAGAGGCAAGAAGTTTTTTAAAGGTAGTACAGATCCAGCACTTCTGTAAAGAGATAAATCATTTAACAAATTAACTACATCTGAGTTGTTTCTGTTTTTATAGATTGAGATAGGGAAATATAGAGAACGACTCATTCATGCTGGTGGACTCTAGAACTCTGACCTATACCTTGATGCAAAATACCCAGTCTTGCTGCCAGCAGGTGAGAAGTTGACAGAAATGATTTTTTAGAGTTATCATTCCAGAGATTTAAGCTGTAAACCCCAAACATTATTAGATTGTGGACATCCAGTGCATTGGGATTTAAGCGACCAATTACGGTAAGACGCCGCATTGCACATGATTGTGTTAAATTTTTTAAGGCGAATCCAAAAAAAAAAATCAGTCAGATCAGATGGTAAGCCAGGCTATTTTCAAAACTGGACTAAATCTGTGTGGTCATTTTTTGATAAAATATAAAAATCAGTAAAGCTTGTATACCAAAATGTTTTTTCTGTATGTATATTTATATGTTTAGTTACCAAGACAGTATATCTCGAGGTATTAAGTGATTTAACAGCTGAAACATTAATGTTTTATTTGTTAAAGTTGAGGTTTACCCTTACAATTACTTCAGACAATGCAAAGAACTTTTGGGGGTTGCATCAGAGATAAAAAGGATACTTGCCCTATTCCGACACTTATGCTAGTTCCTATTTATCTTATCAGGTAATTTCATGTGATTTTATGCTTTGCGAACCTAATTTTAGAGGATTGTGAGTAGTGGATGTCAAGAGCCTTAAGCACTATTTAAAACGTCCTGTGGGAGAGCATAATTTTACCCTTGAGAAAACTTTATTTGAGTAGTTACTATAATTAGTAACTACTCAAATACAGTCTATGCCAAATAGTTATGCTTTAAAACTAAGGTTTTCTGATCCTTTCCTTTGACTTCTGACGGCTTTTTAACTGATTGAACGTTGAATGCATTCCCACAATTGGATGTATCAGAGATTGCAAATAACCATTTGTCCCATTGGTTGTTAATTAGCAAACTGTCTCAAACTATATGGAAAAAGTGGTTTGTTGTTTATTCTGCCAATTTTCACCAAATATCTAAATGGTAACATGATATTGGTAATGTAAATTGGATTATCACCCCAAAAGTACCCTTTCACAAGTAAGGCATTATCATCATGTGTTATTTAACGTGTCTCAGCCGCCATTAGAGAGCATGACAGACCTTAGGTTGGATCGGGATCCTCTGGCTGAACAAGGTAGGCTTCATCCCTTCAGTGGGTCGATGAAACGGAGTACTAAGCAATGGGGGCTTTTTGTGTGTATATATATATATGTATGTATATATGTATGTATATATATATATGTATGTATATATATATATATATATATATATATATATATATATATATATATATATATATATATATATATATTTATGTATAAGTAACATTGAAATGTTAAGTTTGAGCATCTTTTACTTATAAATTATTAAATCAAACTAAATAAGCTCAGCATTAGTGCACACGTAATTTATATTCAGTTACGGAACGTACTGTATTTACGTATATTAATAAACTTATTTACATCCATTAGTAACGTATAGTATTTACATATATTCTAAATATGCAAGAAGAAAACTTTGGTCGCATAAATAGCGCGAGTGGTCTTAATTGACGTACATTTTTTATTCGTCACTTATAAGAAATGAGCGTCATTTAAGTTAAAGGATTATTAAACGAATAAAATCTAAAATGAGTAATCTTGGTTAGAGAGAAGTATTTTCTTGTTAATACATGAATAATTAACTTGGGAACTCACCCAACTGTATGCTAGAGATAGGAAAGAACTGAAGTAGAAAGAAGAAAATGAAAAAGGGAATTTCTTAATGGAAACTAAAATATTATCACCAACCGTGTGTTAATAATGCTGTCCTTTATTTCACCAGCAGCATAACTAGAGAGAAACGTTTGAAAAGATATAGTCTCGTTTCATGAATGCTCAAAAATATCTCGCTGAAAGAAATAACTTAAAGAATAATAAAATCTTTAAGCAGATGAAACACAAATATCCTAATATATTCTCTGGAAATAATTCAGTTTTCTTTGATATAGAATTTAAAAGTGTGAAAAATAAAAAATAAATGAACGTAGATATTTTTTTTCGGATGGTAGATAAGATGGCAATAGGGAAAATGTACCAAATCTAAATCATTCTACACAAAAATAAAGAATCTTTGCATTTATTATGCCTAAATAATATGCTTAGTGTTAATAAGTTGTTATAAATTATTCACTAGAATTTAAATGTTGTTGTTGTCGTGTGCCAGCTAGGCTTGCATTATAGGGTGCGCTGCTCCACTTTTCCCCAACTGAACCGTGTTTTGGTGTAGAGTCCGACTTCCTCAGGGCACATTTGCCATAGGTATCCATTTATAGGGTAGGCAACTATTCACAATCCATTGATACAAGGAAAGGAAAAGACAAGTGAAAGAGGGAAAGTACATCCATGCCCAAACCGGGTTTCGAACCCATTACCTCCCTCTCCGCAGGCAGCCATGCCTATCACGATGCAATCTAGGCGGCATTAGAATTTAAATATTAATATCAAATCTATGCTGGAGCAGTAGAAAATTATTAAAAATTTACTGTATTTTTGAAATGAATTCGTTTAAGCAGAAAATCTGTTTTATAAATGCAGTACGAAGCTATTCATGAAAACATGTATTCCAGGTAATTTAAAAAAGAATTCTTATTAAGTTTATAAATTTTGTTGCAACATTTAAATTACCATATGCTTCATTATTTTTTATTCCTATATAAATGTTGTTGAAAAAACTCTAATTATTTTCCTTACAAATGTTAAAAAAACGCGGCATTTTTATAATTAGACAGATTTCAAGATAATATAGTATCTCTCTTATTTATTAAATGGCTGCGTATGCAATATACTGCATTTTAAAATATAAATATGACTTTGAAAAATGCAAATAGTGTAAATTCGAATGTATATTGCCTAGAGACAGAGTGCAAATCAAAATGTTTACATAAATACTAATAACGAAAACTGCTAAAAACATTTAAATTTGCTATCATTTATCCAGTCATAAAATTAATTTTTATTCACAAGAGATTTTAGCTAATCGAAGAATATATTGAATGACACCATGGCTACCATTGTTGTAATATTAATATCTACCTGGTTCACAATTAGTAGACTAGATATTCCCAGTAGCAACGAAACCTGATAAATTCCCGAACACCACTTCAGTGGATATAATCAACGAAGCTTTCACAAAGAAAATGAAAAATAATACTATTGATGAATGCAGAAGGACAAATGAAACATCCATCTGTCGTTGATAAAAAATGTCATGGATCTAACCTGGGAAATTTCTCTCAAAACAGTCACAGTAAATACAGCCAATAAGAGTTCAATGCATTTACTTGATGAAGTACAATAGACTTAAGATACATATTATAAAAGAGCTATTTACATAAGTGAATAGACGGTCAGTGGCTAACAAAACCAATTAAAAAAGAAAAATATTCTAAATTTTAAAAAATAATAATCATTACAGGCATGGCTCAACGACCGACCACAGGACATTCGATTCCACAGATTTAACACGTGCACGTATATCGCATGTTCTCAGTAAGTCTTTGGCAGCTTTGGGAATCGAACTCCACCCTTCCGAACAGAAGGCCGATGCCCTATCCAAAGGCTACCACGGTCCTATAAATGCGAACCTGCACAGACCTTATTGAAGAAAAAATCTCCAAGCTCACGATCCACCCAGGAAACGTCCAAGTAGACAATCACATCAATCTAGGAGATGATCAACACTCATAAAGGGATCAAAGCATCTGTCAGATACATACCGAACTCCAAAGTGGAAGATAATGTAGGAGCCGTATTTGTAGCTATCTTAGACGGTAGCATAATCCACTCCGAGAAATTATGGCTCAACTCAAATAACACTGTCTTTCAGGGGGAACTGTATGCCATTCTAAAAGCTGTAACCTGGGCAAAGACAAGAGCAGAGAAAAGCCGCATATGTTCAGACAGCCAAGCAGCCATAAGTAACCCCACCACAGCAAGTCCACTGACTCGCGAAATCCAACGAGAGATCAACATCACCAACAACCTACATCTCGGATGGGTTAAAACGCACGTCGGACTAGACCACCGACAGACTGGCAAAAGAAGCCACAACATCGACCGAACCTCAAATATAAATCTGCCCACCCCAAGATCTTTCCACAAAAAGAAATTCAAAACAAAGGCCATTCAAACCTGGCAACTGTCAAGGGAAAAAGCTACTACAGGTCGCCTGGTACATGATACAATTCCAAAGGTTAAACCTAGTAACCAAGACAAATTACACTGTTCGTCACGAGACATGGCCCATTCCCGAGTTATCTATTTAGAATTGGTGCTCTGCCAAGCGACAATTGTGCCTGTGGTCATACGGGTGACCCACTTCACTATGCCACATCGTGCCCACTCACCAGCTCCTGGCATATGACTACCCTCAGCGAACACCTGAGAATAGAATGGTTGAAAAATATTATCCACCATCCGCAAGCAAAACCCAAAATCATCTCCTCGCTGGTAACATTGCTCTCGGAGCACAGGGAGCTCATAATCCCTGAACGATGATGAGAGCCCGAGAACCAATGAAGAAGAATCGATCTCTCAAAACTTCGATGAACGATCATCCTAAGCCCCTAGGGACACCAACAAATTCCACCACCGGTACTTCCTATTTGAAGAACAAACCAGGTCAGGGACCCGTGGTCAATTAAATGCACAAGAATCATTCTAGGTTCCAAAGTCTAAATAAACTTGTCCTCTGGAGGCAGTCAATGGCAGCAGTGAGGCAACTACCCTCCTACGCTGATTTGAGCTGTTGCGTTGGGAGCTCGCGACCACAGGCAGGGGTGGCGTTCCCCTACTGGTGCTTCCTTCTTTCTCTCCAGCAGACTCCACCCAAACTGGTAGAACCCTCCCTGGGTTAGGTACAGGGAGTCCTGCTGGCGTTCACGTTCACTGCTGCCATGACACCGTTTATACGGAAAAAGCTGAAGATGTGGTCAGGGCAGTGCTCCATCCCTTTGGTCCCATATGAGTAGTCTTTTTTTACCTCTTCTGTTTTTTCTTTTTGCACTTGTCACCCGACAACAACAACAACAGCTTGGAATTCATTCTTTATTGTACTATTCTACTAATTTTTTATCTTGATTACTATATCATTTGTAATTAAAGAGGTTAAAAGTGCAGAATGATATATTGTTAAGTTACTCATTATAAAATTTTCCATGAATAGCTATTATTAAAACCAACTAGCCCTCCAAACTTATAATATTTTATAATGTGTACACAAAAACAGCTGAATTACCATTCCCATAATTTTATTTATAATTACGTAACCTTATATTTTAATGAAATTTTCATAGTTTTTTTTTAAATACAAATTAAAAAAAATTTCTACACATTTCATATAATTTATATATTTAAAAATAAAATTTAGAACATGACAATTGCAAAAATGTTAAAAAATATAAAATTTTTATAGAAGTAAAAGAACGTTTGATTTTAAAATATGAGTGGATGAATTCCAAAAATGCAATGCAGAGTTTTTTGAATAAAATTTTAAATGATGGAAAAATCGACTATTTTTAAAATTTAGATGCAGATTGTTATTTAACTTTAGTTAATTTTATCTGTCATTGCAATTTACTTCACGTTTCTAAATAATTAGTGCTCATTAAATTCTCCATTAATTAGAGTCTTGAGTAATGAGCATCAAATGATACATGGTAAGAATTTTAGTAATATTGTTCATATTGAAAAAAAATTAGAACAAGTCTCAGTACTGAGCGTATTTCTAAATGTGTAACTTGGATCTGTATTTAAATGGATAAATTTTACTTCATGTTTTCCAGTTTAGCGTTATTTTTCATATTTTCGTTATCTTCGTATTTTCTTACATCTTCTTATTTTAAAGATGTGTAGAGAAAAATTCATAACAAAAATAAATCATCCTTTAATTTCAGTTAAGAAAACAAAAATTATGTTTAGTTCAATATGCTTTTACTTAGATATTCTCTTGCAATCTTTCATCACGGGGTCCATTATTTTTTCAATTCTGTTAATTAAAATGTTGCTCCATTCTTCTTTTGAAACTTCCATTCAAACTTTAATGACCCAGCTCACTTGTGTAACTCAAGTTTCATTTTGTAATGGAATTGCAGACTAAAATGGAATTTGAAGTTGTTGTTTGCAATGTGGCAAAAATATAATCATTTATGTTTGTGCCCATTATAGTTTTCAAAAATGAGATTTAATATACGATTTAACTTATTCGTTATTACATAAGTTATCAAAAATACTGTTGTAATATCCATGTCTATTCTCTGATAGACAATTCTATTCACCTTCAAGAAGTCATAGACTAGGATAGGTAAATCCAATAGATCATTGTAGGACAAATCTAGACACTTAATATGTGCCATAGAAAATGTCATTTGTTGCATATTTCGGTCCTAGTTGTGTCAAAAATACTAGTCTAATATATATTAACGGTTATTCTTTCTTTGACTCATTATTTTTTGCAACAGTACAGCTCCATATGAGGATGGATCAACTATAATATTTACGTGTTGAGCTTACATTCATTCAGTAAATCGATACATTCAATAAGAAAATATTTTGCATGCAACATGAATTATTATTGGAGGCTAAAGCAGTTTGAGAATAGTGATAATTTACAAACCATTTTTATGATAACCAAGAACTATTGTACTTAAGGATTACTTCTCTGGGGCCACTGATAATTAACCAAAATATATTCTTATCTTATTTTTGGTAGAAAAATGTTTCTTGATCATATTTTTTTTTTCAGAACATAAATATTAATTCTTCCTACCAAGGATCACCGTGGCCAATGTTAGAACAATTGGAGATAGATGTTGTGCTTCAGATTTTTGCATGTACATCTGTTTGGGTAATACGTCAGTTGGGTTAGGTGCTTGGGAGGATTTAGGCAGAAGATGCACCTCTGTGTAGTTTAAGTGTAAATATTAATGAGACAAGTAATGGAACATATTATTTAAAAAAATGGTAGGAGTTGCAATTAGTAATATATCTCAAAAAATCGCTGAATTCATGACTTAAATATTTTTGTGTTAAGGTGACTTTCTTGATTTTTTTATTATGCAAGATTTGTGTGTGTTACGTTTGGATAAAGAATTATTTATCTGTCATATCCGACATTTTTTATGTGTTAAATTTATTTATTTTTCTTCCTTTAAATATTTTAGACAAATATGATAGTATTGTAGAAGTAAATGAGCACTGATTCAAACAATAAGAAATTCAAGTTATCACATTTCACAAAAATGCTATTTTATGGGCCTAATATATTTTTAATAGGGGCATTTTTTACTCTGTCCTTAAAACTAAATAAGTCATTAAAACTTAGTTTTCGATAGTTAGTATAATTACTCAAAAGAAGAAATTCTACCTCTTCCAAAACTTTTATTAAAGGGATTTTGTAAAGCAGTATTTATTTAGTTCTTTTAGTAGGAAATCCTGTTCACCTAGATGTTTTCATATCAAATAAAACATCAAATTCAAATAACTAAAGCTAAAATGGATTGGAAAATGCAAAATTGTATATGTGGAATGGAAAATATGTTCTATTCCGTGATTTTATAAAATCATTATTATCTGAAAAACTAATGCAAAAATTTAGTCCAAAAGTGCTATCACACAGAATTTATCAATATTTTTATTATTTTAAAATTCGTTTTAAAAATTTACAATTTGCATTAGGTTGACGGTAATATTACATGACTTCCTTTTTTTGATTCAAATTTGATACCAGGTATAAAAGTGTCAGCTTATATTATTAAATTTGCATTTATTACCTATGATTAAAATATGAGATAACTAAAATCGGAAAACAATTATAGAATTTTATTTTTCTTTGGCCTGGTTTTTTTCTATCCTACTTTGATGCGAGACATAAATGACGTAGAGTTCCAAAGAGTTAAAATAAGTGTCAGTTTGTATATATACAACTATATTTATTTCCTATGAAAATATAAGCTAACTAAAATTGGGAAATAGTTATGGATACCATATCACATTATATTCCAGTATAAACATTAAAAAAATTTCTGACTTTAAAAATTTAGAGATTCCTTACCCATATTTCAGTAGTTAAACATTATATATATATATATATATATATATATATATATATATATATATATATATATATATATATATATATATATATATATATATATATATATATATATATATATATATATATATATATACACAACAAGGGCGCCCAATGCACAATGAATCCGCTCTTTTCGACCTTGGCAATTCTGTTAGTGATGAAATATTTCATTCAAGAAAAGCGCACCTCTATCACTGTTGAGTGGTTACGAATTCCGGAGAATCACTCGCCTCCCCCCTGAGGGATGATTGAGAGCGATGGACACGAGAGAGTAATTTTTCATTTAGGCTTCTGGGTCACGAAACCCTGACTTTCATTTTCCGGAAGAGAAACCGCGCAAATGGGATCTGTCGCCGAATGCTGGACACGCCTCCTGTTTTTTTATTCTTCTCACTTCTTTCTTTATTTTCGGGGAGGAGGTGGCTCTTCACACTTTCTTATTTATGGGAGAATGTTCGTTCTCCAACATTATTTCTTTTAGATTGGTTCCGCAGGGGAATTTACATTTCTAATTCCTGAAAATCCTTGATCACTTTTCGTTTTGAGATGATTGGTTTGTTTCTATGGTAAGATGATCAAAATGTTTTAAATGAAACTTTACAAATGAACACGTAGCAAAATCAACTAAAGCTAGGAATAATTTTCTGTTATGTTGTCGTGAATACCTTTGTATTAAAAGTATTATTAATTTTACCACCAAAACCTTCAAATTTGATTGATGAAATATCACTATAAATTTGACAAAGGTAAGAAAGTAGATTGCTCCACTTGATATTATACATTCTGGATCCTTTCACTTGTGGCTATCGATGGGAACGAAATGGCATACTCAGTAGCCAAAACAGTAACACTTGAGCCACAAGTCTTCAACCCACTTCCTCTTCAGTCACTGCATATTTATAAGAAATTCATGGACATTTTTAAATATTAGCAGGTGGCAAAATCAACAGGCTAATCCTGAGGTAAGATCCAAGTGACTTGTAAGAAGTTTTGTTAAAAATCCTGTAAAGAGGATTTGCCAAATTCCGGACTGCAAACAGGCATGATTGTTTGACACTTCATTAAAGTAAAATGGCAATCCTTTCATCTAATTCTTTGGATTCCAACTTTGGGATTTCGGCTTTGGGATTCGGGCGCTATGAATGCAAAACATCTTATTGTATGCCCAAAATAAGATTGATTCTCAGAAACGGAATGAAACTGGAAATTTTATTGGAACTCCAGAGCTTTCATGAGCTTATTTTCAATACTATATATATATATATATCTTGTATTCTTCAACTATTTCAGTTTTTTAATTTTTACTTCTCATGTTATTTTGTTCTGATTATCACTTCAATGCTTGTTTTTTTATTATATTTGTATTTTTGTGATACTTGAGCTGTTTTGTATATTTGGATCAATTTTTCCAATAAAAACATGTTTCTTTTAGACTATATTATCATTGTATTTTAAGAGTATGTTTAATTTTTGTTGGTGATTTGGGTTGCATATTGATGTTTATAGCAGAAGATGCCATCAATTAGCATTGGTCCCAACTAATGTTAATTAATAAATGGGTCATGAATGATGCACTTCGGCATAACATCTCTCGGAAGTGGCCGTGGTGGCCTGATTGGTTAGGGTTCCATTCTTATTATCGAAAGGTTATGAATTACAATCCTGACTTATGCAAAGATACGTTATGTTTGCTAAAAGCGGCTGGGGTACGTTAAAACTGGGAGTGGCCGCAATGTCTTCCAGGTGAAATGATACCTCTGGGGGCTGCAGACCAAGCATTGGGGGTTTATTGCTTGGTCCCTGCTTCAAAATCACGAGGACTCCATCCGGCTGCTTCTATCTAATAGCCCAACTCAGAACTTGGTACGGGGAAGCATTCTGGGGCAATATCTCTTAGAAATGATACTTGAGAGTTTCAAGGGTTTCTTCCTTTACGAATTGATAAAAAGCAACACATTACTTATGACAATTTCCCTTTGAACATAAATACCTAGCGGAAGTTGCATTATTTATAGACTTCTGCAAAAGATTATCGGTGTGATTTTAGTTTTTTGTTTTTAAATAAAATGTAAAAAAGATGCTGTTTAAGACAAATTCTATGTCGAAAAACGTTAGAAAATTCAAGAATAATACTAAAGTGTCCACCACCTCTATAGGAAATTCGGGTGAAAATCATTTTAATATCCTATTAATTCTGATAAAATTTTATTTCTGAAACTTTTGATTATAGCTGTATAAAATTTTATTGTAAGTAAAAAGAAAGAAAATAATGAAATTTTAATAAAATATGTATTAAATTGGAAATAGTAAAAAAATGGTTTAATTGGTTTAAATAATTCAGAAATTAGTTACTCTTAATTCCTTGAATCTAGAAAGGCAATCGAAGATTTGAAGACAGTAAAAAAACAACAAATCTAACAAGTGATTGCAGATTTGAAGACACTACAAAACGCAATGAATCTAGAAAAGTGGTTGCATATTTGTGATAAGATACTGCAAAATGCAATAAATCTAAAAATGTGGTTGCATATTTGAGAGAGAGAAGATACTGCACAATGCAATAAATCTAAAAATGTGGTTGCATATTTGAGAGAGAGAAGATACTGCAAAATGCAATAAATCTAAAAATGTGGTTGCATATTTGAGAGAGAGAAGATACTGCAAAATGCAATAAATCTAAAAAAGTGGTTGCATAATTGAAGATATTTCAAAATGCAGTAAATTGAGAAAAGTGGTTGCATATTGGAAGATATTGGAAAAAAATAAATAATCTAGAAAAATGGTCGCATATATTTGATGATGTTGAAAAAATTACTAACCAAGTTCTTTGAAAAATATACATTTCAAAACAAACATTTTAAAGAAAAACATTTACTGAAAAAACGTTTTGAAATAAAGCTTTTAATTTAATGCTGTTCTTTAAAACTGAATTTAAAACTTTTGAAACCGCGAAGACTAGAAGTAATGTAAAGTTTATCCTACAGATTTAAGCGTTGGTTTGAATTAAATGGCTTAAGCCATAATTTTAAATGCAATTAACAAACAAATATTCAAAAAAATAGTTTTAAGTTAGCGAACACAGAATTATAACATTTTTCATTCACAAATAAATAACTAAATTTTAACTGTAAAAGACACGGTGGATATCAAAAATAATTTGCATTTTTTTCATAAAATATAAGCAGTACGTTTGAAATAGACTTCTATAAATTAGTTTTTTATTTATTTCAATTACTTATAATTCTTCTTTAAAGCATTTTATCGATTTCTCTGCCACTTAAATTCCGATTGTTTGTTCCCACTGCTATAACGTCAGAGATTAATAAATATGCATCTCCATTAAAAATATCATTTCATCCATTCAAAGCTTATTAATCTTTAATTTTATGTGCAAGTCAAGTTTTCTTACAAATTTTATATTTTCAGCAAATGTGGTATAAAAATCGAGAATGAGAGAATGATAGACCAAATATCAGATTAGCATTTCCAGTAGTTTGATGCACATAATCGTTAAATTTAAAATTGAAAGTTATAGCAGAACTTTTTATAAAATTTCCATAACGTTGATTTTTGAAAGGACAATACTGTATTCTATATAGAACTTATTTATATTCATGAGTCCCAAGGATGAAAACTTACAAGCACTCACATCACTAGATGCTCAAGCATGAAACGGAAAAGAAACATCCATCAGTGTTAAGGATCGATCTTCCGAATTCAAAAGATCAGTCCCATATATATATATATATATATATATATATATATATATATATATATATATATATATATATATATATATATATATATATATATATATATATACATACATACATACATATATATATATATATATATATATATATATATATATATATATATATATATATATATATATATATATATATATTTAGAATTATATATATACATATTAGATTTTATTTCGTTGTATTGGGATATTTATGAATTATTTTATATCACATACACACCTTTCAATTCTGTTGAATGATCGGGAACTTTATTAAAAGCTTTGGCTTTGAACTGGAATTTTTATTCTTATAACGGAAAAAAAAGTTGTTATTTATCCAACCAGAAACTATACTAAAATTCAGGAACAAAAGTAATAATTTGAAATAACAAATTTAAAGTAATGTATAGATATAGTTTCCAATCTTTTCATTTTATCAATTATGCTATATTATATTTTTACATACAACTAGTTTGCGTATTGTATCTTTTTTCCGTAAATATTACTAGGAAAT
Source organism: Latrodectus hesperus (assembly GCA_037975125.1). NCBI lineage: Eukaryota > Metazoa > Arthropoda > Arachnida > Araneae > Theridiidae > Latrodectus > Latrodectus hesperus. The sequence goes on from CM075861.1 coordinate 64,314,218, forward strand.
TCTTTTCGTCCTTGACTTTTATACTAACAATTTTAGCATTTAGATTTTAGAAAGAAATTGTTTTTAAAATAATAAGGATACTGATTTGCGGAAAATAAGTACTCGCATAATACTTAAATTTCATTAGCTTTACCCAAAGGGGATAATTCTTCGTTTTATATTTTCTATGCAAATGAGCCAGAACTACTTACTATCTTGCTATTATCATAATGATAATCGCATCCAAAGGGGTTATTTAGGATGATCGTCTTATCTAGAAGAATCTATTCAAATTTGTGCTTTATGAGAAAAATTTATATTCTTAAAAGCAATCGTTACGAGACTTAATTTTTTAGTAGAAAGTTCAGCGAAGAGAATTTCGGTTACAAATAATATTACTGAATCATTAGATTAAGTGGTGAATTGTTTTTAGTATTAAGTTATTAATATAGGTTTCCCAGCATACAATGCATACGTCTGTTTTTAACAAAAGAAACATATTTTTATATGCGGATTTTTAATCCGTTTTTATTGAAAAATTGATTTCGAATTGGACTGTACAAAAAAAGAAGATACTCTTTCAGATTTTACAAGGGAAATATATTTTATTTAAAAGGTGAAATTTGATATTGATCCATAAATAATTTTTTATTCAAATTAGAAAATAATTATTCAACAAAACAGATGTTTCCTTGAAAAAAATAAGAATAAAAAATATAAAAAGAAGGATGTCCCCTAAAAATTGCTTTCAAATCGGGTTAGTCTTATTGATTAAGATATTCACTCCTTCTTGGAAAATAAATATCACAGGATTCGATTTTTAATCCCTCCAAAGATCCACCGAGTTCATGCGATATACGTGCTCGTTAAATATGTGGAATTGAAAGTCCTGTTGTCAGTTGTTGAATAGTTACCGTGGGTGTAATGGTCTGGAAAAAATTCTCTCCCCTCCAGATCAATGTGAAAATTGAGTGGATCCTCTGGTGGTGCCATCTATCAGAGGATTTTTAGAACAAAGACATACTTTCATTTGCTTGGAGCTCTAATTAAAACGAAAAACGCACCCTTCTGACTTAATTTCGCATAACCATCGGCTTTGTATCTTGTCTTGTCCAAGTGTCATACGTAACAACAATAACAATAAATCTTTTTGGTAATGTGTTGTTAATTAAGTATAATGCAGAAATATAGGATTATTATTATTTGTATTAATTGTAATAGAAAATATTATAAGTTCAAAATAACAATAGTGGTAACCTTTCACTCTTCGAAGTGAAAGGTCGTGATTTCGATCCCAGCTGTTGTAGAATGACGGGAAATGAATTTGTGCTTCTGCCATCTGCATGCACGTTTTCGGCTTTTAATAATCGGATGTTTCCTGGTTTCCTCCTTTGAGGTACGGAAATATGGTCCGCTGTGTCATAAGTTCTCCTGGAAGGATTTTTACTAGGTGCATATTAAAATGCCTTGAATTAGGCCACTACATTTTAAACTATGAGGCGTCAAAATAAAAATGATCACTTATGCATTCGGCATGTCCATTTGTTGGAGGGGTGTTTTGGAGTTTTCCGAGTTTCCTCCCTCGCGGATCGGGAATACGTCCCTCTCTATCAAAAGTACTCTTTGAAGGTACATTACACAATTGATATTAAAGTGTTTCACAACAATTTTAGGCCACTGTCTGTCACAACTTAATTTTTCGCTGCTCATTAAAGCTCAGTTTTCTTAAGCTAACTGTAGTTAATGCCTCTCTTTGTTAATATAACAACTTCTTTTTTTTCCTAGCACATTAAAGCTCATTTTTTAAAGTTATTTATAGTTGATATCTTTTTGTTAATATAATATAATTATATACAGAGAATAATATCTTATTCGACATTCATCTTCCCTATGTCTTTCAGTTCGACAGTTAATGAATTCATATCTCATTTAAGATATGAAAGCTTAGACACAGCACAGTGGTCAACCTTACTGCTGTTATAAGGTATTTTAATATTCATCATATAAATTTCCTTTCCAGGATAATTTTTCCTAGTAAGTCTTAGTCATATGTTGCAATAAAAATCCGGAAGTCTCCCCACCACTCACCCGACAGATGGGTATGCAAAAGTTAAAATAGATCCATCTCTTGCTGTTCAGTGTCTAGTATCGAACCTGCCACTTTTCTCTCTGATGAACGTTGCCCTTCCACTTGGTTACAGTGAGCTCCTTAGTCATGAAAGCTTGTTCTAGTTGAATCAATTCTCTCAATAAAAATGTGAACTTAGTGTAACAGAGCTACGAAATTAACAAATATTTTTTAAATTCCTTAATTTGGTAATTTAAATAGACTGCAAGATACGAACTGAGTTGAAAAATACGGAAAAGTAGAAGTAAACTAAGAAAAACATACCTCAATTAAGAGATATATAATACAATATTAAACAAATAATAAGGCAATGTAGCAGAAACAAAAATTTCAAGTTCCCTTTGGCGACCATCTAGTACGATCCTGTCATGCTTGGCGAAGTCCCGAAAATGGTGGGTCTTTATATTAGTTTAACATTTGAAGCATATGAATACACTTCGGATAATTAATTACTGCATACTCTAGGGTAAAAGAAGAACCTTAAATGATCTAATTATCTTCTATCAAAATAATACTTTATGAGAAAGAATAAATGAGAGAAACTAGTGATATTTATTAAGTAAGGACATCTTTTAATTCAAGAAGACTTGTATAAAACAAGTCTCTATTTCTTACCTTTCTTGACACAGCATTTAATGACAGTTTATTCATTAAATATTATCTGTTATAGAAGTTGTTATATTTAATTTTTAGTGGTCTATATAGAGTTTCACATTATTTACTTTTTAGCAATAAATTAATATTTAAGCTCTTCAAAGTGATATTGTACGGATATTAACTTGCTGTTTCATCCCTCTTTGCTATTTTCTTGTTACATTCTTCTTTCAAAATGAACTAATTTGTACATAAATAAAAAAATAATATTAATGGGTGTTATTCAATTTTTTTAGTTAATCATCATTATATATATTTAAAGCTTTCTATTTGTGTATTTTTGTAAGTATATTCTTTGCATTATGAATTTAGAATGATGCATTCAAAAATAAGAGATTCGCCACTACTGTAAAAAACAAAGAAATTATTTTGGAAATACCTACACTGTGCTTATTGAAATGATATAGTTCCAAATACATTTTTAAAATCTTCAGTAGTTAATTAGGAAGAGAGAAGAGCCTTTTTTTAATAGAGATACTGTTAGAAAAATTGAAAAAGGAATTTATTAAAAATAACTACTTCATATTTATTTTATTCAAATCTTTATTTTGCTATTATTTTCAATATATATATATATATATATATATATATATATATATATATATATATATATATATATATATATATATATATATATATATATATATATATATATATATATATATATATATATATATATATATATATATATATATATATATATATATCTTCTGAATTGTTCTACAATGATTCATTTTAGGAATATAGCGGATGAAATAACTCAAAGTCGAAGGGATCTTATGTATTGGGGTTGCCAATTTTTTATTAGGTATATTTCTGCCTTAAAACAGAATTCTAATATTTATGGGATTACGTTGGTTATTGATGCAGTATTTAAATATATTTAAAACAAAGTGATAATTATATAAAATGGATCGTCTTTGAATAAATAGGGAAAAACAGATGTAGAATATTCAATGTATGTGACATATATAAAGTTTTAAATATGTCACATAATATTGCAAATAGTTTTATTATTAAATGTACTGAAATGCTTAATCCAATGATGATTCATTTGGGCCGCTATCAAAAGTAACACTTAGACAAAAATGGTCTGTCTCAATATATGTGTAGTGAAAAGTACCTTAATTACAGTAGAACATTATTCCCCGGAATAATAGTAGACCACAGGTTATCCAAGTTGATGAAAATACGGATTAAAGAAAACAACATATAAAATGAGTCAAGGTTCATAGATAAAGTAATGTAAAGAATAAAATATGTATTTTGAATGGAAGAGAAAATTAAGTATAGTATTTATAAATTCATTTCCCCCTTTTTACTGTAAACCTCAGTTAAAAGAAATACTTGGAACATGATTAGTTCCAAGTATTTTATTTAACTGAGGTTTACTCTCATTGATTGGAAAAAATGTTGAACTTATTTTTCTGTCTTACTTTGGTCATTTCTTGACATATTAGATGAAGGCGGCGTCTCAAATGTTCATAATGGTTTCCACGCTGTTGTCTTCAGCTCATTTTTATCAAAAGTTAAGAGGTCATTAATTTCACTAAGTTTTGGGTTCGAGTTGTCTGTTTCATCGTTCTTCTCTTCATTCCATTTAGAGGTTACCGTCTTCGTCTGCTTCCCAGAAGTCGAAAAGTGAAAGGGCTGTTCAAGGCTGGACGAGAAAGTGTTCGATTTGACTCACATCCAAGGTCAACGACACTCCAGTTTCAACGAAATACATTATTCCGCTATCATACTTTTATAAATATGCTTTTTATCTATGCGATATGTACATACATATGTAGGAATACATATGCATGTATGTGTGTATATTCATACATATGTATGTATGTACAAACGTATATATATGAATGTACACCTAAATGGCTGATCGGATGTCGGGTTTAATAATATCCGGATTAATGAGGGTTTAGTGCTTTCGAAATTTATTTTTGATATTTATTAATAAACGAAATTAAAATAAATTGATGATTATATGTCAAATAATATATGACTCTTGTTCAGCAATCATTTCAAACCGAAACAAAACATGTTTTTTAAGGTCTGAAAGTTGCTAAAGTGAAAATTAATTTTGCAAAATTAAAGAATGGAAAAATGAAATAAAATTAATATGATTTCAAAAGAGAAATCAATAAGTTAGATTATTAGACAGGTTGATTTTTAAAATTACAGGATTTCAAAATTATTAAGTATAATTTTTCCTGTCTTTAGTTATCAGATTCTGTTTTTAGTTCTGTGACCAAAATTGATTCAAAGTACCTGGCTTTAGATTATTTTTTCCTCCCTTTTACGTAATACGTATACTACGTAATTATTTTTTCAGTTTCAACTAAATTAAATTAAATAAATGAAGAAAAATGTAACTAAACACCCAATATATTTACAAAAGAATAAATAAATAAAATCATTAAAGGTTGGAAGGATGATCTGTGATTTTATATACAAGCCGTCAAATGTTTTTGATCATTGTTTCTGCATTTAAATAAATATTTAAGGATTCGCATATGTTTGACAGAACTTATTCTTAAAAATTAATTTTAATTTTTTATCTTGCTTTTAGATAAGTTAAGATGTAAAAACATAAAATTACCCAAATTTTAAATTGGATATAACATACATTTTTGTGAAATTGGTTATTTTCTAAAAATATTTAGTGAAATTTTGATTAAACGGTTAATACTCTAGAGAAAATTATAAGTCACCCATCTTAATTTAATTTAGGCATAATGTTTATTCGACAATGTTCATTAAAATGAAGCAAAATTGAAGAAAAATATTCAGCGATAAAGGAAGTATGGTTAAATGTTCATAACAATATGGATATTTTACGAAATTTTTCTGAATATTCCCTTTAAAAATAGCAGAAAATTAAATAAGTTCTTCATGTATATATGTATTCAAAATTTTGCTACATTTCCTAGAAAATAATACGTAAAACATGTAGGCCAAGTTTCATACAAACATATTCATTATTACATTAGACATCGAGTTTAATGTTTGGAGATTTTGTCAAAAATCAAATTTTGATAAAATCACCTTTAAAGTGATAATTTCGCTTAGAATGGCGATAATGTTTCACTGATTTACGAATGTTTAAGCCATGTAACAACGACATAATTATGGCAATCTATCAGCATACTTTAGAAAAATATATAAATTTAAAAAGCAGTATAAAATGTGTATAATTACAATTTTTCTTTACCACTTCCGGTTAAGAAACGCAAATTCCTGTTACCTTTTTCAAAGCATAACGTATTTTTAAATTCTTCTAGCATAATTTCTATTTAATATATATATATATATATATATATATATATATATATATATATATATATATATATATATATATATATATATATAAGTAAAAATTGTTTGGAAACTGGAAAGCTGTGTGTACATAACTTTACAAATAAAAAAATTTACAGATGTAGTCAAAATTCCAATTTTTAACGGAGGTGGATTATTGAGATTTAAAACATTTCAGGAATCATCAATAGCTTTTCTTCGAATCAATTATTTGCGACAACTCTCAATTTGAGAATAATTTTATCAATCCATCTTTTGTCACCAAATTTTCAAACCTGTTCAAATTTTTTTGCCGAGGCTGAGAGTGTTACGTTACGAATTGTTGCGTGTTTTTTGTTCATTAATAAGTCCTATTGCCTTTAATATTTTATTTTAAGAATAACAATTAGCAAATAACAATTTTCATGATTACATTCCATAAAATTAAGTTCCACACCATAATACAGTGGTGCCAATACGGTCTTCATTCGACCGCATCCAAATAGCAACTGGGCTCGATTCCCCATCGGATAGGGAAGATGTGCTTCTCTTTCCCTTTTTAGGGATTTACTGTGGCTGAGTTGCCACAGAGTGGTAAGGCATTTCATTTTGGAAGTAAAAGTACCAAATATGCAATTCGTGTCACTTTGAAACAGTGATGACATGTTATGCTGCAACATTTTCTCGTCCATTTATCGGGGTAAATGTGTGGGAACTTTCAGGGATTTTTCCCTTGTTACACGTAAATATTTTGCCTATATAGTATGTGATATATTCTCTGGAAAGATATAACGCGGGAAAAGTTTTAGTGCTTATAACGGTCTTTATCAATTGTTTTTTTTTTTTTGTGGTGTCAAAACATAATAATTAAATGCTTGGTTTCTGTAAGCTCATTTGCGTATGCATGTGAGTTTTCTGAGTTATTTCATTTGCGACACCCTCACAACTCAATTAAATATTTGATGCTAAAAAAAACCTTCGAATAACATTCCACTGCCATGTTATTTGGAATTGTAGTAAATTAATGCTGTGAAGTTATATCAATTATTAAATTTTAATTAAAAAAATTTTTGGATATGTAATCTAATTGAAATTAACTAAAGGTTGGAATTTGAATTCAATCAAGCATTATCCTAGATTGTTTAAAAGTTTTACATGCTTAATTTTTAAATTTTCTTTTGTTACTATTTGTATTTTAAAAAGGGATGTAAAATCAAATGTCTACATTATGCAAAATAAAAACATATTTTCAGAAAATAATGATAATTTATCCGTCTCAGCTTCTATCTTTTATAAGTTACAAAGTTAAACGTATTGAAAAACACATGTATCATATGTATTACATAAATATACCTGAAAATACCCGGCCGTGCACACAAAAATAGTTTTATTCAGTGATGGATGAATATTAAATTTATAAAATGTTATTGAAAGGAGATATCAGCATTTTTCTGCGAATTCCAAAAATAGTTACGAATACACTCTGGTGAATAGAAAACAGGATGTACCTTTGATCTTTTCATTCAAGTAAATAGAAAATTCTATTTCATTTTTTTTCATGCATTTTTGAAATTCAAGAATCTTTACATTTTTAAATTTTGTGTCTGCGTATTTTGGAAATAAAAATAAAATATTATATCATACAAACACTTGTTTATCAATAAAAATTCAAAATCTTATTAAAATTTAAATATAAAATGCAAATTGATGTTAATACAAAGGCAAAAAGATTAAAATGTTAGTGAATATAAATGAACGCATTCTTAAATTTTAAAATAAAAATGTTAAAAAAAAGATATAGCACAAGTGTTTCTTATATATTATGTTTCAAAATAATTTTGGAACTAGTTTTGATATTTTATCAAATTATATGCATTTGATATTAATATATGAATCAATTTTACTAATGATTTAATTTATGTTTCTTTTTATATTCAGTATATAGCCGATCGATGGCTGAGTGTTTAGCGTTCCTGACTCCTGAGCTGTGGGTCCCGGGTTCGAATCCCGGTTCGGGCATGGATATTTCTTTCCTTCTCTGTTCTCTCTGCCTTTTCTTCTGTGATGTTGTGTGAATGTGGCCCACCCTATAAATGGGTTTGTGTTGGTATGGCGTGGGTAACGCTACTCGCTTCCGTGACTTGGTTCACAGGTGCTAGCTGGGTAACGATAAATGAGTAGCAGTTTCTGGCCTTGTTGTGGCATAGGGTTCATCACCCAAGTGTGCCCGCCATTGGATAAATAAATGTATTCAGTATATATATAATTTTTATATTGTGTATTTTCTTAACTATTATGTAGGTAAATTGAAATCATAAATTCGCAAAATATTTTATTGAATATAAGAGAACAATTATATTAATTTTAAAAAGGCTTTAAGAAAATTTTAAATTTTCTATTTGTAAGATATAAATTGAAAGAAAAATACTAAAGTTATTGATTAAAAGATGATTTTTACCGAAGAAAGAGTATAGAAATATTACTCGAAACTTGACTTAGAGATAAATTTATTAATTTCTTCGCGTAATATAAACTATGAGCCAAATTCAATATGGAGGAATATGAATTATAGAGTTCAATATCTCCTAAATTTCAATCAGTAATAAGGAATAGACCAAATAATGTGGTTATTAATTAAACAGATAAAGTTATAGATAATAGGTTTCCTTATTCTCTCAGTAAATTAAATTTGAACCACAGCTGGTAAACATGGAGGCATCATATCAACAATCTATTTCTTCTTTAGGCGAAACGTATTATTTTTCATAAAAAAGAGATGATCTATTTTTATGCGTGCTTTCCGGGATCTGAAATATAGCTCACACACATTATATATATATATATATATATATATATATATATATATATATATATATATATATATATATATATATATATATAATATATATATATATATATATATATATATATATAAATATATATAAATATATATATATATATATATAAATATATATATAAATATATATATATATATATATATATATATATATATATATAAATATATATATATATATAAATATATATATATATATATATATATATATAATATATATATATATATATATATATATATATATATATATAATATATATATATATATATATATATATATATATATATATCAAGATCGTTTAATATAGTGTGTAGTGGGCTAAAAATTAAGACTACCATACATTTGTTTTATAGGGATGCAGTGAGGTTACCTATAAAGCTGTGACTTCGAAGCAAAAGAGAAAGTGAAATCCTGGGTGCTGAAACTACACGTCAAAACATGTTTCCGAAACAGGATGAGGAACATTTTAGTTATTCTAAAAGCAGCATTGTTTAAGCTGCTAAGATATTCATATCAATGTGAACTCAATGATGTTCAGCATTTTCATATATTAGAAGAACGGCCTCCCAACTTAATGTGCGTTATAACATATTTGGACTAATCATTCAATACACCAATTGATGATGCAAATCAGGCATGATACTCCTTGAGCAGGTCATCAACTGACCTTGAATACTACGTAATTGCTTCAGAACAAATATAAGATTACTTTGAATACCTTATTATCTGGGTTTGTTAAAGAGTCCTTCTCATAATCGTATATTTCCAATGGCGAGGCAAAATATAAAGAACTAAAGGTTACAAAAAGTAAACTTCATAAAATAGAGCAAAGACTAAGGAGGGATCTTATCTCCAAAATTCTTGCTTCCAACAACATTAAGCAACAAAGAGTCCCACAAAAAGACAGATGGTCACTGTCCATTACTTCTCCAGAGACGCAGAGTGGACAAGTAGGATAAGTGTTTCAAATGAGAAGCTAGGCAGTCATGTCTTGTTGACGAAAGGTGGCAACTGCATTTCGTCTTGGTAAATCAGGAATCAAAGAAGGACCAAAATTACTTCAGTGTGTGTTTTGGAGCTATACCTAGTCTGTAGGTTTCGTGAGGCATTAGAAGCACCTTCTCATTATCGGAAGGTAGGGAATTTGATTTAACCGAACACATGTCAGGCTCCCTATAAGCGTCTGGAGCTCGTTAAATTGGTCATGATCACCATGTTCTCCAAGTAAAATAATACCACTGGGGGCGGCAGCTCAAGAATTGAGAGTTTACGGCTTAGAATTTTTTCTAAATTACAAATACTTTCAACAAGCTGTTTCCACGTAACTACTAGAGCCCAACACTGTTTTAGGTACTGTATGCCGGTGCACATATGTGAATGATTCACATTCCAAAGACTATTCCGATTAAATTTATTTCAAACTGTCAACTCTTCTTCGCTTTGTGGTCAAAACGAGATTTTTTACAGCTGAAAGGCCTTATCTTAACTAACTGTTAATGAGAAGTATTAATTATACGCCATCCTAGTCTTTGTAGATGTGTGTATGCGGGTACACACATACACACTAGATTTCATAGTGAGTTGGTAGATATCAGTAAATGAGATATCAGTACCTTAGCCTTACTCACACCATCTTGTATTCAGTCGCGATATAAATCTTCTCTGGATCTGTCTTATAGTTAATAGAATACTTTTGTTGTTGAGTTGTTACTTATGACACTCTTGGACAAGCTAAACTCACTAGCCGACGAAATGAAATCAGAAGGGTACGTCTTTCGTTTAATCAGAGTACCACGAAGGTGAAAGTACGACATTCGCACTTGAAATCCTCCGATAGATGGCACCACCAGAGCAACCATTCTCTCAATTTTGACTTTGATCTAGAGGGAAGAAATTTTCTCCAGATCATTATACCCATGTTAGCTGCTCAACGAGGACTTTCAATTCCACAGATTTAATGAGCACGTATATCGCATGTAATCGGTGGGTCATTCACGGCATTGGGAACCGAACCCAGCCCTTTCGAACGGAAGGCTGATGCTCTAGCCACTAGGCTACTACGGCCCAGAATGCCCTTACAATGTGTAAGGAAATTATTACCTAGAATTATATTCCAAAATAAAATCTACTTTAAAAGATCTAGATATTCTTCATCTTGTCACTAAAATATACCGTTTTTGTACCTGAGTAGTTTTTCTTGAGTATATACTAACCCTGGAAACATTTATCCTTATTCACCATTCTTGATTTCTCAATCATGCAACATTTTTGTATCACAAAATGTATACCAAAATGGTGAAAGGACTCTCATACTAATCTTACAGCATCTACAGTACTTCTTGTGTTTACTTAAATACAAATGTTTCGGTACTAATTCATATCGGAGATCCTAGTAAGCGACCACCTCTTGATATTTAGGCATTTTTTCTCAAACAGAAAAAAAAATTAAACTTTACAAAAACTTCGACAGTATTTACTTGAAAGTATTGAAGTATGGCTATTTTATTTGTCATTAATTTATTAGTCATTGGCGCGAATAGTTACTTAATATTCGTAATTAAATAGAAATATAATATTGAGCATTCCTTTTTATCCTGGATAGATTAATTACCACTAATTGATTAAGAATTTGGTCAGAATAAACAAATATTATTTTTTAAAGTTTATTTATGGTATTTTCTTGAAACAAATGCTTTTGGGAATAACAAAAAATATTGTTATGAAAATAAAAGTCAGAAGCTCAGATCAGTTTTAGTTTTTACTTTTCATCCGGTAAAGGGAATAAACTTTTTTAAGAGTGTGCACAATATTGTATAACTTCAAATTCTTTTGCTTTGATAAAGCGTGTTTATTTTAAAATAATGACCATCAAATAGATTTCAATTTCTATTACTGATTTCAATTACTAGTTTCCAAATTTTAAGTTGCCATAGTTATTATAGTTTAAATGTTACATCTATATGACATATTCAGAAAAATTATTTTGATTATTTTTGAGGGGACTGCTGCTGAGACGTAGGCGATTTCGAATAAGAAACTGGTATATTATGTCTTCATCTGCCGGGCAAATCTGACAGAATTCTAATCCCAACTGCTGCAAGAATTCGTTGCTTTCCACAGCTTTCCTCAAAGCAGCTCCGGCCTCCTGAAAACAGGGAATAAAACATGGATCAGTTTGGTTAACTCAGGAAGTGACACACTTATGAACAAGCGCTTATTGCCTCACAAATTAAAGCAAAATATCACATTCTGTCAAACGCTTTATATCAGTTACTCAGTAGTTTCAAGCCGCTTCTTGTTAAGATCATTAAGTGCAGCCTAATTTTCTACGCGCGCGCAGTGATTGGGAGGGTGACCACATTCCCTTCCACTGGGTTGCTGGAGCTCTATGTGTTGGGGACATGTCCACGGCAGTCCATGCCGTCGAAAGTCCTTCCGCTGGTGTGGAGTGGATGTGGAGAAGAGAGTGACCTCGTCTCCTCAAAATGACGAGGCGCTTGATGATAGTTGAGTATTCAGCTCCCGTTAAGGTACTCACCTCATCCTTCTGTAAATATTGCTCTGAACTGAAAGCCGTTTCCATTAAGCAACTGTAATTGAATTGTTTTTGTTAAGAAAATAAAGTTTTAATAATAAATAATCTTCAATATGTTATTTTTCCAAAGGATATGATCTTTAATGACATATTTGTGTGTAGTACATAGAAATATTGATTACGCAATGTTCTTAAGTAGATCAAGGAAATGAAATCAACATAAAATTCATAAAAAAAAACATTTGTTACTGCTTTGTTTTCCCACAAAGTTGTGCAATTAAAATTCCTTTATATATATTCTCTTTGATGAATATAATTAAAAATTTGAATCTGTTAATTTTTTTAAGAAATGCAGAGAGAATTGATCAGTTTACGTAGATAATATTTTACTATTGATTAGTTCCTAATCATTCAAGATTAATGCAGTATAATTTTAAACAATAAAAAATAATCAAGACTTGAATTTATAATTTCTTTGTTATATGTACATAAGTTGAAAGACATTTATTAGGCTGTGTTTAATTAGTTTGTCTAGATTGATTATTGGAACTAGTGATTTCTAATTAAAAATATTTATTTCGAGCCATTATTAAATCAACAATTTTATATTAAAACCTTTTTTAAATTATATGTATTACTCAAAATAAAGTTCAAATACCTTATCTTGAATGACACACATTTTACCTTACAAAGCTCGATTTCCTGAGAAGCCGTCTTCTAAATATCTTCTGCCTCATGAAACATTACGCCATATCAATGCAAATAAATAATTATTTGAACCCCTTTTTTGTTCTGAAACTACTGAAAGTTCAATTCATTTTTAAAATGTATTATTTATGATAATTTAAAGTTAAAAATGGAAGGTTTATAATCAAAACCAAGATCACATTAACATGTTTTCAAATTTTAACAAAAATTGTTCATCCATGATAATACAAAATAAGATTTTTATTGACATGTTTTCAAGATTTTTAAGAATTGTTTTAATGAAAAATTGCTGTTGTTGGTGTCAAAACAAATTTATTGCGATTGCTAAAAGTGCAAAACCTTTGTGCTAAAACATCCCTGAGTGCTAAAAGTGCTAAAGAGCTTAGGACCGACCAATTCAATGGATTTTTCTTACAAAAATACATGTTTAAAAGGAAGTTTATTTTGTGAAACTTAACTGATACAATCTTTTTCAGTTCATCTATGAAACTTTTATTTGGCATCTTGCAAAATCCCCAACAATGAGAGAAGATTTCCAATGTTTGGTGTCATTATATAACGTGCGGGTTGCAAACTTGTGAGTCATGATTAGTGACAGAGTAAAAATTGTTATTTTTATTGATGTCCTTAGAGTTATTGAATTTGAAGATGTGTGGGCAACGATCTCGCATAGAGTTTCAGATTTCATGGGATTGACTCCCGTCATGGCTGCTGATGTTTTTAGTAGTTCAGTTTTCATTTGAAAAAAAAACAGTGATGTCATAGGGTAAATCAAATGAATATCTAACGGTGTTCTTTTGAATTTTGTCTAAATTTTTACTTGTAAGGTATAAGCAGGCATTATGTCACACAAAGGAGAATGCTGACACTTCGAGAACGTTTCTATTTTGATGATTATGTAAAACCTAAATCACTTGTTCATACTTCTCCCATATTTTATTATAAAATTTTGCAATCTTTAAGGGAGGAAGCTGATTTGAATGCTAAAAAAATTTTGTTTTTCAACGATTTCTTCCCTTTTTTAAATGCTGCCCGCTCTGTCTAGTGGTAAACCTGCCTGACTGTGAATAGTGTGTTCTGGGGTTCAAATCCCGGTTTGGGCACGGATGTACTTTCTCTCTTGTCTTTTCCTTTCCTTGTATCAATGGATTGTGAATGGTTGTATACCCTATAAATGGTACCTATGGCATTTATGTACTGAGGAAGTCGGATTCCACACCAAATTATGGTTCAGTTGGAAGAGTGAAGCTGAGCACCCCATATTGCTTGCCTGGCTAGCATAATACAACGACAAAAACTTCTGAAGGCTCCAAAATTTTCGAGATCTGTACCAACTGTTTCACCAGAGAACATCCTTGAGTGTCTGGGACTATCCAAGCAAGATTTATACGGCGATCTTTTGAAGGTGCTAGATTTTTTGGGGGTGATAAAAGGTATGGTCCTGTCTAGTACAGATGACCAAAGGGGATCTGAAATACAACACATCTTCTTTAAATCAAAATATTTTCAGTTGCCAGACTGAAGTTTTTCTGCATAAATTCTAAAATTGTGAAAAATAAATTTATTTTAAATTGGACAGCTACTCTACTTTTCCGTTGCCTTCACTTAAATGTATTATAATTTGTACTTTTCTTCCAATCAATTAATAATATAGATATTGAGATTTGAAGTGAAAATTCTTAAAATGAAAAAGTCTTGAATACATTTTTTGAAAAGAAATATGCATTCTTGCTCTACCTTAAGGATTTTTTAAAAATTTTCTTCTAATAGTAATCATTAGGGTTTAATTTTGTGGTAAATAAAAAAAAACATTTTTGCTATTAATTTCAAAGAGTTAACATTTAAGAGACACTTATTAAGCATGAAAATTTACCACGTACAGTAATATTTTAGTTTTATAGCTCTTAAAACTCTTGAATAATTAATACATTCGTGGATTCAGTTGTTACTAAGTTTATTTAATCAAGTAAGTACTAACTTTTACAGGTGAATCTATATATATGCTGAATAGCTCTAACTTTCTGCACTAATTTTCAGCACTAACATTAATTCACCAACTGTCAGAGCCCATCAGCCTGTCTCTCATTTCAACCATAGTTATCCGAAATGATTCAAAATCACTTTTATACTGTAATTGTTAGTTGAATTAGTCTTAATGTGTAAAATATAATTGCAAAGAAAGAAGCAAATTGATCCTGTATTATATACCTGGTTATATAGGATGGGCAGTGTTTTAATACTCTTTTATCACAAGCATTAATATTATACACCACAAAATTAACTATAAGATAGCATGCTATATTTGTGAAATACTTCACCTATAATAACTATTTCATACTGAAGTATATAGTCAAAAAATCATCACACACACATTTATATAATTTCTTATTTATTTTAAATGTATTTAAGTAGTAAGCAAACCAATATTTTATGCATTGTTAGGATGTGCTTTGTTTTTATCCTCTTTTACAATAAGCATTAATATATAGTACTTCACAAAGACAACTATAAGATAGCATGCTAATTTCTGAAGTACTTGGCCTGTATAATCATTATTCTATACAGAAGTATATTATCGAAACTTCAGCATTTACATGCGTTTTTGTTATTAATTATATTTATTTTTAATTACATATATTTCTATATTTATATACATTTATATAATTTACTTAAAATTCAAACAAATAATATTTATTTGTTTACAATGTGTATTGCTTTAATATGCTTTTATCATAAGAATAAATAAATAGCACTTCATAAAGGTATCAATAAGAAAGCATGATATATTCGCGAAGTACTTCGCGTATAGTAATTTTTTCATACTCAAATACATTATCGAAAATTCAGCATTTATTCTTTTATTTTTTAAATATATTTCTTTTTAATTTTGCGCCATAATAAATTTTTTATCATAATGAACGTAAATTATTAATAAAGAATTAGGATAATATAAAAGATAGTGAAAAGAGTTTAGAGAGAGTTATAAATAAATGGTTTTTAATTTCATTTTCTAAACAATGTATAAATCATTTTAAATTTTGCAATTTATAAATAATAAACAATCATTTCATGCAAATTTTCTACCTTGTTTTCAAATTCATAAATTACTTTTTCAGTTTTCCATTTTTTGTAAGAAACGAGACAAAAATTAAGTATTTATGTTGGAGTGGCGAAACATGTGAAATATTTTAAAACTGAATTATTTTCTAAAAAGATATAAATTTATTTGTGATTCTGATCACAGCTTTTTTTTAGATTTCTTGTAAAAATTATCATTAATAAGAAAATAATTAAAGAAAATACAACGCTAAATATACTTACTGTCCCTAAGCTATTTTCTGCCAGATTCAATTTTCGAAGTGATTTTGACTTCATCACGCATGTCGCAAAGGCCAGTCCACTCGAAGAATGGAGCTTGTTTCTGGAAATATCCAAATCTCTTATGGTCTCATGGTCACCCAATGCAGTTGCCAAGAATTCTCCACCCTCATCCTCAATAAAATTTAGGGATAAATCCAATTTTATCAAAGATTTATTCTTCGACAAACCTGCAGCAATGCTTTGTGCTCCATCTCTTGTAACTTTATTATTTTTTAGCAATAAGTGTTCTAAATGGCAACTGGTGGACAAAAGTAGCTTCGCCAAATAGTCGCAACAAGAATCGCCAACGTAATTGTGAGATAAGTCCAGAATACGCAAACGACAATGATTGAGGAACAGCCTACAGAGCAGCTTCAATTGTTCATCTGACATAAATCCATTGGTGCATCGGAATTCTTGAAGCTTTTGGAGTGTTTTAAGTCCGTTTAAAAGTGAATTGAAGTCAGCTGCTGGTAGTCTGTAATTCGTTTGGTCTAATAAACTAGGATTGACTGCAAGATCAATTCCCTGAAGTTCTGCTAAACTGCTCAAGACTACCTTAAAGTCTATAAAGATGGATGATTCTTCGCTTATGTCGAGGAATTCATCAAGAACGTAATCAAAGTCTTCACTTTTTAGGTCTATTTGTAGATCCTTCATCTTCTTCTTATGGAGTTTTTGGATTATGAGTTTGAATTTGTGAGTGTTGAAAGTCTTGAGTAGTTCTTTTAGTTCAGAGATGTTAGATTCTTCAGGAATGAAATTTTGAACAACGTCTTGAACGAAATTTTCGATGAACATCTTCTTCCAACTGTCACCATGCTTCCAGGAATTTGAAGATGGCCATCTATCTAGACATTGCCGTTTCCAATACACTTCCATGTCCGGGAGAGGCAATGTATATTTTAATGGTACATCAAGAGACAGAAGACGCTTCATCCTTAATGCCTGCTTCCTAGTTGCATTTTCGAACAGACTTACTATTTCAGGCCCTGAAATACACATTTTGTTTCCAAAGGAATGAATAAATTGCACCAAATATAAGCAATTTTAATATCTTACATACATATGACTAAATCTAAAGTACAAAATTTAAAGTATTTTTGAAATATATTTCAGTTTGGAAATTTGAAAAAAAAAATTGAGAATAACGTGTGAAAATAAAACAAATATGTAAAAAAATCTTCAAATAAGGAATAAATTTGATTATAATGCAAGTTATTATTATATTTATTATTTTCCTTATTACAATTTCTAACAATTTAAATTAAAAAACAATTTCTAAACAAATCATGAAGAGCTGAAAGTCATTGCATTATTGTATATAATAAATATAGAAAAATAAGTCATTGCATTATTGTAAATGCATAAAGCAATAAATATACGTGAAATCAAAAAGCTATGAACTTTAGACAGTTTATTAAACTTTAATGCGATACAGAACAAAAAATGCGTTGCTTATAAACAAGACCAACGAACAAGAGATTGCCGATTACTGTAAGAGAAACTAGAAAAAATTACACATACCTACAAAAGCGCCATCTACATGCAATTAAATTTATAAACAATTATGTAGCTTCATCGTTCGCTTTCTGATCTATCCTTTCACAGTTTTTGAGTTCCATTCTCACTTTGGTTGCAAATATTTGGAGTGATTTAAAATAAACTTTAAACTGTGGATCTGTTCCCATTAATCTCATTTACAGAAATTGATTGTTATATTTCCTGTTTCATATTTCCGCCATAGAAAACACTTATCACCATGTACATTTCTAAACATACTTGTGCAACAATGAATATACGTAATGGTAGATACGTATAGTTATTATATCTAGTTGCTTAAGTAATGAGTAATAACGTTGATACTATAGATGCATACTGATTTTCAAATTTACACTTGGACTTAAAATAGTGTAAATTGCAACAAAACAACTAAATTGCACACTGAAACTACTACCTACTGCTAACTACTATAATATAATGCTCTGTTCCTATTATAAGTTACATCTTCATCATTCTTTTTTTTGTCAAGAAATATTTTCATCTTACCGATAATACCGTGAAAACAAATATCAAGCATTAGATTACAAGTTTTGTAAGAATATATTCCTCTCTGTTGTTAACTTTGGATTCAAAAAATACATACACACGCTTCTATTAAAACTCTAATTAATTTCCTCCTAAAATATGAATACTACCATTCTGAAGCTCTCAGCTATGGAAATTTTCATTATTTGGTACGAGAAATTTTACAAATTATCAAATAACTGTTTCTAGAAAATCGATCATACTAAATGCGATAAAGAATGAGTAAGATATCAAAATACCTACAAATATTTAAATTAAAAAACATTTAAATTAACTTCTTATCAATTTGTCTAGAATTATTTTAAAATAGACATTTTTAAAAGTAACATAAATAATTTTAGATTCAAATATGAGATCAATGATATTGTACCGAGCTTCGGGGTTTGTGTTGATTGAGAGTCGGTCGATGAAATAAACTCTAAACAATCACAGGAATTTTATTTATCGAACATTCTACAAGATGCCGGGAAAATCCAACAGTTACGAATCATAATTATACAGTTTCAATTCAACGGTAAACAGCTCCCAAAGAACAAATACCTCAGACAGACACCTCCTATCTACTAGTTTATCACTGCCGCTGGAAACTCAGAAACTCTCTTAGTCCAAGGAACGGTGATATTTATAGCTTGCTTGGCGCGAAAGCCTAGGTCTTTCTCCAAGATTCTGGAAGCTTCCAGGCCATCTCGCTCAATAATGGCCCTAGAGCTTAGGTGGTAGAAATTTCCAGAACTATCCATTTGTCTCCAAGTCTCACCATCTCGCCAATTATCTCGCCAAATGATCATTATGCTGCCAAATTAATGGATAAGTCGTTCTTAATGATTATCCAGTGAATCTCTCGATTTTCATCCCTGCATTTGAGCTCGGATCTGTGTGCGATATATGAAAACGCGAATACAAAAAGTATTTGCAAACTTTGTAACAATATATACATATTTATTCACACATCTCTCACTTATTTTCTTCTTCCTTTAAATTCTTGAATGTGAGAACTTATATTAAACATACATAAAATTCTTGCACTAATAAGCTGCATACGACTTGATATGTAAATTAAGATGAGTAGAGTAACGTACCTTTCATGTACTTCACAGAATCCACAACAATATCGGACAAATCAGGAACCGGACAAAAAGCCCATGTTTGACCATTGGCTGATGTGAAGGATATTTCTTCGGGTGGTAAATATTGTAATCCTTCCATGAGTGAGTTCATGTACATTTTAATTGATAATCCTTTTTGATATTTATGCAAATCTAATATTTAATTTAACAGCTTACCACGGCTTGACTAATTTTTAATATTTTTTTGCTTCAATCAGTCAATCTTTGCTGGAACTCTAAGAAAATAATATAATATTAATTGGAATTCTAATTAAGGCCATCTATTTATAAAAGTTACTAGTTTATAATATTGTAATTACGACTTACTTCTTAAGCATGTTATTATATAATTAAGAAAATCTCTATTTGTTAAATAATAAATTTTATGATTATGTTATCAAATTTCAAGCAATTTATTTTTCAAGCATATGTTTTTTCTCTTGATTGTGTTTTGTAAATAAAGTTTGATCGATTCTTAAAATATTTATCAATACATTATCATATGTACTTATGGCTAGGGTTTAACATATGAATGCAACCATTTTTACCCATTTTTGTCACAACTGCCATAATTTAGAAAGAGACTTATTACAACTATTAGAAAAATTTGATACATGCGTCATTCTTAGGATTGTAGAAAAATTCACCAAATATTACATTATTTTCATCATAGCAAACCTTAAACTTATATAATATACTAGAGAGACTAAGCAAAAATACAAACATATACAAAACTAGATAATACAACCAGCTCAGAAATAACTAGAATAAAAATACCTAGATACAGATCACACAAAATTTGACAGAATTCAGTATATGTCTTATGGCAAAAATTTTAATTTAGTGAATGCTTGGCGAATTTTACTGTTTGTCTGGCAACATTGTCTCAAAGAGTTTAAAAAAAAAGCTGAGGATATTTAGAAACACTATATTTTTTTAATCATAGTTTATGCGTTTGCGAGGGACAATTTGGAGTAATTTTTACTTTTGATTTTAATTACTCCTTCTGCCACCCAGCTTGTCGAGTGGTCAGCGTGCCTGACTGCAGATAAGGAGGTCCTGGGTTCGAATCCCGGTTTGGGCATGGATGTACTTTCTATCTTTATCAATCCTGTATTTGTCCTTTCCTTATATGAATGAGGTGTGAATGGTTACATACCCAATAAACGGGTACCTATAAATGTAGTACCTAAGCAAAGTTGTACATCCACCTTCATGGTGCTCTGATTAAAACGAAAGACGCTCCCAATTGACTTAAATTCGCATAGCCAAGGAGCGAGCTTGGCTTGTCCAAGTGTCATTAGTAACAACAACATTACTCCTTTTCTTTACAGTTATTATCAGGATATTTCTTTTTTTTAAGCAATTATAATATTTCATAATTCCATTTTAATTGCTAATAGCATTTAATTTGCTTGATTAAGCAGAAACTGAGGTAACTATTATGTCAGCTTGGTATCATTTTTAATCGCCAAAAAGCGCAAATATTCACCAAAAGGACCATATAGAATCTTTCCTCCAAACTCAAATTCTTCCCTCTATACAAATAAACACACTAAAAGTTATTTACAAAAATAAAAATAAGCACTCGCTCTTCCGAATTTATTTTGAGGTGTTGGCTGAGGTAGTATAGTTTTGCTGAAGGAGATGTTAACGAGTGTATAAAAGGTAAGACATTCGGACCCAAAATCTTACAAAAGAAAAACTATAGATAAATTAACAAAATATAAAGAATTACAAAGCAGTTTAATTTAATTAAACAAATATATTACATTAACACGACTGCTACAAGCAAAGATAAAGTGAACCACTAAAATAAAGTGAAATTTATTTTAAATAATCAATATCTGAGTTAAATAAGATGAGTTAAAAATAAAATAAAATTTAATAAATTATTAATAAATCTATACTAAAAAAAGTTTGACTTTCAAAGTAAAATCAATTTTAGTTTACAGACTAAATACACACACTAAGTGGTATTTAAAAGCTTTTTGCAAAACTTAAGTAATCCTTTTGTTAATTACGTTTTACATGAAAATGAATTAAGCACTGATTTAATTTTCATAAGCTTTCGACATAAAGTCTATTGACACTCCTAACCTTTTTGATTCTAGTTATCGGCTTATCGAGCAGATTGATCCCTATCGTTTTCTCTCTTTGCAATCATGGCAGGTCTTTCATTGTAGCTTCATACAATTCATGCTGTATCATGTTTATGTAAATCATATAATATACTCACACAAACTGTAGGCTACTTACGTATTATCTCGTCTGCCATTTCCACCAATTTTTGGCAATAAGCTGTAATACCTAAAGGAAAATATTTTTGGTGGTAATGCATAAGTACTCACTGTCGTAACATGGATATATGACGGTGCAGGTGAAATCATGACTCCACTTAAAGTTAACGGGTTTAAAATACTCTTCTATCATCTAGAGCCTGGTCACAATCAGATAACGAGATCACAGATGAGCTAACATTTTCCTCTCCACATCCACGCGACAATAGTAAATGGGCATTGAAAGTCAATGATTAACGTGGACACGTCACTAACCACACAGCTCCAGCAACCCACAATGCGGTCAACCTATCAGTTGCTGTCTAAGAAAAACGATGCTTTTACTCTGCTGATCTTACGAGAAGCGGCGTGAAGCTACAGGGAGCCCAGACTAAATAAAGAACTGGTACAGTTACATATCGTAAAAATATACTTGAGGGTGCCCCTTGGCGAGATTGGCAATTTTTGTTTAGCGCCAATCCTGTTCACGCGGAAAGCTGTGCAAACAGTAATGGCGGCCAAAACACAATGAAATTTCAAAAATAATGCAGTAATCACATAAAAAAAGAAAAAAATGTTCTCACTTTATTTTGCTGGAATATCCTCACTTTGAGAATTCTCTAATAGCACCTACAGATATTGCTTAAATTTATCCTGAGTAGAAAACCAATCAGAATCTAAACCAATCAAAACCGTGAATGAATTTCAAAATAACGTTTAGGGTTATCATAAATCGAAAAACATCGCCCAGCTTGGCAATACACTTGGCGAGAATTCAAGGGGCTCACTCAAGTATAGTCTAACCACATATTTAATCGTGTTTCTGTAGTATAAAAGTCACGATTTTCTCAGCAAGTCTTCTTCATTATTTTTGACAATTTTTATATATGTATATAACAATTAACATGCATTTTTTTGAACTGAGAATATTATATAAATACAACACAATTTACCTAGATACTTTTCTGTCTTTCAGAAAGGACTTAATTGCAATCTGTTGTAGTATAAACAGTACTGTTTATTGTCTAGAAAAGGCTTTCCAAAATGCTCTTTCGAAACACTGAAATCACTCTTTGAAAATTGCATGTCAGCTGACACCCGAGAAAACATTTGTACTTCTGAAACAAAGAGATTTGTATGATTGCTGAGTTATTATTTATTTTTCATTGATAAGTGCCAATGTTACTATAACCATGTTTCCTTGTGCTGCCGCATACAAATGGAAACATCGTTTACAAAGGAAAATCAGCATTTTAGGATATATACATAAAAAACATTTATATATGTTATATACATTTATGAATACTTACATTTCTTTACGCATTACTGGTTTTGATTCCTTGTTCATCACTAAAGTATAAAATCAAAATAATATTTTGACGCACTGTTTATTGGGTACTTTGTAGTCACCAAATAGAAGGTGGCAGAAAAATAATTTTATGAAGCAGAATATTTACAAGTATTACTTTACATTTAATTACTACATTACATTTTATATTTTACAATTATTTGAGAGTTTTACAATAGCTTAAACATACTTTATAATTACCAATTGGTATTAGAACAAAAGACATTCGTTTTTGTTTGCTTATGTCTAACTCTTTCTACTGTAGCCAATTCACATTTTGATGGGAAATGAAAACATTATTTTATGTAACCTTAATTTAATGTAGTAAATTTAAATTATATATAATTTTATATAATTGCTATTAGATAAAATTGTTAATACCTAGATATCTTAGAAATAATAATATTAAATTAAACACATTTTGACTCCTACATCTTTTCCTTTATACTTCAGCTTTTGACAATCATCATAAAGGGAAAGAAACAAAATCATAAATTATTGTCATAAATATTTCAATTAGATTATGAATTGTTTAAAAATGCTTATGTTTTCAGAAAATACTTAAAAATAATACGAACATTTTATTTATATTTTATAAACGGAACACAGTTATCACTTATGAATGAAACTTATTTAAACGCCAATGTTTATTTCTGGCGGAAACTGTTTAGCAATCGAATCGGTGATCAATTGCTTAAGTGTAATGCAACTGTACCTTTTATTCAATAAAACTTTTGCTGAATTTAGTTGTTTTTAGCCCTTGGTTATTTGTGACCGTAACGCTTCTTTTAACCGACAAAATAATCGCCATGCAAACTTGTGAACCAACTAGCTTATCCTTTGTTTAACATTTAGTTTGTTTACCATTGTTTATCTCTTTTTAGTCAATTTTTGTACGGAAAAAATTCGATTTTGTATGTATTAAATTTAAAATTAAATATTGAGCCAATAAAGTTTTCATATCTACGTTGTATTATTTTGGCTTCTCCTTAAAAAGCAAGCAATAGGATCAAAATCGGGAGTATAGTGGAAAAGTATCGCTTATTGTTACTGTAAAAAAACTACTTTTACGATTATCAGCTTTAGAATTTCGTACAACGTGAGATTACATATATGAGAACATTTAAAAAACTCAATTCAGTTCTCATTTTAAATTAAATTAATCAGTTGTATCACACTGAAACAAGTTGGGTGACTGAACACGATTTATGAGAGAATAGGGTAACATCTTTTCTTTAATATCGACTTATATTGTCATCAACTATTTTTAATTAAAGCAATATAAAATGGCTTTCCTTATAGAAATGTCACCTACATGAAGTAGCGTATTTTCTATGCATGATCCAGCTGAAGAACAATATGCTGAGAAGGACAATAAACAATAATCTCGTGGCTCCAATGCCCTACAGGTTTTATGCTATTGAGTGAAGAGGAGTATGCCATTGCAGTAGTGAACTTCGTCATTTCTCTTTGAATCAAAATTTCATTGTGGTTAATTATGATTTATCAACTTTGAGCAGAGGAGGTAAATAGGGAGAAACGGCACTGGTAACGCAAGAACCATGATTCCAAATTCTGAAATTTTTTGGTGATGAAGAAATGTAGCCAAGAAGTTATCTATCATGACGTGATTGATAACGTAAATAGGGTTACCAAAATAGAATTTTCTGCATAATTCTTATAAGTAACCATATGTATGACGTAATAAAAACGAGGTTGCCAGATACGTATAAAAATCTGCCAAAAAATCGCCAATCTCAGAATTTAGCATCCTGGATTATGCGGCACCTGTGCCTAAGAAACATATTACAATAAACTCTCTTTCAACCACATGATAACATGGTACTCAAAAAAAAAGAGCTATTTTGGAAAACAGTTGAATATCGTTAATTTAAAGGATGATTTTATCAAATGAAAATATCTTCGAAAACGAAATATTAGTGATTAATGGACCAGCTTCTTGATGCATTTTTGATAGTTTCATTCCTAAAAATACTGATTTAAGCCAGTTTAATGTTTATGTGACAACTTCAGAAACATTAATGTCGGACTGACATCTACCCGATTTCTTCTTTATCGCATTAAAATAGATTGATATTGAAAAGAATTTGGAATAGGGCACATAAGTACATTTGCTGACAATAACAAGCCCAATACATAGAAATACACAAGTATATCAAGCAAAGAATATAAAAAAGGAGATGTGTTTTGAACATTTGAAACACATTAAGTGACGTCATCTTTAGGTTACTCCTGAGGTATCGTTGAATTTGGATATTACAAATATTGGAACAAATTCAGTATCCCCATACACTTGGCGACCGTGGCGAATTTTTTGTCGCCAAGTCGCCAAGCTAGGCGCGCGTATATAAACACGGGGAATTTCCCGAAGTTCGATTGAAAAATAAGCATTTCGGAAATTTTAAAAAGGGAAAGAAATATAAATAATGGACTTACTTGATATGAAGTTAAGCTGACATGCTGATTGGTATATTTATTTCGACATTTTATTCGTTTGTCCCCACAGTATCACATTTCAGTAAAAATAATTATCTCATTTTACAAAAAATAGCATGCAAAAATATTTTTCTAAATATATACACTTTATAAAATTTAAAAAAAAGCATGCAAAAACTTATTTTTCAAATACATACATTTTTTAAAATTTAAAAAAACATGAATAAAATATTTTTTAAATATATACACATTTTAAGTAAATAAAAATGAAACACGAATACAATAAAAAAAATACATGAAGCAATAGAATTTAAATAAAATAATTACACCTTCTCCAAACCCAATTTCCATTAAAAAATTAATTAATATTTGCGAATCCTAAATTAATTAATAATTTGGAATCCTGAGCAATAATCCATCATTATTATCTTTAATTTTTGCTAAAATAATTTGTTAATGTTTTTCAACAACATTTTGAGCGTGAGTCATTTTAAATTAAAACAATAAATAAAGTAATTAAAACATTAAAAAGATGATAATAAATTAAGAAAACGAAATAAGGATAAAAGAATATTTAACGGTATTAAATAAATAAAATAAAATATATCATTTAATAAAAAAAATATAAATTATAAATAAACCAGATAAAGGCAAATAATATAAAAGAAATAGTAAAAAAGAAAAATTTACGATGTTTGGACACTGGCGACAACGTAACACAACAGCGGGAAAACCACTAATTGCAGCAAACGAAATTAAAATAAATATCAATTAAAACGTAGAACAAATAGCAAAGAAAGTTCTCGAAGTGAAACTAAAAAAGCTATTGCCACTAAAAAAAAAAGCACGTATGTAACATAAAAATTATTTAAAACACAATAAAAACGAAATCTGGCAACGAAAAAATAAAAATAGTAACAAAAACTAAATTTGGCAACATTACAATAAAAACAAAAGCTGATATCGGCAACACTACAACGTAACAACGGTTATCAGCTTTGGCGAGAAATCAGTGTATGGGGATACTGAACTTGTTCCCAAATATTATAAAATCAGAAGCAACTACAATTTGTTTAATTGTTATATGCGACATCTGTGTGAGATATTTCCAACATGATTTAGGAAAAATATACTTCAGGTTGCCACTTAGCAAAAATAGGCGATTTATTTTTGACAAGCTTGCTTTCGAGCATGTTTAAAGCAAGAAGATGGCCAACCAGAAATAAGCAAACATTGTTAACAATATGATGTTAAATCGACAAGAAACTGAGAAGCATCCTAAAGTATAGACTACCCAATCATTTTATAATTTTAGTATCATTTTTTGTATAGTCTGAAAAATCAATAAAAATTTTGGTAAAATCCAATTTTAACTTAGGTTTTAGTAAGTGTGGTGAAAAATGGCGTTGATTAGTGAATGGCTTAAAAATTGATGATTGGTAGCCAATTTTTCTCTACATGCCTTGGATATATATATATATATATATATATATATATATATATATATATATATATATATATATATATATATATATATATATATATATATATATATATATATATATATATATATATATATATAGTAAAAGTAAAGAATCTTGAGACTCTTGTAAATTTTATTAAATATCATCATATAACTTGCATAAAATAAAGAAAATTACATTTTATTTTAGTTTTATCAAATATTTATAAATTTAAATATAAAATAACAAATAATTTATAAAATATATTCTTAAAAATTTTCGTTCCTAGAATTATTTCTGTTTTTATTAAAATAAATATATTGCTTGATAAACTTACAGTAAGAAAGTATATTTGCATAAAAATTAACAATTCTATTTAATAAATATATAAGCCTATTTTCAATTAAATTTTTACTTTTACAACTCATATACTCGTACAATGAGTAATCTTACCTTTTAAATGTGCTATCAACAAATCTATATTGATAAACATTTTACATTGACAGTATTGATAAAACTGAAAAAGATAGCATTATACTTTTGTTCAAATTTCTGTCACATTAATTATTATACAACAAAATATAGTCATTTTAAAATTACATTTTAAAATTTAATGTCAACATGAGGATATTAATAACAAACATTAATATAAAATTATTGTTTTCTTCAATATTAACGTATTAAAATATTTTTATAGAATTCAAAGACAATAAACTTTGGCTGATTTTTGCGAAATAACGAAGCTCAAAAAATTTTTTTTACCTGGAAGCTCGTGGTGAAAAATTTATATTAGAGAAAGGATTTCATAGGAACAAAATAAAAAAGTGAACATAAAATAAAAAGAATGAAATGTTATTGAGTGATAAATCAAAATTTCTGATTTTTTGTTTTATGAAATTTTTTCGCTAGCATATTTTTCGGCTAGAATATATGAAAGTAATGCATCATTCCTTCTATGAAACAGTTGAAAATTTGTTGTCTAAAAAGGATTAGTCTAACAGTTTTTCAATCTTTAGTCTAATGGGAAACAAAAACAAGATTGAGGAAGCATTGATTGGTCACCAAATTTCTGTGGACAAACTGAAACATCATGAAGCCTGCCAAAATACCATTTGGCTATCTAGGGTATCCCTTTCGATTAATTATTTCAATTTGAGAAGAGCTACCAAAAAACTATTATATCTTACATTACTTGTGATTTTAGGAAAATATTATTAAAATAATTTTAACTTCATTTTACTATATCTAGTTCACAGAAGTAGTAAAAATCAAGACATTAAAACACGTTGAAAAAAGAATACAACTCTACCATTTTATTTTTATGCTAATACTTTATTTTTATACATATTTAAAAATTAGAGTAGAAAATTTTATTTTACTTTTGAATATTGAATCAAGATGTTTAATTATTCCGACATTTAAACATTAAATCAGAATGCTAAAAGAATATTATCATTTTTTATTTATAAATGTTTCAGCACATGTAAATATGACATACGAAAAGTTAATTGTAATTTATCTTTCAGAAATCAATATATAATTCTTTTTTATTTTGCATGTTTTTCTGTTTTCATATCTTAAAAATACTTTTTTTAATAATATATGAATTCTCAGTTTAATAATTAACTAAAGCAAAATGTCTATGAAAATTTTAATTAATATTTATTTTTATCTTTTGTAAACATGCTTTATTTAAAATGAGTTATTTTTTGCTAAATTCGAATATGGTATTGCATTATTAAATTAAAATATTTAATTAAACACACATTAACCATTTTTATTTTAAAGCAATAATGAGCAATATATGATATAGTCTATATGATGAGAAAATTATAATGATTTAATCAAGACTCTTTCCCTGCTGTTAAAAATATCAATGAATAAATTTGTAAGCAATATAATTAAAAACGAAATTTTTATCTATAATTTGTTATTTTCCTTTAAAGATCTGAATAAATCAAATGCAAATCATTAATAAAATTTTTCAAAAAACGTTTTTAAAATTAAAAAAATGGTGTTCATGCTTTCAGCATGCTTTTCAAATATTAAGAAATAAACTTTTCATTTAAATTTGTTTACAAACAAACTTAGTACACAGGCAGTTAGTTTAAAGTTAAAGTAACATATTGCTCAAAAATTACAATAAGCATTTTATCAATTTGATTTTATGTAACCAATATTTAATAAAATATTTCTACTTAGTACATTTTTATAGTAATAAACTTTTTTGAGTCAATGTCACAGTTTTAGTAAATTATTAAATAATTTTTATATAATCACAAATATTATAAATTTTTGTGAAAAAATTAGAGTACGACATATGTTTTGTCTTAAAATTTGTTATCAAAATATTGCAAAAAATGATAAATAGGAAAATTAAAATGATGATCGATTTTCCGGCACAGGTGCCGTATAATCCAGGATGTCAAATTCTAAGTTTGGTAGTTTTTTGGAGGATTTTCTGATGTATCTGGCAACCTCAATTTTATTACGTCATACATATGGAAACATAAGAATTCTGCGGAAAATTATATTTCGGTAACCCTAGTATTTACGTCATCGCGCACGTCACGATACGTCATCTTGGCAACATTTCTTCATCCCCGAAAAAAATTCAAAATTTGGATTCCTGGATTATAAGGCACATATGCCGATTTCCCAATTTATCATTCTCAAAAGTGTTTCTGTCTATTAAATGCATTAAAATTTTAAGTATATTTAATGGTTAAGAACTAGTTCCCTAGGTCTAGGGAAATAATTTGGGGGTCAATTAAAGTACGAAAAAGATTTATAGTATTTTAAAGTTTTCTGAAGGAAGATGACAAATTTACGAAATAGAACAAAGAATAATACGAAAATAATAAGGCATTAAACTCATAGTAATAAAACAAAAATAATAAAACATTGAACCCATAGTAGTAAAAATGCTAAAACATTGGTTTTTGTTCATATTTATAATAAAAAAGCTATATTTAAGTATTTTATATATAACTATTAGTACTACTTAGTTATTGCAGATGGATTCTGAATATGAAACTTATTCTGGTATAGTTATAATTTTATTAAAATTTTCAACCTTAAAATAATAAAAATTGTCTTTGATTCAGTTCCTTAAAAATAACGCATGATATTGTTATATTAGGAAATAAAAATATATTTTTTATGAGGAAAATAAAATATTATTGAGGAAATTATTTTCAACGTTTATTACAAGAATTTATTAAATTTTTACGTGGGTTTTCATTGACTAAGTTTTAGATCTATTCAAAATTAAATTATTAAAACATGTAATTCTTTTTTATTTTTTGGGATTTGTGTAAAGAATATTATTGCAATATTAAACTTCTCCGTGAGTTAGTAGTAGGGTAGTGCTATTCAAAACTAAAAATTCTAGATTTGACCCTGTTGAACACGAGCGAAGGATGCTGTGTTTCTAGATTTGCATGCAAATAAATTGAAATGGATGATTTTAAGTTTTTCGGGTTTTCTCTCTTGTAGTATGGGAATGTGACCCTTTTTGAATACGACCCTTCTAGAAGATGATTTTGGTTTCACTATAAAAATATTTAGGTTGCTAAAATGTCCACTTCGTAGAATTGAATTATATATATATTAAAATTGCAGTTCAAATAATGTTGTTTGTTTGTTATTTTTTGTATTTTGTTCAATTCTTGACGTATGCAATATATTCATTTAATCTTAATATTGAAACAGTATTTGAATTAATATAATGCATTTATAAAATGAAATCATTTTCTTTCTTGTAAAAGACAAATAATTGTGGGCGTTTAATTAATGATAATGATCATTTGATTATTAACACTGAAGAAATTTATGCTGTCTTTAAAGACACATTTCTGTTTTGTTGGTTATTATTAACTGCACTAATGGCATAAATTTCTGGAAACTAATGATATTTAATGGTTCCTCGAAGGAGCTCTAAACATTCTTAAGGGAACGTGTCACCTGTTTCCGGTTTGATTTTATCTAGAATTTAGTGAAGCACGTCACAAAAATAGCAATCTGTTAGCTCCAGTTTTTAATACTTCTACTTGGAAACAAAATGAATATAAAAACATCTGAGTGAGTTAAACGAGGCTCTTTGACAATGCGCTCATTCCTTAAAACGATTGATTACAGGGCGCATATATATATATATATATATATATATATATATATATATATATATATATATATATATATATATATATATATATATATATATATATATATATATATATATATATATATATATATATATATATACATAATTAATAGAACATTTTTATAAAATTAATAATCAAATATTAGATGGAGAAAAATAATCAAATACTAAATAGAGAATAATACATTGAAAATACCAAATGGAAAATAATAATATATTTATAAAATTAGTCAAAAACCAAATTGAGAATAATAATCAAGTACTAGGTTGAGAATAATTCATTGAAAATACGAAATATAGTAAACAAAAGGAAAAATGTTCAATATATATTTTAAAATTTTATTTTCTTTGAAATTTTAAAATATCAATTGAACATTTTTGCATCTGTTTACTATATTTCGTATTATATATACACACACACAACACACACACACACACACACATATATATATATATACATACATTAATCTCTTTTATTTAATTTTATTTAATCCTATTTAATTCTTTTCTGTTAAGTTGCTATGAAGTAGACTGAAAATATATCTTCGTCGATAAAAATAACTTGGAAATATAACTAAAATTAAACACTTTTCATATATATATATATATATAAATGTTTTTATATATTATTTAATTTCTAAAGATCAAATATTTTGCTGTCAGAAATAATAACAATGCCTGCAGTAAATTCTATCTTGAAAATAAAATTTCAAATAATAAAATTGAAGGCTAATAGAAGAGATGAGAAAGCTTACATTTCCGCAAATCCTTTTGGTATCTGACAAATTATATTGAAGGACAGTTTAAAAGATGTTTCTTGTAGAGGATAATAATTTTGAAAGCAATATGATACTCCTTGTAAAAAAGAGCAGCCGTCTCATCAAAAAACATTTACTTTGCTTTTTAAGGTTATTAGAAATGCATTTTAGCATATTTTAATGTTGTCTTAAGAAGCTTTGATCAAATAAATAAGGAGAATTGCGTTGTTCTTAGACGTTTTTTGCTGATGGTATGAAATATGACAAATAAAATAATCTTATAAAGTCATGATATTACGTTTCTGATAAGAAAATGACTCTGCATCGTGCTCATTTTTAACATAATATATATGTGTAAATGTAATAAATATGGTTTAACAGTTCAAAATATTATTATTAAAATATTTGGTACGTAATAATTGAACTTGTCATCTTAATATTCTTCACTAGACAATTTTCTTCAACAGTGCGTAGGTTCAATTACTACCTCATTCTGAATTCATTTTAAACTGTAAATTCCAATTCAATTTGCAGTCGTATGTAAAAAGGTGGCCTTAGAACAATGTGAGACCAATTATCTATAAAATCATTTAAATTTTATGTGCATAATAGAGTGCATGGTTTGGTTTTGAAAATATTCTAATCAATTGCATATTAAGCATAAAGTGGTTGTCTCTTTCGCACGGGCGCGTTTCAGTTGAGATCGTGCCTACATCACTTTATTAGTTTAGAATATCCATGACGTCAGATAACATTTCATCTACGTCACACATAATTAATTACGACATCGTGTTAAGACGACTTGTCGATGAATTTGTACCTTGCCTTCAAATTGCAGTTTTCAAGAGACATTAAACAAGGTGAAGTTCATCGTCAAATTTCTGAAAATAATTTTGAAGTTCATTTTGTTAATAAAAAGATTTTTTATGTAAGGAACAATGGGCTTAATCCTGTAATCCGCGCGCGTAATACGATAGATTTGGCGACGGTAAAAATTTACAATCTGGTAGCTTTTAATTCATTGGCTATTTTTTGACGCCAAGATAGGTGCCAAGATGTGACTAACAAGATGACAGCTACACTAAATCTATTCAAAGATATTGTTACCAAGATTACCAGATATTAAAATTTGTTTTTAAAATGTATTGCCAAACCAAGTGTTACTCAATTCCAGATCGGACTCTTTGGGGACATTAAGAGTCGGGCTGTATGTTTATGTATTGCCATTTCCAGATTCCCAAATTTTTTAAGTTTGTGTAAACAATGTAAAAATTAAAGTACGATTTCAGAATTTCAAAATATGTGTGTGTGTGTGGGTGTGGGTGTGAAAGAATTATATAATTTACACAGTTATTATCACATATATTTGTATAATATTATTTAATTTTCAAACATGTATTTTTAATTTTTGTAGTCTAATTCGAATTATCCTTTATACTGATTCATTTTTCTCATTACACAATAAAAAATTATGTAAGATTTTCATCTACATGGAATGAAGGGGATATTCCTTGAATTGAATATACTGCATGGGATGTGTCCTTTCCCTACAGTATTAATCTTATTTTGGGAAACATGTTGAAATAAAACTGTAATTGTTAACAAATTGTAATAAATTATAAATTTATTCTCTTGAAATATTAATATATATTTGTCTAATATTATTTATTCTTTCACAATATATTTTTATGCTTTTGTTAATTAGTACAAAAT
The DNA here is from genome assembly GCA_037975125.1 of Latrodectus hesperus. NCBI lineage: Eukaryota > Metazoa > Arthropoda > Arachnida > Araneae > Theridiidae > Latrodectus > Latrodectus hesperus. The sequence continues at coordinate 64,348,107 of CM075861.1, forward strand.
ATATTCTCTTAAAAATTCTTGTTTTAATCACACGGTAATGAATAATTGTTTAAGAGATTTTAATATTATGCAATTAAGAAGAATTGGACTAAAGTAATAGTATTCCAAAAAGCATTAATCTAATTTTAGAAAAAAAATTCTGGTAAAAATTTTATTGTTAACAAATGGTGTTAACATAAATTTATTTTTCTGGAATATTGATATGTTCACACAATACTATTTGTTCTTTCAAAAAATATCATTTTTGTTCATTAATTTGAAGTATCCTCTAGTAAAAATTCCCTGTTTATGCTTAACGAAATATTGTGTAATTAATAAGTAACACTTTATTACGTTATTTAATAAGCGCTAAAGTAACATAATCCTGGAACATAGGGGGTACGTGTACCTTCCTGGGGCTTGAGCAGCCACCAGGCGCGTCGGCAGGTGTTGGATCGCCGAATGTCCTGTAGGAATGACAGGATAGTCTTGAATATAGAATCAGAGGCCGCGAACCAGCTCCCGTAAACCCTGGTGTTATGCGATCCGTGCCTAGGGCTAATTGGCACCGCGGTATTGGTGTCTTAACGGAGCCTCTAGTTGCCTGGCGAATTTCTAGAGTAATTTGCCTTGTCCAGTAACTCTGGCAAAGCTGGGTGGACATATATTACCTGAGCTTTTTAATTGTTATCTTGTGGCTGAAAAGACACAAGAAATAACAAACCTTTCTGAATTTGCAGGTGAAGCCTCTGAAGTAGACCTTGCTGAAAAAGGCAAAGGAACTCAGAGGCAATCTTGTAAAGGGGCAGCAATGAATCCTTCACTTGAGGTAGAAATGACCTCCAAACCATCTTCTTCTGGTGAAAGTCAGGAAGCTATCCCTAGCATGACTGACTTTCTGACCAGATGGGACTGTTTCAGCAAGACCCTATCTGCTGGAAATGTCATACGCAAGAGGAAACGGCAGAGCATATCATTTACGAATGTGAGTTTCTTGCCCTTCCTAGATTAACTTCTTTAGGCATCATCCATACTAGAGAGTTACACCTAGACTCCATTAAAGGGTTACCGGACTTTATTAATAAAGTGGGTGACCCGAGCAACTGGAACTAGGAAACATTGGGTTTGGAGTTAATGGTACAAAATGCTGATAAAAGCAGAGGTGCCCAATGACATACAAACCCAATTCTAAGAAGAAGAAGAAGAAAGTAACATAACTCTATGCAGCATTGATCTAGTTTTTGAAAAGCGTAAAATTTTAACTGTTAACTAATGGTGATATCATAAATTTTTTCTTCTGAAATATTAATATATTTTAAAATACAAGTATACTTCATTCTTGTAAAATATACTTATGTTTTTCTTTGTTTTTTTATTTGAAATATCCTCTTGTAAATATAGATTTTACTATGCAGTGACGAAGAATAACGTAGGATTTCATTGTTTTGTAATTAATAAAAATAATGCTAAAGTAACCAATTACCATTCAGCAATAATATATTTTAAGAAAAAAATGGGCGTAAAATTGTTAACAATTGTGTTCATATCATAAATTTAAATAAATCGAAACGATATTTAACTTCAGGAAGTTGATTAGAAGGAAATCAGAATACTAAATTTGTAACAATATTCATCGTAAACGTCCTAGTAGCTAATCCAACACACTATAGTACTCCCATTCTTTGTACTAGAGAGAGAGAGAGTTGCTATAAATCTCTAGTTCAAACAACATTTCCTCCCTCGTTTGTTCCTGATAAAATCTGCGAATGCATTCGCTTAAAATATTTAACTAATGCAGTGCTTGGACATTCGGAATACTAATTAATTCAGGTTCGAACTTTTACAACTTTGCTTCAAATCTTAGAAGTGAATTTCCGTTTAAATTCATAAATTTTTTTTTTTATAAATTAGTATAATCTATTATATTTAAGAATTTTTTATTAAGCTAAAATATGATCAACAGATATCTATGGGAAAATATTAAATTTATATATGAAACATCTTTACATTTATAACCTTAAGACTTGTGAGCAATGAATTTTATAGATTTACTTATCAAAAATGTATTTGAAATTAACGATAATTATTAAGTCTGTACGTTTGAAATGCCTGGAAAGTTAATGTTATTTAAGAAACAACTACATTTTAAAATTAATTTTTGAAGAATATAATTTGTGCAAGTAAAAGTTAAATTTAAATTACTAAGATAATGACTACTTTATTTTATTTAGAAAGATTTCATATACCATTTATATATTTGCTTTTATTGGAAAAATAAATTAATTTTAATGAAAGTAATTATTATAAATAAGTTGAATGAAAAAAGAATTATTGTCTCCAGGTTCCCTTAAATTAAATGTAAATGAATTTTTTCGATAATTATTCATGAATGCGTTAAAAGTTTAAATGATAAAAATCATTATATTTATTATAATACAATAATTCTTATGTTGTAATAGTTCTTATTTTATACAATAAGAAAAATTAATATTGAACAATATGAATTCTCATCACATTTTACGGTACTGTATGCATATTTTTTGCAACGTATTTTTATATTTTTTTCCATAATTTTCAAGACATTTTTTGCATTTAACTCAAATGTAAAGTAATTTGGGTCTTTTCCTCAGAAGCCTCAAAATGAAAAATATTACGGATGTTTTTAAAGTTTAGCACTCTTAAACACCATTTGTAAAAAATATGTAAATAATTCATATAAAATAAATGTATAAAGGTACTTCATGATTTTCACGACCCTCTTCATGAACTCCCAAATTATGCCAAAAATCAGTCAAATGTAGCCAAATGAAAGGCGAATATTTTATAATCTGATTCTGTATTCCGAATTAATGATTCGGAATAAATTCCGAATTTCTGAATAAAAAGATCGCATTATTTTTCTTCAATTTAAATACTGTGAAGAAATGTTGACAATTTTGATTTTACCGATAGATAAAAAGATTTTGTTTAGTTTTTCTTGGAAAAATGTACATTCTCTCCTTCTAATATTTGTTAATAGCAGTAGTATATATAAATGAAAATATGTGGAGGTGATACTTGAAAACAATCAAAGTTTTCGAGCTACGAACATAAGGTAACAAAAGTAGTTATCGAAGTCCAACTCATCATCATATAAACTCAACTCTTGAGGAATATTTATGTAGCAAAATTCTATGAGAATTAACATACCATAGTAAAAGACAATCCTGGAGGTATGCATGTCCCAAGTATGTGAAAGTAATTTTAACTTGGTGTTACTCTTGACATAGTTTTGCTAGCGAGAACTGCGATATTTTTGGTAGCCGAAAATTCCTTTGTTTGAATCGATGAATCGACATTTACATTATCATGATAAAAGGTTAATCACTTCAGTTTTTGTTGAAATTCCTCAATGACTTCAGGAAAACCAATGGTCCTGAACCATTCAGTACTAATCGTTTTACGTTGCATTAGCGTCACTTTGGAACATGTCTAGAAATACCGAAAGACATTCCACCATAATTTTCGATGTACTTCTGTCAAAAACAAGTTATATTTAGCTCAACTTGGAAAATCCACACAGTCAATTTCCATTTTATTTTGAGCTGATTTGAATATATCCATCATACTTCATCATTTTAGATGTGCTACAGAGCATTTCATGGGCCCTGAACGTTTTGATTCAACGTTTCTTTGCCCTATTCGACATAAACCGCCTTCTTTTGAATGTTTGTTAAATTATGCGGGATTTAGCGGTAAGCGAAACTTTTTTTCAGCCAAATTTCACATATCTTTTGGATGTCTCTCGTTTAACACCATTCTCACGGTATATCAAATGTTGATCTTGTTTCATTATTTCAAGCACAGCATCGATGTATCCTGGCGCAAAAAATGATGTTGGATGACCTTCAAAGAATTCATCCTAGGTCAAATGTCTCGACCGCAAATAATTCATCATACTACTATTTTAGTGTAATTTAGGATAGTACTTCTCAGCTGTTTGGAGAATTTTGGGAATTGAAATGCTTCATAATTCATGACGAAAATTATAAAAACTCATCATGTGAAAATGTCCATAAGTCAGTTCCATTTTTTGACCGAAATCTCGATAAAAGGAATTGACTCTTAAGTATTTTTCAGTTCACTTCTGGCAGCACAAATCACACTAAAATGGAACAGTATTCTACGTAAATTATTGTTGAAAACATGAAAATATCGTTTGTAAGCGTTAGCGATCACCTGACAGCACTTATTATAGCAAAGGGCAAAAATATAAATTGTAATTTATATAAAAACCAATAAAAATGTCCACTATTTTTGTTATTTATTTCTTTTTGTGTAATATACCTAGAATATATGTGTAATATACCTAATATATCTAGTATATTACATGAAAATAACCTGATGAAAGAATATAAATCAAATACTTTGAAAGTATTTTATTATACTCATTTTTTTACAACATTTGGAATCGATAATAGGCAAAAATCTAGAACGTTATTCGTAATATATTAGTACATGGAACAGTTTTAAGCGAAATCAAATTGTTTCGTTATTCTATAGCCATTGCTACGGTGTTTACTATTTCCACATGATAGCATTCTATTTTATGGAGTTGAAATTTACCGTTCAACAGTAGCAGGAAATTTAAAATTGATTTCAATATATTATGAAAATCCAAGATCTAGAGAAGAAGTGAATTTTGAAAATGCTACTTTCAAAAGTGCGTGATGAATGTTTAGATGAAAGTTCTGCTACAGAAAAGTAAATTAAATCATATTATCTGAAACTTCACAGCAATAATGTTTTTATTGAAGGAGTCTTTGATACACATTGCATTAACGACTTTAATCTCTGGGTCTATGGCGCATCCACATAAATCAATCCTCACCAATTAAGACTGAAGCGTCCTGATTCGAAGCTGGAAGAGGAGGGCTCAGGCATCGACCTCTTCGTCTAGTTTAATTTAACATTATGATGACAGTCAGAATACATCGTCGATGAACAATTATGCAATATGCTAACATAATTCAATGGACTTTGAGATAAAAAGTAAAATCAGTACTGGCATTTCATTAAGCATATTTTCGCACTTGTAATTTAGTATTCGATTCTAAGTTCTAATCTACTTCCATTTGAATTTTTGAGTACGATAGGGGTTTTGAAGAAAAATATAAAATACAGAGAGAGATAACTAGATAAATATAAATAGATAGATAGAGATAAAGAGATAGATGGATAGATATAGAAAGAATAAAAGACAGATAAATAGATTAATATCTGCATATGTGTTTTCATTAAAACTACTAATAAATAACATATTAGAATCTAATTACTTATTATGTGTATATCTTGAAAATATGCCACTTTGAGACATTAATGTAAGACTTGACATTAAAGACTTGTAAATTAAAAATGTTAAAAAAAATATATATATAATAATAAACGAATATATAAAAAATATATATATATATATATATATATATATATATATATATATATATATATATATATATATATATATATATATATATATATATATATATATATATATATATATATATATATATATATGTATGTATGTATGTATGTATGTATGTCAATTTTGAGACATTATTAGATAACATAAGACATTTTATGCTAGCATGAAATTCATTATAACATCTAAATATTTTAATGAATGAATAAATGGGAACACTCTTCTTCTAATATAGCACAATAAGGATTATTTATTGATTACTTACATCATTAAATTTTAAGAAAACCAAAGAAATTTAAATTCAATTTACGATGAAATCACGTCTTTCTGCATATCGGAATTTTTGTTGTACGGATTTGTGCCAAATAAATATCCTGTGCTCCAGCTTCTTATTTTTTTCAGGCCGAATAAAATTTTATATATCCCCGAGAATTTCGATTTTCTAAATTATTCTCCATGTTTGCTCATTCAATGTAAAATTGAACTTTCGCAATATTTTTACGCAGGGGAAAGAATATTCCGAAAAATTGGATTACTTTTCTCCCGACTTTTCGAAATATCCCCCTTCTTGATATTTTTTTTTCTGAGAAACACTTATATTTTAGATCAAAAATTTATATTTTGTTAACAAAAATATGTCCCACTAAATTCCATTATAATTGTCAAATATTTAAAAATTTTCAATCAATTGAATACTGTTTTTAATTTAGTACTTTTTCTGAAAAGCAAGTTTTTTGTTTTAAAAAAGATGAAACTAGTGGATATGCATCACCTAATAGCAAAGCAAAAGTTTACTAAATATTGAAAAATTAATATTTGTAATTGTTAAAAAAATACATAAGTAATATCAGAAATTAATTTGAGAATAATTTAGGTATCAATAGAACGTTACTGAAGTTCTTGGTTACAATTTGAAAAGAAACTTAATTCAAGGTTATATTGATATAAATAGCAATCTAAATTAACAGCTTAGTTAAGTTTTATGTTTCTTTTAGGTAAAAGGGCCTCATAGTTTGAGTTGTCCCAATTAAAACTTCATCATGCTATCGTGTAAAACACATCAAACAGGGTAATATAAAAAGTAAGCATCATCTAAAAATAATATAACATTTAAACCATAATTAACTATCGCTTACATAATTTGATTGCTAAATGAAAATAATTGTTACATTTAATCGATATAATATGAAAAATGCCTAACGATTATTTTTTATTCAAATGAATTATATGGTGCATACAGTCTTTTTATTATATGAAAACATTTTTTTATATAAATAGTTTTTGATTATTTTATCACCAACCATTGCGAAAAATTGTTTTATTTTTAGGGTTTTATGGGAATAGTTAAATTGACGGGAAGATTCAAAGATCATTCAGGAACTGTTTTAAATATAAATACATTTTTCATGGCATTAACAAAATTCAGATGGATGACTGTTTAGTTTTTGAAAGTTTGCCTTAATATGTTATTATTTAATGAAATATTTTGCTTTTTTAAATGACCGATTATCTCTACATTATTCAGTTTGTTGAGAAGATTTGCAAAAAACTGTATGTAGGACTAAAAGAGAAACTAAATGATTTTATGTGGTGCGTCGAATATGTATTTAAGATTTACAATACCTCCTTCACAGGTTTCTTTTCTTCAAGGAAAAAGTTTGAACTTAATTATACATGGATCTTCTTCATTGCTAATGTTTTCAGACAGGAAAAATTCCTCAACGAATAAAAATAATTCTTTCATGGTGTTAATATTTATTGAGGAAATTCAAGACGTAGTGGCTTTTAGAACGTGCCTATTTAAAGGTATGTTTCATTTTTGTGAAGTATGAATGCTTTACACTTTATTTTGTTGACAAGATATTATAGGAATTGCAGGTCAGGCCATGCAAGAAGTGTCCATATATGGAACTACCAGTTCAAGAATTGCGGCAGTTGCTTCAACGAATTTAATTATTTAAATTATTTAAAGAAAATCTTTTTAATTTTCAGAATTTTCTCGCCTTTAAAATTTTTTGACAAGGTAATATAAGATGAGTTATCTAAATCATACTAGAAAGCAAATCATACTTTTCATGCAGATCCAAATTATACATTTTATGGCACACTGAGTATATCTACAATAGTTACGAATCATTCTTTCAATACATTTAAGTATTTAAGAAAAGTGTAATTTTTGTAATACATAAATAATTCACTCTATAAAATTTGTAGACAAAGTACAGGAAGATCGGTGTAAGTATGATATACCCCCCAAGTGATTTCTCACCAAATCTAGCATCCTTTGCTTTGATTATACTGTTGCCAATTTAAGTTTTTGTTTTTTTCAGATTTTATTGTTGCCAGACTTGGTTTTGCTCGTGTTTTACATTATTTTTACGTCATATATATGGTTCTTTTCAGTGGCAACAGCATTTAAAGTTTTCGTCTTACTTTCAATTCGAACTTTTTGTTCTACGTTTGCTGTTGTGTTTCGTTGTCGTCAGCATCCAAACATCGTAAACTGTTCTTTTTTTCAATTTTTTGTTGCTTATTTATGTTTTATATCTCTTTTTATTTTATATATATATATATATATATATATATATATATATATATATATATATATATATATATATATATATATATATATATATATTAATATTTAATTAATAATATAGGATATTTAATTATTTTATTCTTTTATATTTTCAACGTCGTAAATTGTTCTTTTTTTCTAATTTTTTTGTTTATTTATTATTATATTTTTCTTATATATTTTTCCATTATATCATCTAGCATTTTCGACAAGTGAGCTTGACGTCATATCAAGTAAGTCATTATTATTTATTTATCTCTTTTTCAGGTTGTTTTGAAGAGAAGGCAAAATCAACAAAAAAGTTTTTATTCATTTTTTAGTAATACTTTTTTACATTTTGCTTACTATTATGTGATTTAAATTTTTCTAAAATGCGTATTTTTGTTACTTAAGGAAAATTCCCGCGATTAAAAACATGCGCTTAACTTGGCGGTGAAAAAAGTCGTAATGGTGGCCAATGGGAGGGAGGGGATATCCTACTAGTTTCGGAAGATTTTCAAGAAATTTCATGGATTGCAATCCTTGGATTGTAAATTCCACATCATATTGTTTTAGCTTGTCATCAACCAAACAATGGCTGTTTCTTTCGTTTCAGTTGAAATCATGGTTACATCACTATATTTCAATTCTCATTGGTTTAAAATATCCATGGCGTCAGATAACGTTTAACTTACTTCTCACATAATTAGTTACGACATCGTATTGAGAGGTGTCGTAAATCCCACTTGTTGACAAATTTGCTGCATACCAATTGTTTTAATTTAAAATGTCTCATGTTCAAAACGTTGTTGAAAAATATCAACAAATTATTTTAGTAAAAATTAAAGATAATAATGATGGATTATTGCTCAGGATTCCAAATTATTAATTAATTTAGGATTCGCAAATATTAATTAATTTTTTTAAGGAAATTGAATTTGGAGAAGGTGTAATTATTTTATTTAAATTCTATTGCTTACATGTATTTTTTTATTGTATTCGTGTTTCATTTTTATATACTTAAAATGTGTATATATTTAAAAAATATTTTGTTGATGTTTTTTTTTTTAATTTAAAAAATGTATATATTTGAAAAATAAGTTTTTGCATGCTTTTTTCTTAAATTTTATAAAGTGTATATATTTAGAAAAATATTTTTGCATGCTTTTTTTTGTAAAATTAGATAATTATTTTTACTGAAATGTGACACTAGTGACAAACGAATAAGATGTCGAAATAAGTATACCAATCGGCATGTCAACTTAACTTCATATCAAGTAAGTCCATTATTTATATTTATTTCCCTTTTTAAATTTTCTGAAATGCTTATTTTTCGATCGAACTTCGGGAAATTTCCCGCGTTTATAAACGCGCGCCTAGCTTGGAGACTTGGCGACAAAAAAATTCACCGCGGTCGCCAAGTGTATGGGGATACTGAACTTGTTCCCAACCATCTTATGGTAAGTTTAAATCTCGGCAAGGACGATTTAAATTTTTAAAAATTTCATTGATTATTAGAATTCTAAATTAATAGTTGCAATATTTGTAAACACAATATCTTTTAAATCTTAAGACTAATGACTTGCTTACGCCAACACTTTGCATTTTTAAAGATGTTTTATTTCTGTTTTGATACCCGAAATAAAACAGTCTTAATCAAAACAGTTAAAAGACAACCGGTTACTTAACTATGTTCTAAGTTACAGAATATAACTTTGAATTAAAAATATAAACTTAGAAAATTTTTAATAATGTTTAGTTTTTATTAACTGAAAATGTTAGAAGTTAATCGAAAAATTTTACATCGTAATCACAAAAACTGACAATAATCTAATTGGTAATTAATTATCAATATTTCCACAAACACAAATTATTAAACTATTCTGTGTAGTTTGAAATACATTCAATATGACATAAAATGTGATTCCACAAAGTGTGATATTTACTTTAACTTGCCCAATATATCTCCAAAGAATATAATAATGTAAGGAGTATATAATTAATTTTAATTAATTGAAGTTTTAAGTACCTTACTTAAATTATATTTTAGTACTTTTCTATTATACCCCGGGTTTTGATAATGGCCGTTACGGTTGCGAAAAAATCGTAAATTATTGTCATAAGTACACTATTTGTATCGTGTATTGTATTAAAATTGCTTATATATATATATATATATATATATATATATATATATATATATATATATATATATATATATATATATATATATATATATATATATATAGGTTTACAGAAACTACTAAAAACAATGCAAACATTTTATTTACATTTTATAAACTAAACAATTATCAATTATTGATAAAACTTATCTAAACGCCTATGTTTACTTCTGGTGGAAATTGTTTAGCAATAGCATCGGCGATCGATTAGGTAGGTATGATGTAACAGTACATTTTTATAGTGAGACAAAATTAAATTTTGTTGTATTTAATTGTTTTTTGCCCTTGGTGACTCGTGACCGTAATGCTTCTTTTACGACAAAATTACCACCAAGCAATCATTTCCACCAACTAAATTTAGCTTTGCTTAGCATTTTGCTTGTTTACCATTGTTTATCACATTTTGCAGTCAATATTTGTACATAAAAATTCGATTTAATTTATAATAAATTTAAACTAAAATTTTGAGTTAATAAAATCATCTCGTATCTACATTTCATTATTTTCGATTCTCCACAAAAAAAAAAAAAAAAAATGCTATTTTTTTAGTATCTAAAGCGGGGGGGGTATAGTGGAGATAAGTATCATTATTTTTATATTTTTCGAACCATTAATAAGTTTTGCTTATAAATTCGGTGAATGTGTAAATTCCAGTAGAGCAGGAAAAAAGTGGCACCAAAAAACATAATTTTTCGTCAACAATATAAAATTATAAACCAAAAGATGGTTGTACTTTGATAAGCCATTTGTGTTTATTTGAAAGTGATTTAAATTTTAATAGCTATTTTTCTGCTGTTGGACTTTTATTTTTAGTTTTTGTTCTTTGGTACATGCCTACTTTTGAACGAAGTGTATTTTCCTTAAAAATTGGATTTTGGTGTTTAGAAAAATCCCCCGAAAACGAACAGGATATAAAATTTCATTTGATGCCAAACAATGGAGTTACAACGTTAAAAATTGTGGTGAACAAGTATCCATTAGAAAATAAAACTTGGTTGGTAGGTTTCAGATCTGATATTTGAATTTTATTCATATTTATTTATTGTTTATGTAAAGGGTTAAAAAACTACCGAATTTGGTATAATGTTATATAATGAGCTACTCTTTCAGGTTCTACATTTAAATGTTTTTTCTGTTGTTGATGTTAAAATTTTGAATTTGTTGTAGCTTTGTCCATGGATAAACTGGGCTGAAGGGAGCCAGTTGTCTGGTTGAAAGGTTTCGATAGGTTTGAAACTTTAAGACTGTTGGCGTAACTTGAAGACAGTTTGTTTAACTTGAAGATTGTTGGTGTAACTTGACGACTGTTGATGTAACTTGATGATTGTTGGTGTAATTTGTAGATTGTTGATGTAACTTGAAGACAGTTTGTGTAACGTAAAGACTTGGTGTATCTTGAAGACTGTTATTGTATCTTGAAGACTGTTGGAGTAACTTGAAGACTGCTGGTGTAGCATGAAGACTGTTGATGAACTGAGAACGAATATAATATCCTGTTAGCTAAATACGTGTTGTGGAGTAAGTTGAGTTTGCAGAGAATTTTTACAAAAAAGGACATGAATATATGTTTCTTTATTTCTGTGAAATGACCAGTACAAAGTCTGGGTACTGCAGACGTGAATCCTCTGGATTAGTTGAGTTCCGAAATCAGAGGTTTTATAAATATTTTTAAATATATTTTAGCTTTTATGAAATTATACGCTTAAAATAATTTTATGTTTAGTTATTTTTTTAAATAAACTGCACCACATTTTTTTGTAATCACATAACTTTCTGTTTACATTCTCAATAAATATGCACTGAAAAACAGTATGAAGCGATTTTGTGTCAATTGGAAAATATTTATGTCTATTTTCGTAGTCGAAGGGATTTCATACAAGTACAAAAAATTCTTTCTTTGAATGCATTGTTGTATGAAGACAATAAAAATATCTATTACTTAATTAATATAAAACATTTCCAGTCTGTTGTAACAATTTACATTATAAGATTAGGTAAGATTTTAAAGGAATAAATTTTTATGTAATCCTATAAATGAATTTACCATTTATGTCTTTTTTCTATCATACAACTTTAAATTATTTGAAGTTTTAAGCAAAGAATATCTGTACATAATTTACAATCCCCCATTGTTTATTATTATAATTTCCCGTATCTTCTCTTTAATACATTTGAATTGTTTTTAAATGTGTTAAAACTTCGATTAGAGTATGTGGAATAGACATAAGCATTTCAATTTTTCAGGAAACAAAACAAAAGTGGCTGAATTATAAGCAAATCTCTTATAATAATTAAAAATGAAAACCAGTGGGACTGAAAACATACATGGAACTGAAATATATGTTTTCAGTGCAGATATTTATATGATTTAGTAATTTATATAATAATCTATTTATAAAAAAAATTTAAATATTTCCGAAATATTAATAATTTATATAAAAAATGCTTAAACACTTCGCACCATGTTAAATTATGTTTAATAGCATATGTTATCATTCTATATAATTTGAAAGAGAGATGATATAGGAAGAAACGAAAAATAATTTAAATTATAAACTAACTATTAATTAGATAATTGAACAATTTTTAATTTTCTTCAAAGCAATTTTCCTTTTTTCACTGTCTATTTCATTTATTTACTATTGCTTGTTTGCTATGTTGGTAAATATAATAAAGAAATGTTCTGAAAATATAAGTTTTATAAGCAAGTAGTCAGAAACAACTCTTGCCCAAAGCAATCAAGAGAATCTGAAGCTATTAACACAGTCTGTTGCCATTCTTTGTCGAAATTAGACATAATTAAGCAAATCGTCTGCAATCCGATAATCATGCCGGTGAAGAAACCATGCATAAACTTAAGTCGTGGAAAATAATGCAAATATCTTATATTTGATTCACTTTATGATTTAACTTAATATTTATTATTCCTATATCAGCATACGTTTATGAAATGTATGTAAGAAATTATGACCAGAGTTTAAAAAATTTTTTAAAGTGTATCCTTCAAGAACTTTAAATATTAGAAACGGATGTTTCACTTAATTTTTAATAGGATTTTACTTAATATTTATTATTCCTATATTATCATACGCTTATGAAATGTATGTAAGAAATTATGACCAGCATTTAACAAATTTTTTAAAAATATCCTTCAAGAAGTTTAAATATTAGAAAAGGATGTTTCACTTAATTTTTAATAGGATTTTACTTAATATTTATTATTCCTATATTATCATACGTTTATGAAATGTATGTAAGAAATTATGACCAGCATTTAACAAATTTTTTAAAAAATATCCTTCAAGAAGTTTTAATATTAGAAAAGGATGTTTCACTTTGTTCCTTAACAGCTTTAATTTATAATATATATACAGGGTGATTATAAAAAAACTTTGCCAACATCTGCACTTCTAGCTTCCATTCTATTTAACCGATCAAGATGATACTTCAAATATAGTTCTTTTGAGATATGTGCTCGAGATTCTGTGAATGGCAACACAGTGGCCCTCGCGGTTACAGTTACAGTGACAGAAACTCGAAATTTTCGAATGGCAACACCTACTTTTTACCATCGCAAAATGTTCAGCACATGCGAAACCCTAAATAGCGTTGAAACGGTACCGATATGTCCGAAAACCGACGTGTTATACACATACAAACAGTTCTTCAAGGCGCACAGAGGAATAATGCATACGACAGAGACAAGACACTGCTCAATGATGAGAACACATAGAGAAAAAAATCGTTATTAATTTCAAACATTTTCCACATGAGTGCCATCACAGGCAATTACGCATTGCATGCAGGAGACGGTGGACAATGTCGCTGCACGCAACATGGCACGAGGGATGTTTCCAATCTCACGCCATATAGAATCCTTTAAATCCGACAATGTTTGAGGATTGCACAGATAAACTCTGGATTTGAGATAGCCCCAAAACCAGAAATCCATAGGCGTCAGATCTGGGGATCGCGCAGGCCACGGAAAAGGATAATAGCGTGAGATGATGCGATCACCAAAATGCTGATCCAGGAGCCTTTTAACTGACCTCGCTATATGTGGAGGTGCGCCATCTTGCATCCAAACAATGTCATTGAGTGCATTCAGCCGACGCAACTCCGGTAAGACATAATTTTTCAGCATGGCTGCATACCGAGGGCCCATTAAAGAACATGTTGCAGGGCCAGTCGGAGTCGTTTCCTCAAAGAAAAATGGGCCCAGAACAAATGTAGCTGTAATGCCGCACCACGCAATCACTTTGGCGTCAAATAATGGTACTGGCGCCACAGCATGAGGATTCGTCTCTCCCCAGTGCACACAATTCTTTGTGTTAATGCTGCCATTTAAGGTGAAATGCGCCTCGTCCGTCCATAGTATGCGAAGTGGCCAGTCGTTATCCGCATCATATCGTAACAAAAATGCATTTGCGAAGTCCAGACGTTGTTGTGGGTCACCCGGATCCAACATCTGGACGCGCTGGAACCGATAGGGAAACATGTGAAGTACCGAGGGCAAGAGCTTGCGGACCCTTGAGTTCGGAATATCCAACACGCGCGCTATGCCTCTTGCGGTTTCTGTGTGTCCTGCAGTCACTGTATGGTGCACTTCCATGACAACGTCCTCAGAAACAGTTGGCCGTCCGGAGCGCTGTTTGTCACAGGTGCAGCCTGTATCTTCAAATTTCCGCACTAAATCACGCAGAGCTTGCAGAGTGCATGGGCCGCGTCGTTGTCGATGATTGCGGCGATACACACGCAAGGCTTCCGCAGCGTTCATCCCATTTTGGTAATAGAGTTTGATCAATTCACCGCGAACTTTCCTAGGAAGACTCATATCGTCGGCATGTGCGAGTTCCCGAATGACGACTTCGCATACCCGCTTGGTATTTTATAGGTTTCCTACGCTGAATATCTGGCGACCGGCGTTCCGTGATTGGTTTCTTGACTCTGTCACATGCAAATTTATTGCGTGCGCCCAGATCGTGTTTTATTGGCCGGTTTTCAGAACTCTTTTTTGTGTTTGCAGAACACGTCCGTTTTTAGACATATCGGTACCGTTTTAACGCTATTTAGGGTTTTCGCATGTGCTGAACATTTTGCGATGGTAAAAAGTAGGTGTTGCCATTCGAAAATTTCGAGTTTTTGTCACTATAACTGTAACCGCGAGGGCCACTGTGTTGCCATTCACAGAATCTTGAGCGCATATCTCAAAAGAACTATATTTGAAATATCATCTTGATCGGTTGAATAGAATGGACGCTCGAAGTGCAAATGTTGGTAAAGTTTTTTTATAATCACCCTGTATATATATATATATATATATATATATATATATATATATATATATATATATATATATATATATATATATATATATATATATATATATATATATATATATATATATATATATATATATATATATATATATATATATATATATATATATATATAATGTATAAAATCTTAATTTGCAATGTATAGTGGAAAAACATAAATCCTTTGTCAATAATTTTCTCTTAAAACTATTTACATTTTTGGTTGAAATAAATCTTATTATTATCTTTAACTATAAATATGAAGCAAAATAAGCTATCGGGTATACTTTTATTCTATTCCACAGTATCACATAAACGCAGGTGCAGTGCAACATTAATGAATATTATTATTGAATTACATTGGCCTTTCATACAAGGCCTGAATTTATCTTTAGAGAAATTGCATTCTTTAAAATTATGAACATAAATGCTCAATAATTCATACTCTTATTGATAAAAAGTTAATTTAATTTTATACTTTGATTGCAAACACAGGAATAAATGAGAAATGTAACTTCAAAGAATTATTTATAATGAAGAAATTCTATTCATTTGCTTATTTTTGTCTACACAGAAAAGAAAGAGGTAATAATGTTTAAGTAATATTGAATGGTTGCACATTTGTTTATTTCATGTATATACCTACCTTCCTATCTACCTAACTCTCTCTCTTTACATGTATATATATATATATATATATATATATATATATATATATATATATATATATATATATATATATATATATATATTATTGTTGGAAGGAGCGAAAAACCTTGGACTACATAATTTACTTTTTTAAATACTAAAACACATAATGAATTGATATTATGGATACAAAGTATTTATTTGGATATTTATATATATTTATATGGATATGTATTATAATTGAACTTATGTGTTTTCATTTATTTTTAAACTTTATGTAAATGCCATCATAAACATACCATGATCGTTAAATTCTGCTTTAAATAATTGTATCGTTTCTAAATGTTAAAAAATTCTTTTTTAGACAATGTTATAGGTATCTTATAGAATGAATTTCAAACGGAATTTGACATTAATAAAGTTGTTTTGTTATTTCAATATGTTATCATTTTCATCTTAAAGCACAAGTCAAATCTTTGTAAAACATAAATATCTTAGAAATACTTGTAATATATTGAGGATACTAGTGTCAAGATATAATGAAATGTTACAATGAAACTTATAATAATTATTGACTGTTGCTAAAAAGTACCAAATACAAATTTTTTAACAGAACTGTCATATCTATCACATTTCATTAGAAAAGTTATTGCCTACAATATAAAATATTAGACATAATTCTACCGGAGAAATTCTTTAAAATAACAGAAGAATATGCTCATACATTTCTGTCTTTTTAAAAAAATTTCTTTCATAAATTTAACAAAAAGATGTATTTTATTTTATACTTGAAAAGATTTTAAAATATTTGATTCCAAAAATTATATAACAGAAAAGAAACCACTATTAAGAATCATATATTAGAAAATGCACTTCTATGAACAAAAGAATATAGAAAAATAGCAAAGAAGTAGAATAGAGTTTTATGGAGAGATAAATCAGTTTTTTTTATATATTTAAGGTAAAGAGAATTACATTTTTCAGGTATCAGCTGGATAAAAAATACCGGATCAATATATCATGTAGTTTATAAAGTATAGAGAAAAAATTGTGTATAGTTTTGGAGCTTTTTAGATATACTGCAATTAAAATGTTCTTAAATAAAATAATATTAAAAATTGTATAGAAGATGTCTTCGGAGCATTTTTAATGTTGTTTCCTTTTATAATTTTTCCTATACTGAAAAAAAATGTGATTTTCCAGCAAACAAAAGATTTATTAAAAATTACTTTTTTAACTTGTTAACTTTTGAAAAATTTTAAAATATTGTGCTAAAATATTTAAATGCACCGTTTTACAAACGTGTGATAAATTCTTTATTGACACCACTTTGTAGACAACCTAACAACAGAAGGCCATGACACGAGAATTTAGCATTCATCATGTAAATTGCTTCCAGTCAAGACTTTCTATAATAAGTAGGCCGTCTTTGCATGTCACAAAGGAGAAAATTAGGAAAACTCCGAAGCACCCACCCTTACAGACTTGCATAAAAAAGGCAGAAGTCATACCTTTAACAGTGGATGGGATCAAACACCAGATTTTTGACTCAAACGGATTGTACCCAACCACAAAGTCATGATGAGCCGTGTGGTAAATATTCATTCGTTTCTTTCAAAATTAATTGCACCCACTTTTTAAAAAGTGTGAGTTTTGATAGTAATTTATTTAATTAATAATCTTTGTAAGTCCTGTAACGGTTTGCCTCCGGAGTTGAATTGAGAATAAATCCATGGCATGAGCTAAAACGTATATCAGAATGTTGATCCAGGACGCTCGTTTCATTTTCAAAATTTAACGGTATTGCTTATAATTGGTAAGAATATTAATTGATATTAATTTAAACTTGCTGTAAAAATACTTCCAACACTGTACCAGAATCATATTTGTTTCAACAACAAAGACAAATTTTTCGTTCTCCTTTAAAAAATTATCATCTATGGAAAGGAGAGAAAAATATGTTTGGATTGGTCTTTTTTCTACACTTCATTAACTTCTTTTAAAGAAGAAATACATATTCATTTTTTAAATTTTGAAAAATTATTGTTTTTGTCAAATACAACGAACGTGTTTTTGGTTTTCCCAGTACGTTGCTGATTGGAAATACTTTGGAACATTTTTGGTGAAGGTGATTGTGCCACTTATACAGTGGGACACCCAGTGGATGTGCCATCTTTGTCCGAAAGTGAAAGGACAGAGAAGCACACAGAAAGGAAAAACTATGCACTATGCCCGAATAATATATATATATATATATATATATATATATATATATATATATATATATATATATATATATATATATATATATATATATGTGTGTGTGTGTGTGTGTGTGTGTGTGTGTGTGTGTGTGTGTATATATGATAATTCCTTCAAAATAGTAGAATAATAATCAATTTATATATTGAAAGATCTTTTGAAAAATTAAGAAAAACACTTAATAATTATCAGAATCTTTTTTTAAATATTTTCTTAAAAATTGTTTTTGTGTTTTAAAATTTTTATTTCCTTAAAAATCTTTTATTGTAATCAAAGGTTTAAAGCAATTATAAATGATAAAAACAGCTTTTAAGTAGTTTAGTTAATTTTGTTGAAAACTCCATTTTTGTGAAAGAAAACAATGTTATTATTTATCTTAAATGTATCAATGCATATTTTTCAATTACTTAATTGTTAGATGTATGAAAATAAATGTGCTTTGAAGATTTTGCAATATCTTTAATCTTCTAATTTTTAGGTATTTCTTTCTTTTGGAAGTTACAGCACAATTTGTTTTTTTTTAAATTTTATTACAAGAAACTTTTCTTTAGAGAGCGAAGAAAGTTAATAACATTGTTTATTTATTAAAAATAGTAGTAAAAATGACTTGCATATAAAAATAACATTAACTTTAAAAATTGCGCAGAAATCAAATATTAAATTACTCCAACTTCTATACTGTTTCTTTATCAAATTTTCTGTTATTTTGATCTTTTTTTCTTAGATTTTATTCTATTGTGATTTTTCTCAAAACTTTGATGGAGTTTCGTTTGATTCTGGAAAGATTTTTTATAATGGATGTTTTTGTTTTATGTTCAGGTTCAAAACAGAAACAATGCCTTCAGGTGCTTTCGGAAAAACATGTTTTCAAAAATACATATTTTTATGAAAGGCATGTTTTTTAATCCTAGGTTTGTGACAGCTAGCATATATATAAATTAAGAATAAAATATCATATTCATTAATCCTACATATAATTAGAGCTTATGTAAATAATGAAAATGTATTTTTTAAATTTACTTTTTATTTCAGCTTTTTGTAGGCATTGTAAAATTTTTACGTGTTTTTATTGGTAATAATTATTTGTTTCTTATTATGTGTTTTTTAAGATAAGATCCAGTGGCTCAGTAGTTTCCGGCTGCTTCTCCAGAGCAAGGCATCAGCCTTTGCCCTGTCCAGTGCTTGGGAGGGCGACCACCTTCTCCTTCAATGGGTTACTGGAACTCCGTGGGCTATGGACATGTCCATGTCAATCTGTGACGCTCAAAGTACTTCCGATAGAGTGTAGTGGGTGTGGAGAGGGGGGGCCAGCTCATGTGTGACCTAATTACTTTAAATGGTTCAGTGACAACAGCAGATATGCTAACACTAATATCATTCAAAGCATTTAAAATTCTATATTTTCATTTTTATGCTTCATCCTAACTTATTCAGAAACTGAAATGACTTCAATAGATGACTTCCTTTATTTTCTGATATATTTTATGAAATTGGAAAGGATAATATCTGAAACTAACAACATATTTGGTTTTAGTAACTATTGCATTTCGTCCTTTGATTTTATTGAGTTGCAAGTTTAAAAGCAATAACCAATCTATTGGTTGTACATCTGTCATTGTGCTATTTGTCCTATTATCGACGAAGACTTACAGTCGGTCAAAAAATTTTGACCGACTGTACAAGCGGATCTCAAGAATCAAGCATACAAGTCTGAATATATGTAATGTAATAAAATAAATAAAATAAATAAATAAATACATAACAAAAGGAGTGATTTTCTTTACTATTGCATTTCATCACTTGCTTTGATTGAGTTCTAAGTTTAGAAGCAATAACCAATCTACTTTGGATGCAGTGTTAATGTAAAGTAATATCTTAGCACGCAACTAATTTAACAAAATAAGTGGTTTTCGTAACTATTGCATTTCATCACTTGATTTTATTGAGTTCTAAGTTTAAATACAATAACCAATCTACTTTAGTAGCACTATTAAAATATTGTGACATTTTAGTATACCACAGTCTGTGGCAAAGATTTGCAGAAGAAATAGACGCTATGTTTCTTCAAGGTGATAATTTCACAAAATACATTTCACAAAGAATCAGTATTGATTTAAAGCAGTACCTTTCATAATGTCTGTTTGTCACTCTACAATAATTCTGCTGTGCATGTAATTTCTCTTTGATAGAACGTATTGATTAAACTGCTTACGTTTTGTTTTTCTCTCAAGAATCAATATATAAAATCCACTTTTGAAGTAAGAATTAAGCTTACAATCTGTTAAAATGAATGAGATCATTGTTAATTACTCTCAGCTGATGCCTTACTCAATTAACAATGACAATTGATCCTACGTATGATAAAATTGCAGAGTAAAATTAGGATTTCGCGAGCCTCAATTTAATAAACTTTGATGAATTCATCTAAAAATGACTAAACTTCATTTAAAATTCATCTAAAAAATCAACTTGGTGAAATTTTAATTGTATGTTAAAGAAAATTTTTTTGGATTGTAAATCAGTTCAACTTTTTTTGTCTGTCAAAGCTAGAAACATTTCTTTGCATAAAAGTATTTGTGACTTAAAGAAACAAATACTGATAATGATTTTACGTTATTTAAAAATGAAGTTACAGTAAAGTTTTCCATTTTAAAAATAATGAAGCGAATAACAAAAATAAAATGTTATTGTGGTTAAAACAATAACTCATCAATGATTTTAGGCAACAGAAAAAACATTTGTATTTTAAGTAATTTACCTTTTTATATTTCAAAATTTTTTGCATATTTAAGATATAAATTTTAAAAAATTGAAGAATCAGATGTTTTTGATTTTTGTTACAATAGTGATGGCACATTTATATTAATTGAAAAACTGGGTTTCTTATGTATACATTTTTCAACATTTTTGAATTCTTATAAGTATATAGTGAAATTTTTTTGATAGCAACTAAGTCATGCATATTTTTAGGAGAAAAAATATTGATTGAATTGATTAATTTGTAAATTCCTTTTAAGATCACTTTACGAGTGAAAGACATTTACATGTACAAAAGAACTAAACATAACGTTTATTTATTTCCTTTATGGATATTATATTATGGTTTTATTTTGAAACATATATCTATTTCCTTTATTGCATTAAAATTATTAAAAATATTGCAGTAATATATTTTTATAAGTAAAAATCTTAATACATTTACAATATCATAGATTTATTCAGATCACAATATTCGTTCTTTTACATCGTTTAACTTTATGGTAAAATTATATTTAAACTATGATCAAGTTTTATAAGCTTTAGGAATTAATATGATTTACTTAGAGAAAGAAACCTGCATTTATAGAATTAACCATGCTGTTTAAGCATATTGACAAATTTGCTACTATATTTGCTTTTGCATTAAAAACATTTTAATAACAATTGATAAACTTAAAATCTTAATCAGTTATTTTGTAGTTCTTGTTATATAAAGAAACAAAGCACTGGAAATAATGATCAGTAAGCATTATATTTATATTAGCAGAACTGAATATTTTATAAACTATTCAACCTATGTTGATTTTTAAACACAGAAAATTTTACAAGGAAAAAATTCCACTTTTAAATTATTGACTTCTAAATTAAATTAAAAAAGGTATAATTAAGAGGCTGTTAATGACTAAAAGGTATATTCTTTAATTTTTTAGATGGAGAAGCTTTACTTACTTTGTAATTAATACGGTACCAGTTGATACCATGATCTTCTTAGTTAATTTAGTACATAATAGAATAATAGAATGACTCAATAGATTGAGAAAATATTTTCTTCAAAGTGCTATTACTTTTCAGTTAAACCTTTTGATTAAGAAAAGAACGTAAATAAAAAAGAAGAATGTCCTATCTTATTCTGAATCAACTGTCTTAATGTTTTATTAACTACAAATAATCATACATTGTGTTTTATTATCCAGTACTTAGTTAATGAAATGTAGTTAAATTTTGTTTTACTTAAATATAATGGAAACTTATATGTAATGAAAAATTGTTTGTTGATATACTTAGTGCTTCTACAGACTTTTAATAATATTATCGTTTGGAATCTAATTAGTTTTGGAATTAGAACAGAGATTCTAACAAGAAAATATCATAACACCAAAAAGAAAAAAACAGAAAATAATATTCTGTAAGAAAACAGTGTTTCTAAGAACACTAAAAACAATAAAAACGAAAGAATAATTAGAAATAATGCTGCAACTAGAAAATACGATTAATAAAAATAAAATTCAATGAGTGATATCTAGAGCAAGAATCCATTTTCATGAATGATAAAATACAACGAGAAAGTAATCTGAATCATAAAAATTAATCTTCTACAAAAAATAATATTAGATTTGAAATCTGAAATACATTGTAACAGTACTTTATAACAATATGAACGCAAGCAAATCTGTAAACAATGAATATCAGAAGAAAAAATTATTATTAGTAAAGAGAAAACACCAAACTAACGACAATAAACTAATTTTGAAAATAAACTGGAAATACTAAAATTCCTCGAAAATTTTTCTAAATTGTACAAAGAGTAGTTTACTTCACATAAGGAATCATAATAATTGCAAGGAACGTAGATTTTTGAATGTTACTAAAAGTATAAAACACTGTAAAAAGCCTAGAGTTTTGAAAATATATAATCTACTGACATTCCCCATTAAATTATGTATTTAAAAATTTTGGGAAGTTATTAATTGTAATAACGTTTTTAAATTTGTGAAGCAAGTATTAGCATAAGAAATGAGCATTTACAAATTACAAGGATAATGATTTTAAGGAGAAAGAAAAGATATTAAGAAATTTGAATTCTTTCATTATCAATGACTTTGTTTAAGCATGCGATAAAAGAACTTTGTTTAGTTGATAACATTTGTTTTATACTAGAATGAGTTCAATTGATTACTTTTGTTTCATGTTAGAATGTTTTTAGTTGGTTACTTTTCCTTTGTGCTCAAATATGCCTAATTGATTTCTTTTGTTTAATGTTAGAATGTGTTTAGCTGATTACTTTTATTTTATGCTTGAATCTGTCTAATTGATTACTCTTGTTTTGTGTTAGAATATACTTACTTTATTTCTTTGATTTTGTGCTAAAATGTGTTGATTATTTTGGTTTTGTGAATAAAGGCTAGCTATTCTGAAGCACTGAGTTGCTCCATTGTTTGAAAGTGTTTGAGCTCATGGACCTGTTTGATGTTATTGTCAGCCAAGAGGGATAAGCCACAACAACACTTATGTTTTGTGTTAAAATGTGTTCATTTAAATGCTTTTACTTTTTGTTAGAGTGTGTACAGTTAATTATTTTGACATCACTGAAATCGTCCGCAGTCACAATAACATCGAATCACTTATGTTAATTGTAAAATAATCATTTTATATATTGATCAGTTATTAAATAATAAATGATTTATTAAATTCCATTGTTGTCCAATCATTATGCATCTTATTGATATGTTTATGTAGAATCCATTTGAATTATTTCCTAATTCTTAAATTAAATTTATTAATGCTTTTAATCCGAGTCCAAAAGGCATCAAACCAGCAGTGTTTCTGTGAGTTGGAGTTTTTGATTTCTAAGTTCTTAAGCTATAAGCTTCATTAAATGCCCTTGGTTCATAAGTGTAAGTCACAAGATCATCAGATCAGTGGAATTCATGATTACTTCGCTTATTAAGCTGCATTCACTCTATTAAACGAAAATATATTCTACGTATAAACATGAAAGTAAAATAAGTGCAAAGTAATCATTCCTATGTTTGAAAATTAAATCTGAAAGAGTGTTTTTTTTTGGGGGGGGAAGGAAATTATCGAAGAAAACATCTTAACAGATGAGAAAAGTATTCTACAATGATGTTCATTTACTATTTTCTAGATTTTCACATTTTTTCAAAATCTGAAATTTTATTACTCAAAATTTTGCAGTAATTTAAAGTTTTCGTGCAGTATATGCAGCATAACGCATGTTTGGTATATACTCATTTAGAGATAAAAAACATATTTCATTCTCAACTAAAATAAAAAATTATAACGAATATTTAAAATAATAAACTGAATTTCAAAAATGACAAATTTCATATGTAAGTAAGTTCTATGAATTAGAACTGAAAGTGCAAATTAAAAATTATTAACTTCATTATGAGGATACGTCACACACAACCTAGGTTCTCCTTACTTTCACTATAATTAATAAGGTACTAAGCCTGATATAAAAATTCTAAATTTTTAGTCCCTATTAAAATAACTTAATTTATTGAGAAATTTACCGCTTCCTGTATTCGATTGAAGTTGCGCAAATTATTTTCAATTAGAATTTCATTTGAGACCATTAAGAATAACCTATCCCAATGAATCGAAGTTATAATCGAATTGTGTAAATTAGTTTCAATTTGCAGAAAATAATTTGCGCGCGCATATATATCAGTGAAGAATAAATCAATTAATGCAATTTAACGATGTAAAACATTTTCATGTTAATTAAATGCAAATTTATCTGTATCATTTGGTATAGATTTATAGTTCATTTATATAGTGGAAATATAAAATTAAGACAAATAATATTAATATAAAATACAAATTAAACACATTCCTTCTCACTTATAATTAAAACAATGGTAGTTGTTTAGTAGGCTTTTTCATGTTTTATCCGGGTATGTTGAATCTTACTGGAACAACTAAGTAAGTGTTTCATGCCATTAAGATAATTCACGCGTTTTAGTAGAAATCGAATTAATAAATTCTGCGGAGAATGCCTAAGTGTTAACATTTAGTTATCATTTCTGCCACGAAAAACAATTAAAGATTGTTAAAACACAAAAGTTGCTTAACACCTTTAAAATTTAGCAACAAATATTGCACTACCTTTTGCTTCTGAAATCAAAAATATTTTTTTTACTATTTTTTGGATTATTTTTAATACTGGTGTATATGTTGAAAAATATTCTATTTCATTTTGTATTAAAATTTTTTTTGTAAATTAAAATGTTTATCACACAGTAAAAAGTATCGTTGTTAACTAGATGTAAAATGTATTGTGATAATTTTTTGCACTGTACCTCAGAATAATATACTGAAATAGATGCGCAGAATAGCAATATCTATATATTCTGTATTGATATTGATTAGTTAAATTATTTTAAAAGTAAATATTAACACAGTGCAGAAAAAATTTTGAATTTCCAGCATATTTCACACAGAAGAAAGAAATATTGACTAACTTTGTTATGTCAGATTTTTTGCAATACCGTTTCAACTGAAATTTTTTAAATATTTTTTTACCTATTTTAGGTGGTCGCCGATATAAAAAAGTTATAGCTGGAAGTATTATGCTTACCATTTAAATTAGACAAAGGAAATTTGAATACAATTTTTTATATAAAATATGCATTTCATAAAAATAATTAGTATTCATTAATGCATATTTAACAGAAAAATTTCTTATTTGTTAAATCTTAAATATTAAAATGCAGTTTGTGTATACAAATATGTATATCTCACTCTGACTTATTATAATTCATGGCTTGTTTATTATAATACTTAATTTAAAAAAAGAAAAATAATTTATATAGTATGAAAAAAGAATAAAGAACATTAAGTTTTTTCATAACTAATAAGAAAGGACATCATAAATGATTTTCAAAGATTTCATATTCTTAGATTACTTTTTAACAATTTTTTTTTTTACTTTCATGAATTTCATTATAATGATCAAATGATTAAAAAATAAGCGATAAATAATGTACAAATAGATATCTATGTGTTTATTCCATAGATTCTGTACATATAAATTATCTTTATATCACTTTTTCATTTATCTACATAGAAAAAATATTTTTCTTGAATCTTTGACAATCGAACCATAAACATTAACATTTATTTCTATTTGAAATATCGTTCTAAGATGAAATCCGAAAAGAGATATTGCAGACAATAAGAAAAATTACACAGCCTCAGTGAAGATATTATGCATGAATTTAGATTAAAAGTTGCGAAAACAACAAGTAATGATTGTTTTTTTAGTGCAAAAATGGTTACAGTAACATCAATATTGTTTAGAGGAAAATTCATGCACAGAGAATTTTCCATAAAACTGAGCATCAGTTCCTGGTTGATCCGTTAAAATCAACGCATGAAATATTCAGTGAAGTAACCCAATGTGTGAGATTATTTAATGTACCTTCAGTGTTCATCTAATATCTAGATACTTAATCTTATTTTGTCGGTATAAATACCAAGATATATATAAATATCTAGATATTTATACCGACAAAATAAGCTTAAAGAGTAATCAGTATTCTTTCTTTTTTACATGTGATATCATGAAAGAAACTCTCCATTCAATAAAGAAACTCATCTTTCAATAAAGAAACTTTCTATATCATTGACAGCAAAGTGTAGAAAATTTAGAATAAAAATTCTAATACCATGTATAATAACATTTGGTACATAATATATGTTACTTGTTTAGATTTAAGTTATATTTAACTTATTTCTTTAATGGAAATAGAAAGTTGTATTAATTATTTAACTCCCTACATCCTTAACTAAAACTTTTGATTGCTTACTAACAGATGTTATAGAGGGAAAGAAGTTTTCAGTTTTTGAATGATCATCATTAACATGCGTACTTACAAAATAGTAAATTATCTTAAGTAAGTTGTGTCGAAATGGCAACGGAACGGTTAGTGCTCTGGCTTTCTGTACAACAGTTCGTGGGTATGAATCCCATATTGGGCTTGAGTGCTAGTGATTCGTAACTCACTTAAAATAATAGGTATCAGTATAATTAGCCCCTATGTATAAATAATATGATTGTTGAGCATAATATAAACCTTCAAAAATATGTGTTTATATTTTTATAAATTAATTCCAAATATTTATATATATATACAGATAACAACTATTAGTGGAGTAAAAACAATTTTATGTATTGACATATTGATTTATTTAGGTTGATTGAAGCAGTGAATGCAATATAAAATCAACAGAAGTAGCTGATTTTAGCAAAAGTATTTTTTGCATTGGCCTTCACTGCTAGTAAATAAAAAAAGATTAAAACACGGAGCCTTGATTTATATCCGTTTTTTTATCAACAATTTTTTTATTTCTTAACTATACCAGAATCTAATGATAGCGAATTTGCCATTATGATATTCTTTTTTTAATTTTGTATATCAAATTTTTTATTTTATATTTCTACAACTTTTTTTGTCCACACTCTTAACATCAATTTTTGGCTTTTGCTGTGATATCAAAGGGTAATCTCTATCTTTTTAAGATATTACATCATTAGATGAAGAGTTCGTAGAAAAATAGATTAAATAGTTTTTTCACCAAAGCGTAAGGCGTTTTATGTCTTTGGCACGTTACTGACAGTTTCAGATTTTTATAATTAGTTTTTTGTGGTTGAAGAATTTAAAGATTTTCACTATTAACCATCGAGTGGTTGCTTTTTTCCTTCCAATTGAGATCATCATTTTTCATTCGCTTAAAATATTTATGACGTCAGATAACGTTTCATCTACGTCACACACATTTAATTGCGACATCGTATTGAGACTTCGCTGTAAATCCAATTTGTCGAAGAATTTGTTGCCTGCATTCAAATGTTATTCATAGAGCGGCAGCAATCAAGGCGAAGTTCACCATCGAATGTCTAAGAATAGTGTCAAAGTTCTTTTTGTTGATAAAATTATTTTTTATAAAAGGAGCAAAACTTCGGTTTGAGAAGCGATTTTCTATTGATCCAAGCCATTAACACAAGGACAAAAGAACATGAGAAAGAGCGAAATGAAAAATGACAAGACATAGCATCCACTATGTCGTTAGTTTAAATCATTAAGGACGATTTAAATTTCTAAAAATTTTATTAATCATAAGAATTCTAAATTAATATTTGCAATATTTGTAAACAATCCATTTTGAATCTTAAAATTAGTGTTTTGGTTACACCAAACTGAATCTTTTAAAGTTTTATTGCTTTTTTAATACCCGAAATTTGTAAAACTGTTCAATTCAAAACAATCAAAAGACTAAGGGTTACTTAAATATATTTTATGTTACAGAATATGTTGAAGTTCATTTGTTAGTAGAATGATTTCTTAAGTAAAGGGCTTAATCCTAATGTCAGTAACGCTATAGATTTGGCGATGGGGAACATTTACAATTGGGTACCTCTTGATTCTTTGGCTATTTTCTTAATCCAAGATAAGTGGCAAGATGTGACTAACAAAATAACCACTGCACTGAAGCTATAAACGGATAGGGTTACCAAGATTACCAGATGTTAAAGCTCATTGCTAAATGTATCGCCAAACAAAGTGATAGCCAATGTGTACTTCAAACCCTTTGGCGGCATTAAGTTTTGGATTGTATGTTTATATATTGCTGTTTTTATATTCCAATTTTTTTTACTATGAAACGCTCATGCATGCTGATGATTATGAAGTGCTCGCCTTGATCTTTGGCGCCACATATCGCTGCCATGATTTGAAAATCATACTAAACTTGTTACGGATTCTAGGATTTTACCAATCAAAGCATCTTCTTGAGAAATGTTTCCCATTAATTCAAGCCATTGACACGTTGATAATAGAACAGAAGAGAAAGCAAAATTAAAAAAACAAACACGAAAATCCCATTTTTGGGTCGTATAAATCGGCGACACAGATGTCATATCCACACACAGGATTCCAAATTCTGAAATTTTTTGGCGATAAAGAAATGTTGTCAAGATGGCGTATCATGACGTACGCGGTGACGGAAATACTATGATTGACAAAATGGAATTTTCTGCATAATTTTTATTGGTCTCCATATCTATGACGTATTAAAAACCACAAGTTGCTAGATACATAAGAAAATCCGCCAAAAAGTCACCTAACTCAGAATTCGGCATCCTGAATTAATTCTGTGCCAAATCAGCAAGGAATATTTATATTTTTTAAATTGTCATTAATTAATGGAATTTCAAATTAATAACTGTAAAATTTGCAAACAGTGTTTATATATGTGTTAACAACATTAAATTATATATGTGATTATTTATTTTATTGTAGTTAATATCTACATGCAAAGGGATTTCAGGATATAACATATTTAATCAAATGCTGAAAAGGAAAAACGACATTAATATAGTAAAATATAAAATAATATATTAGTCAATTAACATCTAATTTGTTGTTTTATTTTTTAAGTTTTTATATGCTTACCTATTTGACAGCAATAATTTGAGTCGATGTAAAATCAAAACAACCTGTATAATTCATTGACAGCTTTTCCAGTAAAATATTTTTGCTTCCAAATTTTATTTCAATATGCAAACAGCGTTTTGAGTAAAAGTATAAACAATGAATATTATTAAAATAATAAATGCTGTTATTTCTTTAGTTCGAATCTTCCCTTGAAAGCTATGTACAAATTTTTCACTGGAAACTGTATCCCGGTGAATTATTCAGAAATTATTAAACGCTAAGCAATTCAAGATTTCCTTTTATAGAGAAATCCTCCTAGGGTTTCACATTCCCCCCAGAAATTGGAAAAAAGATAAGTGACCTTTTCAATTATAAATAATGCAAACAAATAACCTTGGAAATTACAATAGCATCCTCTATTTAATAATCACAAGTTTACAGACTTCTTAAGCAACTGATTTACTTGAAAAAAATTTTTAAATAAGGATATTATATAAAATATATTTGGTATCCATAATTTTGTTACAGAAACGTGACTGAAAAAATATAATGCAGTAAAACATTTTACAGTTTTGCAACTCTGCGTAGGTGTTTCATGGTAGATTCTTTTCTCTGCTTGCTGTTGCCTTAAAAGGAGGGAGATGTACAAATAATGAGGGGTGCTAAAAATATCTTCCTCAGGCGAGGGACGCAAAAGGGAATATTTTTCCCTTTTGCGTCTTTTTCAGAAAGATAAATATCTCTTTAAGGCGTCACGAGTTCCCCTTGAAACGCAAATGCTGCTCACTCTGCTGTTTCCAAATCGATTTAAAGCATGATCTGTCACAACTGTTTCAAGAGGCTTTAGTATTCTTGCTGACAAACTTTTTAAAAACTAAAGAAAACCGAGGTTATTTACCTGTCCATGTAGGTAAGAAGACATGACAGAGAAGAAACTAAAATATGTTTTTAACTATAAAATGTTTTAATTATTATTACTATCATAAACTTAAATAGTTTAGAGTTTATGTTGACTGCTGTACGGAATTAAGAACTTGTAGATGAAAGAATATGAGAAAGACTAAATGATGGGAATTGTTTTCATTCCGTAACCGTACTCATGAATTTGTCACTTAAGGCAAGGGTTAAACATTTTAAAAATAAATGAAAACTGATTCATCTACACTAAAATTTAAAAAATATTATTAAAAATACATATTTATAAATATGATTTTCTGTTTCGTGGCTCTAGTGAAAAATGTATAACTTTCAAAGAAAGATAACTATATGGAAAAATAATTTATTTTTTATTTGTATCAACTTTACACCATGAAATGAAGTCTCATTCGTATACTGATAATACCCTTGAGTTATAACCTTAATAAATATTGACTTATGGACTCCTTTCATTTTTTTCAATGAACATTTGATTAGCGGTACATTGGTAAAACCGAAAACACATTCAATGGAATAGATAAAAATAATACTTTTCCAAACATTGAAAGAATAAAAAAAATAGTTTTTATTTTTTCGATTTTTGAGTTATTTTTTTAAAAATAACTAGAAGTATAGAAATACGAAAAAGATTTATGTCAACTTAATTAATAAAATGAAGAAAATTCGCTGAAAGCCTTATAAATAAAAAATTTTCAAATAAAAACTACAAATAAAAATGACTCCAAATCATAAAAATTTACACAGTGCCATTCAATGTTTTATTTATCCTTATTAAACGTTATAGTTGTGGTTTTAATTAATGGCAAATGTTGCAATCTAAATTTAGAATTGAAACACAGACTAAAATCATCATCTAAATTTTGTTACGCTCCATGCAATAATTCTCAATTCAATTTCCAACAAAAATTGAAAATAAGGATTTTGTTTGCTTAAAAATTTAATAATTTGAATATAGAATTATAATTATATTTTAATGAGATAAGCACACATATTGTATTCAGATAAAAAAATTTTTTACTTCATTATGCTTGCGACATATCTTAAGGAGGGTATATTTGAGACAAATTAAGCTAATTTAGGTTGCATTGAAATATTCAGTACAAAAGGTCATTTTAATCAATCAAATGAAATTCTTTTTTGCAAAAGCTTTGACAATCATGCATTTCAATAGAAGAAAAGAGAACTGGAATCCTTAAAAAACACTGTAACGATATTTATCAAATATTTTGTTAATATCTATTCACCAATCAAATTAATGCGAATATCACTGATTTTTGAAGTACAACGTATAAGATAATAATTGTGTAGTTTTACTGTGTCTTTTTAAGTGAACATACAGAAAATCAATTAATTTACATATAATTAATTAATGTTATTGATTGCAAATAGTGGGTTTAATTTTTTAGTTAACATTCGAAAGATCAGGCGCTTTTAACTTTTGATAATTTTAATGAAAGCCATACTCGATCGTAAATTTCTGTGTAAACAATAATACACTGCTGGACAATTGCTAAGGACGGATCACAAATTGCAAAATAGCCTAACATTAAGCGAGACAGGAGGCATAGTAGGATAAAATATAGTTGCCACACTGTTCAGACATTAGAATAAAGAATATTTATTGTTCTGGAAAGTACAAAAGCTGTGAAACATCTGAAAGAAAAAATATTCATTTGATGCTGCATACGGAAAAATGGAACAATGCATCTGAAAGTCAGCAGGCACCTTGAAAAAGGTATTAGTACGGGATATGTCCACCGTATTGTGTGATGCAACATTCCACACGTCGTATCATACTTTGCACAACATTATCCAGCAGCTGTTGAGGCAATTTATCCCATTATTCTGGGAGTGCACGGATGAGGGTGTTCTTGTTTGTCGGAGGATAGTTTCGATCAGCAACTTGCCTACGTATCCCACACATTTTCAATGGGGATTAGATCTGGAGAACGTGATAGCCATGCGAGGCGTTGAATACCCTCGCTGTCTAGACAATCCTGAACAGCGAGTGTTCGATGATATGTTGCGTTGTCGTCCATAAATACAAATTTATCAAGGACAGCACCACGGAAAAGACGAACATGAAGAAGTAGAATTTCATTAATGTATCGTTTGCCGTCATAGTCCCATTCGCAACCACATGTAGGGGCATGCGGCCATTGATCATGATGCCGGCCCACACCATGACACTTCATGTCGGATATCGGTCCCTTTCCTGGATATTTTCTGGACGATAAGCAGTACCATTCTCGCGCCATATCAGATTGTGCCTACAATCTGATGACAGACTGAACCTACTCTCATCTGAGAATAGTACGCATGCCCAGTCTTGTTCAGTCCAACGGCGATGCTCACGACACCATTGCCAACGGGCAGTATGGTGCTGTCTGGTCAATGGGACACACACAACAGGTCTGCGGGGGTATAGTCCTCCTCCCCTCAAACGTCTGGCAACAGTTTTTCAGGTGATCTGCTTTCCTGAGGCAGCAAGAAACTGATTTGCCATCTGCTGAGCTTTGGTGCGCCTGTCCCTTTTTGCTGATAGGATGATATATCTGTCTTCTGCAGGCGTCATTCTTCTAACACGACCTCCCCCGTGCTGCCTACTACACATTCCAGTAGTTTTAAATGAGTTCCATTGCCGTGAAACAACGCAGTGAGTGATGTCGAATTCCCTGGCAACATCTGTTATTTTTCGCCCTTCTTCGATCTTTCGAATATTTCGGGCACGCATAAAATCATCAAATAAGTGATATCGGGAAGACATATCAAAAATTTCAAGTTCGTCTATTAAATCTTTCCTGTAAGACTTTGACTTGAAACAACTGTCCATACGCGTCAAAAACTTTAAACCTCTTATGAACGCTATCACGTGATGAACAGACGTGGAAAAAAAATTGCATACGCATACTTCTTCTTATTATATCCCGCACTTATTTTAATTTTCCACATTTTGCTTCCTTTCATTTTGTGGTTGGTATGGATGGTAGTGTCATCCATCCTTAGCAATTGTCCAGCAGTGTATATAAATAATTTGCAAAAATTGGTTTCATTGCATCCGAATACCAGTTGCCACCTCAAAAATTCTATGTCTCATACGTCCTATTCTTTAAGGCTTGGTTTATAGTCAGCTAAATCTTAATCATCTTTTTAATTTGGAGCAGCAGTAACCAATTTTAAGACCCATTGTCTCATACAAATCGTGTCACTTTGTGCAGTTCATTAGTAGCATAACTCGATTATTTGCAAAAATATAACTGAAATATTTTTTCCGGAGCTTAAATGAATTATATGAGAATTTTAAGATTATCTTTAACATTATAAGTTATAATATGTCCTTAAAATATATTACAGATAATTTCCGATTCTCTAATTATAAATAGTTATTAACTATCATTAAAGTTATTAAATTTAAAATATAAATTAAAATACATTCATAAGTTATAATTATGGTGATATTCTACATAAAATTTTAAAACACGTGTGAAAAGGAGCAGCATTTAAATTTGTATTTTTAGGTTTGAGAAATTTTTAAAAAAAACTTGATTCAAAATGTTACTTTCTTTATGCAATATATGTTCTTAATATATATATATATATAAAGATAAGAAATAAATGGAAAAATGTATACAAAAATTATATTTTTAGCAATACATTCAGAGCGAAAGACACTTAAATGGAAATACCAAAATGTAAATAATCGATTTTTTTGGCAGTTGCTTCATTTCATTTTATTTCATTGTGTTTTTTCTATTTTCTTTTTATTTTGTATCTCTATTTAAAATATTCAAATTTTAAACTTCATATTTTAAATTTTCTTTGTCTATTAGTTGGATGCTCTATGTGTTTGTTATAATATATATATTTATATATATATATATATATATATATATATATATACAGTTTATTAAATTATTAAAATGTAAAACTAAAGACAAAAACATTTATCTAAAAATTATGAATACAGTACTTGGTATACAGGCCATATATATATATAAATATACACACATATTCTGAGTTATACATTGCAGAAAACAACTATTTATATGAGCTTCTACTTTGCCACGCGATTTATTTTACTACATAATTGAGAACCACCCGGGATTAATGAACATTCGTGTAACACTGATCTGATCAAGAGATCTGACGCGAAATTTAACGACCACCAAATAAATATGTCCCAAATATTCTCCAATGAAATATATGTTCAGCTGCATTCACGGTTTAAATTAGAATTGAATACGGAATCCAGCACCAGAAAATAGAGTGTTGCATTCTGTGTAGTCATCCATAGAAGGCGTCCTGGTAACCTTTTACCGTACTATTATGCCCTGAATGCTTGTACTGGAGCATTCCTATTAATCTCCCCCATTTCCTTCCTTGTTTGTATCCTGATAAGGCCGAGAAAGGCTTGCGAGGGTGGCATTAAATATATGCAGGGAGACTACTGTCTGAATACTAATTAATTCAGGTAATGCCCTTGGATTCATTCCTATTAATTCTATTTCTGATTTTTCAAAGGAAATAGAAGTGAAATATTTTTAAATCGCATTCTAGTGTAAGGAATTATTGCATTGTCTTGTAGTTTTTGTATTTTAATCAAAACTATAGTTATATTTTATGATATGATTGTTTTATAAATATAAAATGTTAATAAATATTTATAATATTATTTATAAACGTTTTTTAATTTATAAAAATCTTTCTGTCCTTATTATTTATAATATTTTTTAAATAACGGTGGACAAAAGGTGACTAACCTTTCGCCACAATAAGGCCGAGAACTGCTACTTATTTATTACCCAGAGGGCACCTGTGAACAAGGAGGAGAGTAGCATTACCCACACCATACTACCGCAAACCCCTTTACATTTTAGGCCGCATTCATACATCTTCTCAGAAGGATGGACGGCGAAACACAGGGGGAAAATGGCATCCATGACCGAATCGGGATTCAAACCCGGGATCCACAGCTCAGGAGTCAGGAACGCTAACCACTCAGACATCATTCGGCTTTATTTTTTATAAATATTTAATGCAGTTATTTTTTATGCTCGAAAGAAACAAGTGTTCTCTTTATTGAATTATTGTAAGTGTTCTCTTTATTGTTTATTGAATATTTTTTCGTTAATATTTGTTAAGCGTTATTATACCGAACAATAGTAATATTATTTCGAAACAGTTTATGTTCAAGAAATTAAGAAAGAATTCACATTTAAAAATGTTTTTTTAAACCATATAGCCTTTTATTAAAATGAATATCGTTTGTGTATCTAGTATTATTTTATCACATATTCAGCCCTCCAATTCGTATTATTACTTTTTTAAGTACTGAAATAATAAAATAACATTATGAAATATGCCAGTAAACTTACAAGCCACATCAACTTCTTTTTATCGCTCTTTTAAGGAAGAACAGACCTTAAGAATAACAAATTAAACGTAACACAAATATGGAATCAACATAAATTTATTCGTTCACTTGAATATATCATTTTTGTATTTTGAGTAAATGAAATTGTTTATTTGCTTATAGAGACTTATATTTCTTAATAAACAATCATAACATCTTAAGTTTTTCTGAAATTCATTTTTATTTAAAAATAAGGCTTTGTTTTTAACTGAATTTATTTTGAAAAACCTTATTTTGCAGCGGCCTCTTTTTGCGTCCCTTGGATAGGCTGAGACCATCTGAATGAAAGTTTTAAATTTCATTTTCTTTTAGATTTCTTGTTCAATGAATTTTTTTACTAGGCATTTACGATTTTACTAATTTTATGATGCTAAATTTGATTTTTATAAATTTAATGAAATATAAATTTGTTATAGGGTAATACATTTAAGGAATAAATTCCTTATTTCGAATGAAATTTTCCGAAATAATATTTTTAAATTGAAAATGCTGTTTATTTTTAAATCATTTTCGCTTATAAATTTATATTAAAAATGAATTCGATGTATGGAAATGATTTTTACAGAAAATATATTGAAAAATGAATGTCTAGTCATAAAAATGAAACGTTATTTTTTGCAGTATGAAGGTTTAATTGTAACAATTGAAAGACAATTTTTTGATGAAACTTATTGCCTTGAATCACAGAAAAGACATGTTGTTACAATGATATTTATTTGTATATTTATATACGATAGTGTATCAAGGAAACTGGCAACATGTTATTCAGAATTTTGTAAACAGCTAATTCACTACATATACATATAATATGACTAACTGTAATTTAATAGCATGAACGATATCTTGAGCTTATATTCTAATAATCAATTGTCAATCACTTTTGCACACTTAAACTATTACAGTGAATACTATATTCTTAAATTAATTCCAAGGTGCTAACTTCATTCTCGAAGTGGGAATTGGACCCATGAACAATTCAATAGAAAGACAGGCATGTCTGCATTGCCGTAACGCATAGGCCGTGAACGTGAACGCCAGCAGAGGTCCGTACCTAACCCTGAAAGGGTTTTACCAGATTTGATGGACCCGCTGGAGAGAAAAGAAAACGGAACGCAGTACATACAAGACAATACAATTACGCTTGCAATCATATGGAGACACTAGAAATTATAACTTTTACACAGTAAAGAGGGTTTGTAAAGTATACTATTTAACACAAATTTGGTTGCAATTGAAAGTTAACACGTGGATACATAAGAAGCTTTCAAAATAGGTATCAGACAAAATACATGGCAGGAAATGGTAAGACAGGCATATGAAATACATGTCAAATTGCATGCATATAAGAAATAAAGAAAATAAATGGAAAAACAAAAGGAAATTAAAAATGATAAAACAAAATTGAAAACATATACCTGAACTTACTGCAAATGAATGAGATAATAATGATTAATGAATAATTAATGCATTTAGTATGGATTTGATAGTTGGGTGTATCGGCTCAAAGTAAGTTAGGTCATATAAAATTCTAAGCTATATATACAAAAAGTTTAGATAGGTAGTACATAATGCATTAAAATAGGTCAATATAACATGATGACAATAATTGTAACTGAGTAATTAAGTGAGAGCGCTGGAATGATGGTGAGAAAATGGCAAACAAATAATAATGAACTATATACAAGGAGAAGAAAAACAGGCGAAATGTTACAGGTAGAGAGGGAAATGTCTAAATGCAGAACATGAGAGAGATGGAGTATGCGGCTCATCTACTTCCAGGTGATGTCTATCATCCTCACGGGCATCATTATCCTCCTATTCCTCTGGAATTATTAATTCCCTATATACGCATAGGCCGTGGTAGCCTAGTAATTAGGACCTCGGACTTCCTTCCGGAAGGGTGGGGCTTGATTCCCTAGTGCCGCCAATGACCCACCGAGCACATGCGATATACGTAATCGTTAAATTTATGGAATCGAAAGTCCTGTGGTCGGTCGTTTAGCTGTTACCATGGGTACTATGGTCAGAGGTAAATTTCCTTCCTTTTCAGATCTATGTCAAAATTGAGGGAGTGGATCGTCTGGTGGTGCCATCTATCGAGAAGTTTAGAGCAAAGTCATACTTTCACCTTAGTGGTGGTCTGGTTAAATGGAAAATCCACCCTACTGACTTCAATTCGCATAGCCAACAGCATAGCGAGCTTGGCTTGTCCCAGTGTCATAAGTAACAACAACATATTACATGACATTGACTCCTTAATATGATGAGAAGTGCTGATATAAATCTAGGCATAATTTGATAGAGAAAAATAAGAAAAGAATAATACAATAATTTATTTCCAGTAAATATTGTTATTTTAAGAAAGCAATTAAGTTTGCTTCTCTGAAAATAATGAAAAAAAATTCTACGTAGTCTGCATTGTTGACATTAGCTCTTATTTGAAGATGGTATCTTTCACTTTGCTATATTTTTGATCAAGTGGAAATAGGATCTATCTATAAGATGTTAAAAAATACTCCCCCACACATCTCATTGACAAACCCACATAGAGCAACAGAAGGATAATGCTGCTCTCCAGGTAGATTTGGAAACAAGACAGAAGTAAATAGAAGAAAATGTTTTGAAAAGAAAATTTTTTGTTTCATGTCAAGTATAAAAATAGGCAGCTGTCAATGGAAAGACATTATTTTAACTCATGAATGAACTTCAGGGTAACTGTAGTTAAGGATACAGGGGGAGCAGGAATTTTACATTTCCTTGAATTCGATAAGAATTCCAAGGAACATCATGACACTTATTCTACCCCAATAAATAAGAATTAAAACAAAATTTTTATTTAAAAATGAATAATTATTTGTGTTTATATTATAACTATTTAAAAATTATATTTATTTAAAAATGAACGAGTAGCAGGAATAAATAAATTGATTATTATAAATAAATGTAGTCTTTTCGTTTGAATACATAAATATTTATTAAATATAAAATAATCAATAGTGTTATTAAATATAAATTAAATATATATTATTTTGAATTAAGAATCTTAAATTGAATAATGATAAGGAAATATTGTTAATGTTGTGTAGAAATAATGTAGAAGCCCGGTGGCTTTGTGGCAGCGTTTCACGCTTCCATGACGCAGGTCCGAGGTTCGATCCTCGGGCTGGGCAAGATTGACTCAGCCTTTTATCGCTTCAGTGGGTCGATTAACTGAGTACCAAGCATGCTTGGGAACTAAACACTGGGGGTCTTGCGTTAGGCTGACCACCTAACTGGGACATATGCTTCGCACCCCAGGGCCCTTGGTCATGAAAACAGTTATAGGCACTGCAGGCCTTGGCCCACATGGGTTGTCGTGCATGGAGTTTAGTTTTTTAGAAATAATATAACAATTTGGTATGGAGAAAGTTTTATGGAGAGAATTTAAAATTTTAAAGATTTTGTTCCCTTTTAAGAAAAAGTAATATAATGAAGACAATTCATTTATATTTACATTTACTTTATTCTCTTTTACTTTTACTTTATTCCTGCAAGGATATCATATTTTGGGTTTGTGCTTGGGAATTTTTTAGGCTTCTTTTTTTTGTTATAGCTGATCTACTATTACTTCATGTTTGTCTACTGTTAGACTGCTAGTACCCATGGAATACCCTATCGGAAATAAAATAACCACCATGGATATTATAAACGCCTTGCATTTATACAGCCTACAATGCCCAGAGGTAGAGTGAAATATTTAGTCGTAAAAACTCCTAAGCTTCACGTTAATCACGACGTGCAAGATGGCCGAATTTTCTGGAGCCTGCGGCTTAAAACAGATTCAGAATTATTTCAAAAATATCTTTTGACACCATGTTCAGCGCTACCGCAGTTTGAGTGTGTTGTAAGACCTTTTAACGTCCACCACGAAATTGCCTTCTTGGATGATTTTTTACACACAATCGGCTGTATTCATTTATCACCAAGAAGGAAACATGGAAAATTATTTATCACCCACCCTACCGATATGCATTCAAAAGGAAAAAAATGATCTACCGTTGTTCAATAGCATCTGGGATTGAATTAGGCACCTTTTGTTCCGAAGAAATGTCTCTTAAAACTAGTTTACGTTTATACATTGCTACAAATATCCTTCCCCAAAAAAACAATTCATGCCAGCATTCGTTGAACAGCAAAGGCTTTGTTCAACAATTAGTTCACTTAAATGCTAACCTGACATGTACATCGTATCTCTACTTTTTACAAAAGTCCCTGAAATAATTGCATTTATTCCGAAAGTTATGTAACCAACCACAAAATTCCAAGTAATCGTCAGAATGCTGACGATTCTTTGAATGAACTTTCTGAATGGGTTCTGGTGAATTTTCTGGACTTTCAATAATAGTGAATTTATAATTTAAGTTCATCCTATATCTATCTATCTATCTATATCTATATATATCTATATCTATATCTATCTATCTATCTATCTATCTATCTATCTATCTATCTATCTATCTATCTATCTATCTATCTATATATATATATATATATATATATATATATATATATATATATATATATATATATATATATATATATATATATATATATATATATATATATATATATATATATACAAGGGCGAGTCAAATGAAAGTGAGCCAATGCGGATATATGACAAACAGAGTACTTTATTTAAAAGTAGTCTCCATGAACATTGAGACATTTATCCCATTGACAAATGTGCCGCGTGATACCCGTCTCATAAAATTCCTTGGGCTGTCGATATAAAAAGTCTGTAATCGACTCCTTCACGGCGGCGTCCGACACGAATCTGGTACCCTTCA
Source organism: Latrodectus hesperus (assembly GCA_037975125.1). Taxonomy (NCBI): domain Eukaryota; kingdom Metazoa; phylum Arthropoda; class Arachnida; order Araneae; family Theridiidae; genus Latrodectus; species Latrodectus hesperus. The sequence continues at coordinate 64,388,912 of CM075861.1, forward strand.
GATGTTTTTTCAGTTTCCCGAAAATGTGAAAGTCGCATGGCGACAAATCTGGGCTGTATGGAGGATGTTGCAGAGTGTCCCACTTGAACTTTGCCAGTTGTGTCTTAACCACATCAGCGACGTGGGGACGAGCATTGTCGTGTAGCAAGATCACACCATTCGTCAATCTTCCAGGTCGTTTGTTCTTGATTGCGACACGCAGCCGATCCAGTGTACACAGCAGTCATACGGCGACTAATTTCATGTTGGGAAACACCTTCAGCTGTCAAAAACCTGACCACACCACGCTGTTCCTCTTTTGGAGCGTCCATTATGTCACGTTACCGTCTTCAACACAGTGTAAGAGCGCCTTAAAGAACTTTAACCTCACACTTTCGCGCCACTTTCGTAAATGAAGCTGTCTCTGTGCTACGCGCATGCGCCGCAGATGATGGACCGAACCATTCTTGCTAAGGAGGGGTTGGCTCACTTTCATTTGACTCGCCCTTTATATATATATATATATATATATATATATATATATATATATATATATATATATATATATATATATATATATATATATATACAAATGGTTTGGTGTAGAATTGACTACCACTTGGTTTGGCGATACTTTTGGCGATAAACCTTAATTTCTGGAAATCCTGGTAAGCCTATTTTTGGATACCTTTTCTATAGCAGCGATATATATAATATAATTTAAAACAAAGCAATGAAAATCCAACACAGGGAATCACGTGTTACGTGGCTTGTAACATTTCCTGAAGGGCATCTTAGTAACCTTTTGCGCCGTACTTTTGTGTTCGATAAATTAGTGGATTGCAATAAATCTTCTTTACTCCCCTATGTTTGCATCATGACAAAAGTCAGGAAACGCTTTTGGATGTCACATTTAAAGAATGAACTTCATGAATTTTTTGTATGTTAATTAATTTGGGGAATATGTTTGCATTCATTCGAATTATTTTCGTTTCAGAATTTTACGATCGAATTAGGCTATAACGTATTTAAGTTTTAAAGTTTAGTTTGTTAGATTACTATTGTTATGCAGTAATTTTACATACTATAATGGAATAATTTAAAAATTTTCTATATTTGCTTTTGACAGATTTGAGAAATCTACTTAAAATAATAAGTTTTTTTTTATTTTTGTTCAAATATTTTCTTATAAGAGATTTCAAAATCTTTTTTTGTTCAAAAGTTTTCTTATTTTGCAATGAAATTTTTTGTTTCAGTCATTCGTAAAAATCGTAATTTCAATTGAGTTCTTAACAGTTAACTGAGAAATATATTAGAAACACAATGCGTTATATTACTGGTAAATGAAGTTGTTTTTATAAATATTTTTTTTGTTTTGAGAAAAAATAGAAAAATTTTATTAATTTTCAAACTAAATTTAAAGTTTGTAATTTGTTAAGTTGAATTTTTTTCCATTTAATGTTTTGAATTGGAAAAAATAATTTAAGTTAAATTTATTTTTAAGTAAAATTTAATATTTTTGCAGTCGTTACAATTAAAAAATATCAATAATTTAAAGAAAATTGAAAAATTTTTTAAATAGGGAAAGATAATTCTTTTGTAAAATGTTTTTGAGTTATAACACCGTTAAATACGGCTTAAAAAGTGTGACAAAATTTTTTTTTCAAAAATTAAACTATTAATTCATTTGAACAACTTAAAACCTGTGTGTATAAATGTATAGAATTTAAAATATTATTAATCACATAGAAATTAACTATCGAATATTTTCAATAAACAGTTGAGAAAAACTATAACTGACGCAAAATATTAAACTTTATTTTTTAACGTTCATTAACGATACATCTTTTAGCTTGATTTTCCTGTATATTGAGCATATTTAATTAATTTTGATCAAAGGTTTTTACTTTATAATATTCTACTGACTGTGTTTGCAATTGTTTGTCAACGAAAAATTATGCGAACAGCGAGATCATATCTTATCCTTCATTGCTATCCCAAAGCATATCATTTGACATAAATGTGTAAATACTTTTTCCTTATTTTAATGGTTTAAAATGGAAAGAATTCACAGGTAAACTTATTGAACTGATAGAATTATGTGAAAGGAAGTAAATTTCTTTTGACGAATTTTCTAGCCATGACGAATTTAAATATCCAAAGTATTGTCACACCCAAATCGATCAATTCCACCAGAAGTGTGGGATAAGAATCTTGTGTAGGTGTAGAAAGGGTTTTGAAAAATATTAATTCCATTACCAATAACATCAAATTCGGAAAGAAGAGGTTTGGAATTTATATTGAAGCCATCTGCTTCTTAAATTGTAGATTTGCTGGAGATGGAACCATTGTTTACCGAATAAATTATCATATAAAAAAGAGTGAAATAATTTTTGCTCGATTGAAATTTAATATGAGTAAATATGGTAAGCAGAAGTGTTGAAATTTTTTTAATTTTAAATTTAGATCATTCATATACAGAAGCAGATCTGCATAAAATGATATGCATAAAATAGCTTTCTTAATCTTTCATTGTTCTGTGATTCTTCAAGGATGATTTCATTGATTAAAGATCATAATGATTATTGTTTGAGATAGATAGCGAGAGAATTTGAGACACACAAATGCATATCACCATTCTAAATTATTTGTTATAGTTTAATTATTCCTCTATACTAAATTGTTTCCTCCACAATTCATACATATTCCTCTATACCAAATTATTTCCTCTCATTCAATTATTCTTCTATATTAAATTACTTTCCCCAATTCAATTGTTCCTCTATACCAAATTATTTCCTCTCATTCAATTATTCTTCTATATTAAATTACTTTCCCCAATTCAATTGTTCCTCTATACCAAATTATTTCCTCTAATTCAGTTATATTCCTCTATATTAAATTATTTTCTCTAATTTAGTAATTTGAAACAGTCAGAACACTTAATTTCAGAATAGCAGTTAATGGTTTTAATTCTCCTTCGAAGAGCGCAAGATTGAAGCTCGTTATTCACGTCCACTACCATTTCTTAAGGTTTTCAAAATGCTGATAATGATATGTTTATTTTCTTTATTCATTTTTTGCCACTCCAATTAGGAAACATATTAAGCATTATCACATTCTCTATCTCTAGTAGAAGCATCATGCTATGCATGCTCTGCATATTTTTTATATATGCATTATATATTTTTCTCAAAAAATAAATCATCATAGCTGCAAAAAATATTTAGACCATATCATTCAGGTTTTAAATATTTTTATATGCATTATATATTTTCCTCAAATTAACAACAGCATTTATAGTATACAGAAATCCGCAATATTTGTTGATACATTCAGATCAAAAGGAAGAACTTTAATTGATTTTTTGATGAATAATTGACTTAGTATATTGTCTAAAATGTCATGTAATATTTTATTCATAAAATATTGCCTATAATGTTTATAACTAATATATTTCTTTTAAACAACAATTTATTTTTAGCAGAGCTTCTTTGTAGCACAAATTAAACAAAATTTGATTTATTCACCGTAAGGTAATATATAAAATTTCTCATATGTAGCTATTAAATAATTCCCATAAAATGGAAGTTGTTGTGTATCATTTATTTATTTATTTATTTCAACAGTTATTGAAATTACAAGCCAAAATACAGAGGCCCTTGTGTAAAAGGCGCATTTATAAGGATATGTAATATCATAATCTTCATTTATAGAAGTTTACAATCGCTTATTCCTTGATTTTTTGGTGATATGTTTGACACCAAGATAGACTAACAAGATGACCACTACACGAAAGCTAAACCGAGATAAATTAATTTTTATCACCAAATATTTCGCCAAACTAAGGGGTACTTTATAATAAACCTAATTCCTTCATTTTAACTAATTTATAGTTTTTGTTGAATTGGTATTGTTTTGTTGCAAATTGCTCTCATAGCCTTGTGAATTGATATTTTTAGTCATGAAATAAAGTATCCTTATTCTTCTTTAGATAAATGTTCCTATATTCCTTTCATTTCTAGCATTTAAAGTTGAGTAAAAGATATGCAACCATAAATGGAAATATTTGTGCGCATCACTTCAAACTCACTATTCAAAACTGCTTGTTCTCATCGTCTTCTGTTTTATGTCACGCATTACCTGGTTAGTTGAAAAATTTTGAAAACATTTGGAAGTACTCGAATGCCCCCAGACAAGTGATCACGCATTTATACTGATATAGAGCATGCTTCGTTAAGTACTTACTGTTATTATGCGAATAGAGCGTGATCTAACTCAGCAGTGGCTCCATAGGGAACCCCCATGCCCTTAGTCCTAAAATTAAGCTCACTGCATAATTCATTGTTGTATTGCACTAATATGGTGTTAGTGGAAGAATCGGTTAAACTGTCAACCTAGAAAATTGAAATCTAAAATGTAGTTGTAAATTATATATATATATAAATGGATATGGATATGGATATATATGTATATATTATATATATAATATATATATATATATATATATATATATATATATATATATATATATATATATATATATATATATATATATATATATATATATATATATATATATATATATATATATATATATATATATATATATATATATATATATATATATAATATATAGTTAATAGTATAATTTATAAAATATGCAATGAATATAATGAAACAAAATACAATGAAAAATGTCAAATGGAAAATAGTACATTGAAAAATTAAATGCCAAAAGTAGAATATCAAATGGAAGACAACACATTGAAATATTAAAGCATTGAAATATTAAATGGAAAACAATATATTGAAATATCAAATGGAAAATAACACATTGAAAAGAATACAATGAAAAGAATTACATTGAAAACACTTTAAAGAAAGATAAATATAAATGGAATAAAGTACCAATATGGCCAGCTTCATCAGGGGTGTTGACCATTATTCCATTTATATTTATCTTTCTTTAAAGTGTTTTCAATGTAATTCTTTTCATTGTATTCTTTTCAATGTGTTATTTTCCATTTGATATTTCAATATATTGTTTTCCATTTAATATTTCAATGTGTTGTCTTCCATTTGATATTCTACTTTTGGCATTTAATTTTTCAATGTACTATTTTCCATTTGGCATTTTTCATTGTATTTTGTTTCATTATATTCATTGCATATTTTATAAATTATACTATTAACTATATCTTAGTAATACTATTCCAGCTGCTTTTGCGCTAAATGTACTGCTACACTTAAAAATTAAAAATTTTATATATTCTTGTGCTTTTGGTTATACATCTAACTTTGCATTTATATATATATATATATATATATATATATATATATATATTATATATATATATATATATATATATATATATATATATATATATATATATATATATATATATATATATATATATATATATATATATATATATATATATATATATATATATATATATATATATATATATATATATATATATATATATATATATATATATATATATATATATATATATATATATATATATATATATATATATATATATATATATATATATATATATATATATATATATATATATATATATATATATATATATATATATATATATATATATATATATATATATATATATATATATATATATATATATATATATATATATATATATATATATATATATATATATATATATATATATATATATATATATGTATATGTATATACATATATATATATATATATATATATATATATATATATATATATATATATATATATATATATATATATATATATATATATATATATATATATCTTCCAGATGCTTCAGATACAATATCATATTTTTATTACTGTATATTTATTTATTATGTGGATACAATACCATAAAATGTAATGCGAAAATGATGATCCATAATATGGTTGAAATATTTTAACTTTTATCCTATTTTTCCATTTCCATTAACCTTGTAAAAATGTTACAAAGAAATAAAATCTTATATTAACATAACAGTAAATTTTTTTATTCTAAAGAGATCTAGAAGATTTACATATGAATTGATTATGTGTGTCATTCTTAATGAAATTGCTTAAGTTACTCCAGTACATTTGAAACACTTTTCGTATACATAAAGCTTTATAGTTATACTTTTCATCGTTTTTTGATCCTAATCGGTCTTTGGCCTCTCTGTTCCATCAGTTGACGAGCAGACCAATTAAATGTGGATGAATCCTAATTAAGATGAGCGTCCTTATTGTTGTTTTTATGAAAATTTAAAACAATGGAGCAGTCGGTCAGCATCTGTATCTCCAGATGGCATTGGGGACAGCAAACCTAATCCTTGGTTTCAATAAAATGTAAATGCATCTGCAAGTAGTCATGTCCAGTAAGCAAACGAAAGCAAGCGACCCCAACAGATCGAGGCAGGGAAATGGAGATTCTACTGCTTTTGTTGTAGCTCTATTAATGTTTAATATTTCATACCTGAAATGTAGATGTTACGTTTAACTTGCATTTTCTCAGGATAAATAATTGTTATGTACCATAACATTATTATTTGACATCATATTACTTATTTCATGCAAAATAGAATAAGAATTACAAAATATTTGAAGCAACAGAAAACTTCAGACAGTCAGATTTTCTTACTGAAAAATATTATGCTGCTTAATATCTTTCGAATAATCCTTGTATTATGAATGATCATATTAATAGATTTAAAAAAATTCATCATCAAATGTGAAATGTATTTGATTTAAACCACAAAAAAAAGAATTAATCAATGGTTATAAGACTATTTTAGATGGCCTTTCCTATAAGATGCAAAGTTTTTATTGCTGAAGATTTCTAGTAGCTTCTATATCAATTTTAGTCGCAAATGCCACCTACAAAAATGTTTAAAATAAAAAATATATTTTGCTTAAATTCATGGATGTCAAAAACATATTCCTGAAAGAATAACCAAATGTATATTTTTATACAGTTCTCTCAATTTTTGCAAGATATTTTGGTTGTCTGTTATCAGAATCTAAATCAAATATCGCATTTTCTATATCTAAAATACATCTATATTGTTGGTGTAAAATGGCATGAAAAAATCAAAATATATGAGAGAAGCTCAATATTGTTTGATATATTTCCTTATTACTCATAACAAACATGCAAATGAAGTTAAATTTTCAAAACATCATTGAGATATATATAGCGAATCATTTGGTGGCGAATTTAATAATAGAAAAGAACCATTAAATAAAAATTTAATCCAGTTGAAAAAGCAATTACTACATAAATGAGATTACCCCCCCCAAAAAAAAGTACTTAATTAATATTAAAAAAATTGTATTTAAAATGAAAAGCTGAAGTTAAAGTAAAATTTATTTTATATTCTTAGCAGGTTTATATATTTACGTTTTCTCAATCGAAAGCTGCATAATTGAATAATATTTCGCAATTTTGAAATAATATGCATTTTAAAACTAATATGATCTTTTTAGAGCATTTTAGGATATTAGCGAATCCAAGTTTTATAAATGTCAAATTATTATGTTGTTTTTTTTTCAAATTTTTAAGCAATTCGGAAAGAATTTTTATTATTTATAAAGCAATTTAAAATTTTAGATATAATTATGCTTCTAATTTCAGATGATATAAATAAATATAGATTATAAGTCAATTTTCAAATAATAAAAAGAGATTCAATTTTATTAATAAACTTTAAATTTAATCATAAGACCTGACTTGATCTCAGGAAACCGAAAGCCTCTTAAAATCAAAATATTTCAAATTCAAAAATAAATAAGTTTCCCCAGTTCTATAAAATGTAGGCTACTTTTTTTAATCAAAGAGGCTTTCAGAGATAAATTATTACAGTAAATAACGATTTAGATTCATATTGATGCTTATTAGACTTTGATTATAAGAATTAAATTAGCGTTTAATTAATATTAAAGACAAATTTAAGACAAACACAGATAAGCATTCATTTGAAAAATGCATATTGATATATTTTTTGTGAAAAAAAATTTTTTTTTCTTACTTTGAATTTTTTTAATGTAATTTATTATTTTTCTACACATTCAATCTAAATAAGTCGTAATAATAGAAGAAATAATATCATGAAACATTTTGCGGAATATTTTTATAAATACTCTCTTTCAAAGTTAAAAGAAGCATAATATCTCAAATACTTTGCAAAAATGTAATTCTAGAAAAAAAATGATGAAGTAAATACCCTACTGGCCATTAAAATTGCTACATCAGGAAAGCGGCACACCACACACGTAAAATTTACATGACAGATAGAACTTGCTGTGATATGCAAATGATTAGATTTTCTGCGTATTCATACAAAGCAGGCGACAGTAGCGACGTCTACAATGTGTATAAAACCAGAGATTTGACAGTAGTTTTCTCATACTCAATTTCCGTTTCAACGTTGTTTTCGGCAAAGAAAGTTGTTGTAATGCTTCGTGTAAGAAGAAGAACTGCCTATCAGCACGTGTCTGACTTTGATCGAGGAGGGATTATAGCCTACCGGAATTGCGGTTTATCGTACCGCAATATCGCTGCTCGCGTCGGTCGAGACCCCATGACTGTTAGCAGAATATGGAATCGATGAGTTCAGGACAATCAACCGAAATGTCATGCAGGATCTCAGCGGCCCCCCATCACTAACAGCAGAGAAGACAGACATCTTATCCGCATGGTCACAAGGGATCGTACAGCCACGTCACGAACCCTGAGTCGAGAAATGGAGTCATTTGCAATGCAACAAGTTTCTGCTCGAACAGTTAGACGACGTTTGCAGCAGCATGGATTGTCTGCACGGCGACCATGGCTTCGGCTACCATTGACGCTGCATCACAGGCAGGAGCGCCTTCAATGGTGTGATTGGCGACGAACCTGGACGCGGGAATGGCATCACGTCATCTTTACAGATGAATCTCGTTTCTGTATACAGGAACATGATGGCCGCATCCGTGTTTGGAGGCATCGTGGAGAACGCGCATTGCCAGCTTGCATTGGACATCGCCATACTGGCCCATCTGCTGGAGTGATGGAATGGGGTCCATTGGATACACGTCTCGATCCCTTCTTGTTTGTATTACCGGAACTTTGAACAGCAACCGTTACATTTCCGATGTGTTAAGGCCCGTGGCTCTACCCTATCTTCGAGGCCTCCCTAATGCTTTGTTTCAACAGGATAATGCACGACCGCATGTTGCCCGTACTACTCTGAACTTCCTTGATATAGAACAGGTTCGACTGTTACCATGGCTAGCACGTTCTCCTGATCTGTAACCAATTGAGAACGTGTGGTCAATGGTTGCCGAGCGATTGGCACGCCATCACTCACCATCCACTCCTGTCGATGAACTGTGGCATAGTGTTGAAGCTGCATGGACTGAGATCACCGTACATGCCATACAATCTCTGTTTGACTCCTTGCCTAGGTGGATAAATGCTGTTATTGCAGCCAGAGGTGGCTGCTCTGGGTACTGATTTCTCGAGATCTATACATCATAATTTCCTGTAAATCTAATCACTTGTTCTTTCCACTATAATGTGTGTGTCCTATAAATATTGTTCTGTTATTTGCATTCCTTCTTGGTGTAGCAGTTTTAATGGCCAGTAGTGTACTAAATGCTCATATTTACATGCATATTTATTATGCTAAGTAAGTTATATACTACTTGATTTAAAATGCACCATTCTTATTTGCTGAGGTTACACTTACTAAGAAAATTTTATAAAAATGATCTCATCGAAGTTCTCAAATTTTAATATGTTAATGGTTAAATCGGCTGATATATTGCGTCAAACTAATTTCAGGAGATTTACTCTTCAGGAAAAGAATTGAAGATTGATCCAGCTTCTATTTTATAGCATGAGGATGAGTGTCCTACATCAGAGTACAGCGCTCCGAAATTTTGACCTCCGGAAAGAGGTCCCAGAAGGATAATTTCAGATCTTTCTTGTGCCCTGTAAAATATCCGGTAATCCAGGTCCAAGTCTGTAAGTTTCCAGATCTGTCTTAGCACCCATTCAGTTATTATTTCAATTGGAGGTTTTTACTAAAGGCCACCGTGGTCAACGGTACTTTAATGTGAACTTCGATAATTATTTCTCGAAGTAATTGATTTGTTTGTTTCTTCGCTTTAAGGTCTTTTATTTTAAACTAGCGCTAACTAGACCAGGACCTACAGTTTAAAATTGATTTCGAACCCCTGCAAACATCGCGGTTGAGTTCAAACACACATAATGTTGAACCGAATTAAATTAACCATGTTTAACTACTTCAATATTGAAAATATGTCGTATTGATCTGATGTCTTATTACTTATGACACTTGGACAAGCCAAGCTCGCTATGCCGTTAGCTATGCGAATTCATGTCAGTAAGATGCGTCTTTCGTTTAACCAGCACAATAGGAAGGTGAAAATACGATTTTGTTCTGAGATTCCTCCGATAGATGGCACCACCATAGTCTCCATTCTCTCAATTTTGCCATTGATTTGGAATATGAGGCAATATCTACAGACCTTTACACTCACGGTAATAGCTCAACGACCGACCACAGGACTTTTGATTCCACAAATTTAAGAAGCACGTATATACCATGTACTCGGTGGGTCTTCGGTGGCACTGGGAATCTAAGTCAGCTTTACCAAATGGAAAGTTGGTGCCCTAACAACTAGGTTACCATGGGCTTCTTGTTGATCTAACTTTCGACAAACTTCATTGAATTATTATTGATTATCTGCTATAACATGGAAGAATCCAATTCAGTGTATTTCGGGAAAATTTGCGGATACATTTAGATACTTATAAAATGAGTTTAATTCTGAATAAAATTTGTATTATTACAGACAAGCAAACGGTACTTAATTAATATAAATGTGCCTAATTAATAAGACAGATAATGAATTAGAAACACATCATTTATGGAACTTTGTAAACAAGTGCAGTTTATGTAGTAGTTATTGGATAGAAATAAGCCAATTTTTATAAAACTACACAATCAAGCTAATTTTGTTTTTTATACAATTACATAGTAATAAAAATCACTTCATAATCTTAAATATGCATTATTTCAGGAACAATTTTTAATCGATAACACGTAATTAAAATTTCTTAAAGCATATGCCACTTTTCTTATTGCTAAAAACAAATAAATCAATATTCATCTATTTTTATCTCACATAAAAACAAATAAAAAACTATATCCATTTTATCACTTAAAAACAACTAATAAACTCTATATTTATATACATTTATATACTTTTATTTCTTAAAATACAAATAATTGTCTGTATTTTTCTATTTTTATATCTTAAGTCGTGTGATTTTAATCCGAATCTAGCTATTTTTATTTGCAGAAGAATAAAAATAATTAATGAATATCAATATACTAATTCTCTAATAGTAATTTTGTTAAATATAGAATTAAAATCATCAGATTTTTTTCAAAATTGGATGGCTAAAGATTAGACTACAATTATATCACGATGTTAATTCCCTTTTTATGAGTAAGTAAAGTTTTTCTAAAGCTTCTTAGATTAGTAATAGAATTTGTTAGATTTAACCATCATTATAATATAATTTATTATATTAAAATAGGTTTTTAGTATAAAAAGTGTGAATTAATTACTATCAGATCAATAAAAGAGACTTTATTTTTCCTTAGCGAAATTAAAAAAATGATTGTTGTAATATTTGTGGTAGGCTAATAGTTTATCCAGGAAAATTTATACATTGGTTGTTATTAAATGACATACATTGTAACTGAAATTCTATCTTGTAATATATCATTTCTTTGCTTTATTTTATTTAAAACTATTTTGAATTAATTTAATTTATCTAAACCTAATTCATATATAGAATAATATTTTTATCTTAATTATTTTCCTTAGCCTTTTTTATTGATAAATTATGTTTGAGGAAAGGAAGCGAAGATATTATTGTAAAATAATATATGAATGGAGGTAGTTCTTTAATCAGAAGCATTTTCAAACAGATAGGAAATAAGACCGTTAAACCAATAAATTAGCATTTTTAAACACTACGCTTATATTAATGTAAGGTATATTACATATTAAGATAAGAAAATTATATTAATTTTTCAATAACTTGTTTCCATTTTTATATAAATAAGGTATTACATTTGGATGAAAAGAGGTGAAATATCAAAATGTTTCTTTTTTATAAAAGTCAAAGTTTTTTTGTAATAATTAAAAAAAGGGCATTAAAATATTTCAAATATTTTGAAGTATTTGGTGTAAAAATATTAAACAAATTAGCAAGTATTTTTTATCAGAGGAAAATTTTTACTTAAAATATATATTTTATGTGATCATATAGTTTATAAAAGTTTAAACAGTAAAGGTAGAATGTTATAGTTATCTATTTAATACATTTACATATTTCTAACATTATTAAGCTTTATGAACAAGTTTTCTTTTACACAAACAATACTTCTTTTGGAAAATAAAATTCTATTCATAAAGAAAATGAAATAAATTTATGTGCAGCATTGCTGAATATTTTTTCAAAGATCTATAACTTATTTGTGTACTTTTCTTTCATTCTTCAGTAACTTTTTTTAAATATTTGTTTTTACATGAAAAGAATAAAAATAAAAGTCCAGTTCATAATTTTTTATTCAAACATTTCAAAATGGCTAAAAAGAAAAGCTCTCTAAACGCAACAGAACTACAGCACATTATTATTATTTCTGAATTGAATATTTTCCCGTTTTTTTTCCACAGAAACTTCCATCGTAACTTTCTTAAAAAATGTAACAAAAAGAGCACTCAAGAAGTACATGAGAAATTTCTTGGATGCCTTAAGTGCCTTTTCTGTTTTCAAAAATTGCAAAACATCGAAAAAATGATAGGAAGAAAAGCAAACAGTTCAATCGCAAATTTGTTTACTTAACTCTTAAGGGGATAACTTTATCACTGATTATTACATTGAGGCAATTTGAAAAACAATTAAGTGCGTAAGAATAATTTTGCTTCGGTAAAGTACAAGAAAAAATATTAATTTTTTCTGAATTGTTTTTACGGGAAATGAACTAGGTTTTCTTTAGGTAATTTAATTTTTTCTTGATTATTCTAGCATGCTTACAGTAAATGTATTTTGTTTTTTGAGTGTTCCAAAAATGATCCGTTGATTAGAAGTCAGAAGAATAGTTGGAATCCAGAGAAGCATATTAGAAGTCTGAAACTTTTAGAAGCTTCAGACTTCTAATACTATTTTATACATATTAGATTAAAATTAATATTAGAAGCTAAGCTTCTAATAGTAATTAGAAGTCTAAAGAATAACTATTAGATGTCTGAAGAATAGTTGGAAGCTAGAGGCATATTAAAAATCTGAAGCTTTTAGAAACTATGTTATTAACTTCTAATAGCTAATAGAAGTCTGAGGAATAGCTAACAGAAGTCTGACGAATAGCTATTAGATGTATGAAGAATATTAAAAATCTGAAGAATAGTTGGAAGAGAAGAGAAGCTTTTTCTACTGAAATAGTTATATCAAGAGGGCTTCGTGTCCTGGTTGGTTAGGGCGTTCATTATCGTTATCGGAAGGTAGTGGCTATGAATGCCAACGAATCGAAGATCCTTCGTGTTTGTTAATGGCGGCCTGAAGCACATTAACTAAGCCGTTGTTGCAATGTCCTCCATATGAAATGATATCTCTTGGAGTGTGACAGGGAAGCTCTGAGGATTTTTTGCAGATTCCGTGTTTCATTATCGTTATCGGAAGGTCGTGGCTTTGAATACCAATGAATCGAAGATCCTTCGTGTTTGTTAATGGCGGCCTGAAGCACATTAACTAAGCCGTTGTTGCAATGTCCTCCATATGAAATGATATCTCTTGGAGTGTGACAGGGAAGGTCTGAGGATTTTTTGCAGATTCCTTGCTTCATTATCGTTATCGGAAGGTAGTGGCTATGAATGCCAATGAATCGAAGATCCTTCGTGTTTGTTAATGGCGGTCTGAAGCACATTAACTAAGCCGTTGTTGCAATGTCCTCCATATGAAATGATATCTCTTGGAGTGTGACAGGGAAGGTCTGAGGATTTTTTGCAGATTCCTTGCTTCATTATCGTTATCGGAAGGTCGTGGCTTTGAATACCAATGAATCGAAGATCCTTCGTGTTTGTTAATGGCGGCCTGAAGCACATTAACTAAGCCGTTGTTGCAATGTCCTCCATATGAAATGATATCTCTTGGAGTGTGACAGGGAAGGTCTGAGGATTTTTTGCAGATTCCTTGCTTCATTATCGTTATCGGAAGGTCGTGGCTTTGAATACCAATGAATCGAAGATCCTTCGTGTTTGTTAATGGCGGCCTGAAGCACATTAACTAAGCCGTTGTTGCAATGTCCTCCATATGAAATGATATCTCTTGGAGTGTGACAGGGAAGCTCTGAGGATTTTTTGCAGATTCCTTGCTTCATTATCGTTATCGGAAGGTCGTGGCTTTGAATACCAATGAATCGAAGATCCTTCGTGTTTGTTAATGGCGGCCTGAAGCACATTAACTAAGCCGTTGTTGCAATGTCCTCCATTTGAAATGATATCTCTTGGAGTGTGACAGGGAAGGTCTGAGGATTTTTTGCAGATTCCTTGCTTCATTATCGTTATCGGAAGGTAGTGGCTATGAATGCCAACGAATCGAAGATCCTTCGTGTTTGTTAATGGCGGCCTGAAGCACATTAACTAAGCCGTTGTTGCAATGTCCTCCATATGAAATGATATCTCTTGGAGTGTGACAGGGAAGGTCTGATGATTTTTTGCAGATTCCTTGCTTCATTATCGTTATCGGAAGGTAGTGGCTATGAATGCCAATGAATCGAAGATCCTGCGTGTTTGTTAATGGCGGTCTGAAGCACATTAACTAAGCCGTTGTTGCAATGTCCTCCATATGAAATGATATCTCTTGGAGTGTGACAGGGAAGGTCTGAGGATTTTTTGCAGATTCCTTGCTTCATTATCGTTATCGGAAGGTCGTGACTTTGAATACCAACGAATCGAAGATCCTTCGTGTTTGTTAATGGCGGCCTGAAGCACATTAACTAAGCCATTGTTGCAATGTCCTCCATGAGAAATGATATCTCTTGGAGTGTGACAGGGAAGGTCTGAGGATTTTTTGCAGATTCCTTGCTTCATTATCGTTATCGGAAGGTCGTGGCTTTGAATACCAATGAATCGAAGATCCTTCGTGTTTGTTAATGGCGGCCTGAAGCACATTAACTAAGCCGTTGTTGCAATGTCCTCCATTTGAAATGATATCTCTTGGAGTGTGACAGGGAAGGTCTGAGGATTTTTTGCAGATTCCTTGCTTCATTATCGTTATCGGAAGGTCGTGGCTTTGAATACCAATGAATCGAAGATCCTTCGTGTTTGTTAATGGCGGCCTGAAGCACATTAACTAAGCCGTTGTTGCAATGTCCTCCATATGAAATGATATCTCTTGGAGTGTGACAGGGAAGGTCTGAGGATTTTTTGCAGATTCCTTGCTTCATTATCGTTATCGGAAGGTAGTGGCTATGAATGCCAATGAATCGAAGATCCTTCGTGTTTGTTAATGGCGGTCTGAAGCACATTAACTAAGCCGTTGTTGCAATGTCCTCCATATGAAATGATATCTCTTGGAGTGTGACAGGGAAGGTCTGAGGATTTTTTGCAGATTCCTTGCTTCATTATCGTTATCGGAAGGTCGTGGCTTTGAATACCAATGAATCGAAGATCCTTCGTGTTTGTTAATGGCGGCCTGAAGCACATTAACTAAGCCGTTGTTGCAATGTCCTCCATATGAAATGATATCTCTTGGAGTGTGACAGGGAAGGTCTGAGGATTTTTTGCAGATTCCTTGCTTCATTATCGTTATCGGAAGGTCGTGGCTTTGAATACCAATGAATCGAAGATCCTTCGTGTTTGTTAATGGCGGCCTGAAGCACATTAACTAAGCCGTTGTTGCAATGTCCTCCATATGAAATGATATCTCTTGGAGTGTGACAGGGAAGCTCTGAGGATTTTTTGCAGATTCCTTGCTTCATTATCGTTATCGGAAGGTCGTGGCTTTGAATACCAATGAATCGAAGATCCTTCGTGTTTGTTAATGGCGGCCTGAAGCACATTAACTAAGCCGTTGTTGCAATGTCCTCCATTTGAAATGATATCTCTTGGAGTGTGACAGGGAAGGTCTGAGGATTTTTTGCAGATTCCTTGCTTCATTATCGTTATCGGAAGGTAGTGGCTATGAATGCCAACGAATCGAAGATCCTTCGTGTTTGTTAATGGCGGCCTGAAGCACATTAACTAAGCCGTTGTTGCAATGTCCTCCATATGAAATGATATCTCTTGGAGTGTGACAGGGAAGGTCTGATGATTTTTTGCAGATTCCTTGCTTCATTATCGTTATCGGAAGGTAGTGGCTATGAATGCCAATGAATCGAAGATCCTTCGTGTTTGTTAATGGCGGTCTGAAGCACATTAACTAAGCCGTTGTTGCAATGTCCTCCATATGAAATGATATCTCTTGGAGTTGTGCAGGGAAGCTCTGAGGATTTTTTGCAGATTCCTTGTTTCATTATCGTTATCGGAAGGTCGTGGCTTTGAATACCAACGAATCGAAGATCCTTCGTGTTTGTTAATGGCGGCCTGAAGCACGTTAACTAAGCCATTGTTGCAATGTCCTCCATGAGAAATGATATCTCTTGGAGTGTGACAGGGAAGGTCTGAGGAATTTTTGCAGATTATTTGATTCTAAATTACAAAGACACTTTCGGGGCTACAATTGCACACCCACTGAGTGCATAACTTTATCAGGTGCCATCATTGATGCTCCTCGTTGCGTTGAAAGGTTATGTCAAAAAATCTTAAAAATCGATTAATATCATTAGAAAGTTGTTTCTAAATTAATTATGAGCTTTTATAATCTCACATATAAAAGTAACACAATAATTTCTAAATAATACAAATCAAGTTACCTAAATAATTTGTGTCAATTTTAAAAAAAATGAAAACTAAAATATATTCTTTTGATTTCACAATGCACAAAATTTAGAATAATAATTTGCAGAATTTTATCGTATTGTTTTATTTTTATATACATTTGTTTTAGTTGGGTAATGAAATTATAGTGTACCTGATATAACAATGAATTTACAATTTTTTTCAAGAATAAAAAAATTCTTACAGATTTAGAATTTATTGTGGAAATATTTCGTTTTTTGTAATTTAGATACTGCAAAATGGCAACATTTTTTTAAATTCATCTGTTCCATAAATTGTTTTAATTTTTATTAACGCAAAAACTTACGTATTTCCGATTCTTCTGATTTCATTAAATATTTATATGTTAAAATCTTCTGTGTTTCTACTATAAGAAATTGCAACATCAAAAGGTTCTTATCTAATAATGGATAATTTAGTTGCCATAATAAATATTTTATTACAGTCAACGAATAAAATCGTCTTATGAATTTCATTCAACTAAAAATCCGAATGTTACATGCAGTGTCACACAAAAGTGATGAGACACTTGTGCTTTGCAAAAGGAAACTGTAATAAAATTAATTGAAAATACATGGACAAATTTTTTGTGCGTGTATTTCATATTTAAAGTTAGTAGGAATTATTAAATAACATACATTTTGTCAAGATATTAAAATATTAATCAAATAAAAATACAATTGCTAAGAACGGAGCAAAAAAGCTCACATAAGTAATGGGACACTTACTTTTCTATCAAACATTTATTTAAAACTTTTACTTTTTAAAAGGTTTTAATATGTTGTTGGATTTCCTTTTACTTTTAAAACATGATTTAATCTTCTTGGGATGGATTTGACTATTTTTTTTTTTTTTTTGTGATTTCTGGAGTGATTTTACCCCATTCTTCTTGAAGCACCGATTATAATTGTAGTTTTGAAGAAATGGTGTGTTTGCGAATTCTTGATTCCAATTTTTGCCAAATATTCTCTATTGGATTTATGTGTGGAGATTGTGGTGGTGTTTTTATTATTTCAGGACAGTTATACAGTAGCCAGAGTCTAACGTTCAAAGCAGTGTGTTTGGGCTCATTGTCCTCATAGAATTAAAAAATCGTTATGAAGGTTCAATGTTCGTGCTGAAGATTTCAAATTTTGCTTTAGAATGTCAATATACTTGCACTGATCCAATTTACTGTCAATGAAAACAAGATTACCAACTCCAGCGGACGACATACACCCCCATACTATAACTCCTCCTCCACCATGTTTTACTGTTGGCCCCAAATTCTGTTTATGAAATTTTTTCCTCGATTTTCTCCACACCAAGATTCTACCGTAAGAACCGAATATACTAAATTTACTCTCATCAGCAAGTATAACTTTGTTCTGGTTATCAGAATTTTTATTTATGTTGGATTTTACGAAAGCCAGTCTGAGTTTTCTATTCTTCTCACTTACAAAGAATTTTTTCTTGGTTACTCTACCGTGATATACAACAGATCGAATTACTCTTCTAATAGTCTCAGGATTAACAATTACTCTATATAATGCTTGTAAATCAGCAGTAAGTTTAGGAGCACTCATTCTAGCAGATTCTTATGAGTTTGCTTAAGTTAAGTATTTTCAGCAAATAAATGAAAAATAGTATTTTAACGAAGAAAAAAAGTTTTATCGTGGCAAGACTCATTTGTAGTCAGATTTATTTTATAAGAAATTATAGACAAGATAATATCTCAGTTTATTTTGTAGCATTGGTAACTGCCATTTTTATTTCAAAATAACTCGGTAGTTTAAATTTAGTAACTATTTTACTTTACCATAGTAATATTTTACAAAATTAGTTTCATTGAAACTTGAAACTAACATGGACGTATTGGAGACAAACTAATAAAATGGAGAAATAAATATTACTTCAGAACTACTTATAACTTATTATATTCAAATTTAACGCAGTTTGTACAACAAATTTATCAAACAGAAAATATCGCCGAACATATTCGAGATGTGAGCTTGAAATCATATGAAGTAAGTCCATTATTGTTATTTACTTATCTATTTTACCGGTTGTTTTAGAGAAAAGCTAAACAAAACATAAAAGGTTTTTATTCATTTTTCAGTAATACTTTTTAGATTTCTTATGCTATTATGTGATTTAAAATTCGTATTTTTGGAACTTCGGAAAATTTCCCATTCTAAAAACATGCGCTTAACTTGTCGACGAAAAATAGTCGCAAATGATCAGCAATGGGGGGCTATCCTACTAGTTCCTTCGCCAATAGTGCCTAAATTCTTAAATGAACGATAAAATTAATTAAATTTTGGCTAATTGCCAATATGAAGAGTCTGTTAATGAATGTGTGGTCACCAACACAAAATTGATGAAAAAAAAACAAATGAAATATGTAAACTATTTCTTCTTAGGTTCTGAGAAACAAATCCATGATACTGAACTAAATCAATAACATTTTTATTAAGATTGAAAATAGTTAATGATTTAGTTCTATACCAACAAAAGTTACACATTCTTTTCGAGAATACTGGCTTCATTGTAACCAACTCTTTGTATTTAGAGACTATAAACAGCAAAAAATATAAATCGGTATTTCTTATTTTAGTTACCAATGGTTTCTTTCTTTTCTAACCAATCACAGAGACATTAATATCAGAAAGATGTTTGTAACAGATATTCTATTATTTTTATAGAATTTTCATTGTTAATTTATTTATTTTTTATTTATCCTTCATAAGTAATTCCTATATTAGAGTTTTCCTGATGAGGTAAAACTCATTTTATGTTTGAGATGTTTTAATATTTATTATTGAAAGAAAATAGAAAACAGGAAAAAAGTAAGATTTGATTATTAAAATGATTAAACTCATTCAATTTTTGCAGATTTCATTGATATAAACTAGACTTGATTTTATTGTTCTTATTTTCAGTTTGTATACATTATATGCCCTTATAAATTATGCAAAATTAAAATGCAGATTATAAAAAAATTGAAAATTTATAAATTCGTAATGACTGCATTAAAAAATATCATTAATGCATATTTTACAGCACAGGTGAGCTCCGGATTTTAATTTAATATTTACGGGTTTAGAGCTCTTACCGATCCCCAAACTCCCCAAAATCTTTGAAATACGTCAGATGACTAGGTCCATCTTGGTTAACACCTTCCTCTCCACATTCACACCACAGCAGCGGAGAGAATTCGGAAGTTACATATTAAGGTGGACAATTTCCTATCCCACGGAACTTCAGCAGTCCATTAAGGAACAATGCGAAGATAGTACTGATAGTCGGTCATATGAAAGAAACTGAAGCAGAGGCAAACCATAGGCACATGCCGGCCAAAGCTAACAAAAGTCC
This sequence comes from Latrodectus hesperus, assembly GCA_037975125.1. Lineage (NCBI taxonomy): Eukaryota > Metazoa > Arthropoda > Arachnida > Araneae > Theridiidae > Latrodectus > Latrodectus hesperus. Next base: position 64,409,283 of record CM075861.1, read on the forward strand.
ATATTTGTTTCCTTGCCCGAGGGTTCTGTGGTGATTAGCATATGTCCCAGTTAAGTAATCAGCCCAACATGAAACGCCCAAATTTTAATTTTCCAAACATGATTAGTACTCAGTTTAGCGAGTCACTGAAGGGATGAGTGTTTTATTCAACCCTGCCCAGCCCGAGGATTGAACCTTGGATATGTGCTTTGGAACTGCTAAGCCAATGGGCTTCTATTATCATATTTTTGTATTTTAACTATAGCAAGCTAATTGAAATGTTCTAGGAATGTTATATTAGAACATATGTAAAGACAACAGGATTTTTTTCTTAATTTTTTCCTGTGTTAATATTGAAAGATATTAACAAAAAAAATTTTACAAAATACATTTTTTGATTGAATGCGAATCTTTAGATCCCCCAACCTCACAGTCACTTTTTTGTTTATTTTGTATTTATAAAAAACATACAATTTTATGCTATACAAATGCATATAATTTGTGTTCCTGAAGAATCGTGTAAGAGCAGAATGAGCTGCATTTTCCAGTGAATAATAGCATCTTTTTATTTGCCTATTTGGCACGTAGTCAATTAATTTAGGGCTTTATAGAATTTGCCTTGAATCTCAAATGACCTAATGTTGCCCTTAAAGCATTTTAATGTCCACCACGTAGATTGACTTTACGGAAGACTTTCCTTAGATAGATTGTATTCACTTGTCGCAAAGAAGAAAATCCGGAAAACTCTCAAGCACCCACCCCGACAGCATGCAAAAAATAGAAGCGTATTACCCATTTCCTGTTTTTCAACAATCGATGGCATGGAACTTCGATCTTTTCGCTCTGAAGGACATTATCTTAACTTTAGACTTTTGTAACTTCTTGAGACTTGCTAGGAAAGTGTTTATTTTTTACATCATATCGATAGACAGCCTAATACCCGAAAACAGTTGTCAAGCATATAAAATTTAATGACGTGCTGCCTTCTTAAAATGCTTTTTATTTTTCACACATGTGATAGGTGAAAATTTAATTGCATAAAATTTCCTGGTCATACCCGTAGTATGAATCCCTCCACCTTATCATCCAGGATCTTGATGTCCGCGCCAACCGAAGTCAAGTTAAGAGAAGGCCCAGATTAAGGTAGGTAGGCTGTGTTGCTGAAAACTTAATGATCTTAGAGATTACCAAAAGAAGAGGACAACGGAGTGAAAGAAACTTCTGAGGAAGGATTTGATCCACAATAGGCTGTCTTTTCAGTGGAAAAAGAAGAAAATGAGGGAAAATAAATTCGAAAAATTATAGCAGCTATACGCCAGTGAATACATTTAGAAAAAGGAAAAAAACGCCTTAAATCGCCTTTTATTCAACACGTTTTTAATGAAGATTTCAATCTTACATTCTGAAAGGAATAATAATAATAATGATGAACCATTCATCGAGCCACAATGAATCCAACGAATGAAGACTCACTCTCACAATGTTGGGTTACTAAAATGTCAGAAGTCGAATGTTAATATATTCAATTTATTATATTCATTGATTCATAAAAAATCGTGTTTTAAGTTAGTTACATTTATAGAGCTGTAAAATGCATTCCGTACAATCAATTATTAGGACATATTATATAAGTAGTCAGCTTATAACATGCTTCTTTTATATATCTTATTTCTAATATTATGTTATAATGGATGATATTGTCCAGGATGAAATAATGAAAACAGTAAAAAAGCCGAGATTCATATTAAAGATTCTAAGAACACACTGCAACAAACACAGTTATATCATCGCCGAGCTGTTAGCCGAATGGTTAGCGCTCTGGCCTTCGGTTCAACAGTTCGTGGGTTCGAATCCCACCTTGGGCATGGATGTTTGTAGTCGTTCGGATTCCACTTTAAACCGTAAGTCCCGGTCTAATTAGCCCTCGTGTGCAAAAAATGACCGTTGAGCGACAAACAAACCAAACCAGTTATATCATCAAGGTTTTGTTACCATAAATGTATGCGTAAAAGATATAAAAATTTTAACACCATTATTTATGCACGATAGATGTGAGAACAAACAGTCTATAAAGTAACTTCTTCATTTTCAATGTAATTTTACTTTGAATGCAGCTTTATTACGCTTGACTCACGAAAAGGTTTTCTGAACTTAAAAACCAAAGTATTAAATTTCAGTAAAACTAAACGTCAATTTAAATTCAGTGGGCGTTAAATAAACAATTCGAACTATTAACTAAAATAAAATCCATGGTTCTACAAACGTTTAAAAATGAGATTTCTTTATGTTTTGTTGAATGCATTTTGAAAAATATTTCAGGTTTTAACTTCCAGCAGAACTTAATGTGTAGAAATTTCATTGTTTTCCTTCAAACAGCTTTCAAAATTTGCTTGAAGAATATTTGACATAATATATCAGATTAGCTTTATTCTAGAGTGATTGTTGTTCTAACAAGCATATTTCCCTGGACCTAACTTCAAGATGGGTTCTACCAAATAAACAGAAACAGACAGAGATGAGGGTGGGCTTCGTAATTTAGAAGCAAGGAACAAGTAGAAGACTACCTAATTCTTTACTTGTCAAACCTAGAGGTATCATTTCACTAGGAAGACATTGTGATAGCCAAGAGATGTCCAAGCCAAGTCTTCGGTTAAGTCAAGAGATGAATTCACTTCCTTTCGATTATGAGAATCATGTCATAAGCTGATGATATTACGCCAAATTACTGAAAAATTATATTTTGCAGTGGACTTGTTTCGAATTTGCATACAACCGATACCATCCTAACTGCCACTTGCAGCAATGAAATTATGGACAGAGAACATCTTGTATGACGTATTGTAATTCCTGAAAACTCTAAGATTGAGACATACTAGTTTTCAAGACAGCAAATAGAACAATGACTTCTATGGGTTGCATTGTATTTGCTCTTGTACCTTTCTGTTTTAACATGACACGTATCTGGGCATCGCAAAAAAAGATGCATTAAATATGTTTTTTCAATGCAAAATTATTTGATTCATCCAATGTTCCGTAATATAGCAGTTTTTGAAATAAAATGATAATCGTTCTCATAGTCAAAGAAAATAATTTTATTCCTTTATAATGTCGATAAAAATGGTATTGCAATACAAGTAAAATGCAACAACACTTTTTCGTATGCATGACAGTTAGAGTTTCGTTGTTTTTTTAAATAAATTTCTATCTTTTGGTTTAATTTTGACTCCATTTTCAATTAAAATAAGTTAATTATATATTTTTAAATATTTTGGTTCATCGATAATCAAGTATCAAACATAAAGGAAAATTCAGAAGTTTAGTACGAAATAAAAAAAATTTCGCTTGATTACAATCATATATTATTTTAAAGTATTTATATATTAACACACAAGTATTTTCAAATTGTATATCAAAATGAAGATATTTCCAATCGGAGAGGGTAATGTTTACAAATGTAGGTACTATTACTGTCATTCAAAAGTATCTGCACATATAAGTACCACTATTATCATCCGGGAGATCCTGCAAATGTACATATTAACATTATTATTCAGAAGGTTTTAAAAATAAAGATATAATTACCATTCAGAAGTCCTTGAGAATACACGTAAGTACTTACATTGCTGTTCGAAAAACATCTACATTTGTAAGAAAAGGTTTTCAGGTGTTAAAACCTTATTTAATTAAGTTTTTTTTATGATAATTACGTTTCACATTTTTCTGTACGAATCAGGTTATATCACATAATTATATTCAGACTAAAATTATTTGAATTGTTTAATATAGCTTTGTTTAGGAAATGAGGGGAGAGCCAAAAATAGATTCTAACTTCAGCAGTTACATGATCTTTATGTAGTTTATTTGTTTCCTTACATATATTACATGGTATGCAGCAGCTAATTTCAAGCAGTCACACTTAATTTATTTCCAAAATGTTTTGTTTTAGATTTTATTTTTTTATTATTCAGCATATTTTAGGCTTAGAAGCATTAAGCACACCAAGCCGTCGTTGCAGAACATCGCTGCTTAGGGCAAAACGTCCTGGGTTCGATACTGGTTACCATTTAAATACGGCGGAAGAATTTTCCACTTCTGTTATCTAAGTGTAAGGATGAATGCTGTATATGTGTAAGCTGTATAATTGAGAGTTTTCTGGGTTTCATCCCTTGTGACTCATAAATACTGCCAAATATCTATGACAAATCCTACAATTATGCAATGAACTTTAAAACGCCTTAGTTGGTCAACAACATGATACTAAAGTTTAAAAACGTAAACATTGCGACTTTGTTTTTATAGAAATTATGAAATTTTGTGGTACACGTTTTTATACTTTAATAACTAACATGGGAGGTCCTGGGTTCGAATCGCGGTTGGGGCATGGATGTACTTTCTCTCTCTATCTACCCTGTCTTTGTCCTTTCCTTGTTTGAATGGGATGTGAATGGTTGCCCACCCTATAAACGGGTACCTATGGCATGTGTATACTGAAGAAGTAGGATTCCACACCAAAATATGGTTCAGTTGGAAAAGTGTAGCAGCACACACTATAATGTCAGCCTAGCTGGAACACGAAAACACATACACGACGACAATAACTAACTTATCATTTCGTGTTATCGGAATCAAATTGAAATTCAATCAATTTCAAAAGGCCCAAATGAAAAGAAATTCATATTTAATCGAATAAAATTCCGTTTCATTTTTGGGAGAAATTATATTCATTTTGGAGGAAAATGTTTAGAAATAAAAATCTCAGTGAAAACCATTTGTCCATAGACTTAATTAATAATAAAAGTGAAAATATTTCTCATAGATCTCAATAACAGAATGAAAACGCATTTTTTGAGCCAAATATTGTCTGATTTTCTCTTCTAAACTTTTCAAAGAAGTATCCCCATTTTGAGAAATTTTCAATTACAAATATAAGAGGGACAGTTTAATGAATCAAAATATAGTATCTGTTAATAATATCCACGTCTTAATCAAAAATACTCACAATTTTACTTATACTGTCTTACTCACAATTTTCTTAGTTTAGAGAAAATTATTTTTTACAATTCATTACGAGGAAATTCATTAGAAAAAGCCCACGTGATAGAAAAATTTCCTCAGGCAGTGAACATCAAAGTAAGAATATATATTTTCTCTTATACGTCATGTTCAAAAACAGCGAATAACTCTTGCAGGAGAAAAGAGAATTTTAAAGGAAAAGGGAAAAGTGGGAATCGAATCCCCGAGCAATTGAACTAAAGGTCAAATGTGTTACTTAGAAAAGTTGTTTTGAACAGAAAATATTTTATTTATGTCAAATATAAAAATAGTTATGACATCTGACAAATGTTATTGTCCCTGAAAGAAATATTGCAATATAAATGAAGTCATGAAAATGTGAGAAATTTTACATTTTCTGATATCTGTGATGAACTAATTTTCTCCGAATGAATGTTTTCAGGTTCAATACCAGCCATGACAGATTTATGATACGGGTTCTTTTTGCATGTGTACTTCTCAACATACGCTCTTCTAATTTTTGAGTATTTCCCAATTGCGAAGCGTGAGTATGGTTCATTGTCTATAAAAATTGCTTTTTGCCATTAATATTCAGATGTCAATATTAGCGCTAACTTCTTAGAATTTCAATTAAAATATATTACTTTCTAATTTATTACTTTAGGAAAACTTCATCGATAAGAATTGTGGCAAAGAAAAATAATCGATTAAAATTATATATCGATACAAAAATATAATCGATACAAGTTAATGTACCATGAATAGTATAATATGATTATTTAAGAAATGCAGTGTGCTACATATACTTTTATGAATTCAATTAAGAATAAATAAAATAAATATTGCAATTTTGAAAGATATGCTCCATAGCTTTAAAGCTGCTTTTAGATTTTTAAAAAAATTCTTAAAATACATTTTATATCTATATTTTGGAGCAGCTCTTGTGTTAAACTCACGGGAGAATTTCCCGAAGTTCTATAAAATACTAATCAACATGTCGTAACTATAAATATAATTAAAAATAATTTATATATGAAGTTTAGAATAGTCATTGTGGGCTTTTATATCTCAAATTGTTGGTAGGAGACATAATTTCTAATGCAGTGAAAGGAGGTTTCACGAAATTTTATTTTGAAATTTTTTAATTCGATTGCGTGATTTACTGTAAAATATATATTTTTATATGGTCGCCATATTTTACGACTAAATTTTAAAAAAATTGCCCTTTCCCCAAAAAAAATTTAACAAAAATATCTCATTTCTCAATGACAAAAATGAGCAAGACAATTTTTGTTTCAAAGTTTGCTATTATTAATCCATTTTAAGGGGTCGGTTGTAAAATAATTTAAAGTAATTCAACTCAAATTTCTTTTAAAGACACAATCTTATGGAGAAAAAAATTTTTTTTCTCGTCCGTATACAATGTACATCTATAGCAACGATGCCAAATTACTGATGTTGCTAGTGATTGAAACATTATTTAGGATCAAAATATAGAAATTTTGTCACAATTATCATATATCAGACACTGATGATTTCTTCCAGAGGACGTATAAATACCTTATCTCCCCTCTTTTATATTTACTTTACGGTTAAATACATTTTAAGAGCTGGTATGCCTCAGCTGTAGTATACTAGCGAGTAAAGCTTCTTCAGTTGTAATCTCGGCAACCCCTCTTCAAAAATTGTGAAAGTAAGACATTTTCTCCAAGAATGTTTTGGTAAACTCTAATCGGATGGCAATATTGAGAGGCCTCAATGCATTAGATTTTTTCTCGGGGGTTATATAAAAGAAAAGTTCTCACAGGTTTATTACATTTATGTCAAGCTATTTCCGATGCTTCTATCCTTGGGAAAATGTATGAAGTATTCACGGTTGGAAACGTATATTCCAAATGTGACCATGCACTCTACGTTTAAAAAAAAAACTTTCCTATTTCTTTTTTGTCAACAAATTATGATACCATTTTTTCATCTTAGCTGAAATTTTGTTTGCAATAGTTTTTGAGTTTTATAGCAATAAATTCATTTGAAAAGATTACAACTAATTTTAAAATTTTATGTATTGTAACATATTTACAGTATTTTAATATACAGCTCACACTCATATTTTGTTTATTTTTTAAAACTGAAGGGCGTCAATTTTGGGGGTTTTTTAGGGATATTTATTTTGTAATTCTTCATATATTTGAGTTGATAAAAAAATAAATGGGGAATTAAATAAATTGAAATGTTCTTTATTTTACTACAAATTAAATTTTTTTATAATAAATTACTATTTTCTGTGTTTGACTTTTAAGTGGTATTGTTATAGTATTAAACATAATGCATTTGGCCTTATGGCTATTGATACAGATTTTATATGGAAGGAAAAAAATTTTCTCCTAAAGGTTGTCTTTCACAAGCACAGTAGTAAAAAATAGTTAAGCTGTAGTCTTAACTATTTTTATAATTGATACCTTAACAAAAGACAGAAAATTATGCAACCAAATATCTTGCTCAATTTTTTGTTGCAGATAAATGAAACTTTTTTGTCAGATTTGTTAGGGAAGAGACAGGATTTTTTAAAATTCAATCATAAAGATTTAGAGAACATATAAAAATTTATATTTTAGGATGTTTTCATAGTCAAAATTTAAAAAATGACATAATCTGAAAGCTTCTTTCTAATAAAGTCCACAAAGCTATACAATAATACAATAGACTAAACTATACAACTTATATATATATATATATATATATATATATATATATATATATATATATATATATATATATATATATATATATATATATATACATATATATATATATATATATATATATATATATATATATATATATATATATATATATATATACATATATATATATATATATATATATATATATATATATATATATATGCATATATAATAAACTAAATCATATTTTATTTAAATTTATTATGTTGGCACACAGGTCTTAGTTAACAAAATTTATAATAGGCTAAAATTACATGAATGGTTGGAAAAATTCTAACTATAGTCATTAATTAATATAAATTAACATAATGTTGTTCAAAATACCCTCATATTTAAATCATTTTATTATTAATGTACTGTAAATTTAAATATTTATTTTAATTTAATCTTTAGTAATGGATATCGTTCTATAATTTTAATAGCAATGTCAGTAATAAACGATAACCAATAACAAATGAGAACGTTATCTGCAATGCGTATAAATGATGAAATAAAATACTCTCTGTATATATATATATATATATATATATATATATATATATATATATATATATATATATATATATATATATATATACCAAGGGAGAACTTTGAATTAAAGTTTTGTAATAGTTTAATTCTTCAATACAGTAAAGTTAATCTGATTGATTTTATTCAATGTAGTTAAAGACAGATGAAAGGGATTTAAGAATTATCAAGGTGTATCTAATTTATGAATGTCTTGGAGGAGTTCGAATTATCTTTAGCGAGTGAAAAAATTTGTACTAACATATATAATATAAGAGTCAGGCGTAAACATATCTAAGCAGTTAATCTTTCTATATTAGCTTAAATTTTAAAGTTATTCATGATTAAGTTTGAATGCTCTTAAGTAGCATTAAAGTCATTTGTAGTTTATTTCAAAGTATTGCCTAGTTTAAATTAAAACTTACTTAATCAGTTTTATTATATCCAATTAAGAGAAAAGGTATTTGCTTAGTTCTAAATTTCTTCCGTTAAACGAGATATGTAGCAAAATTTAATCGAAGATCCGTCGTGTTCCCAATTGTCGACTGGGGCACGTTTATAAGGTCGTGGTTGGAAAATGAAAGTATATATTTACTTAAATACATACTTATAAAATTTTATATGTGAGATGCGGTTGCCTGGTTGGTTAGGGTGGTCGTCCACGTTGTGGAAGGTAATGAGTTCGAAACCCGATTCAAACAAGATCCGTCGTGTCCCCTAATGACGACTGGGGCATGTTTAATAAGTCGTGACTGGAAGAAAGTCCACCACATGAAATGTTACCTTTGGTGGTGGAAAGCCCAGTCTGCTTGGTCCATGCTTCTAAACTATGAAGACCCACTTTCGTGGTTGCAAATGCACACTTACTGGGTGCCCCACTGTAGTCTAACATTAACTGTAGAGACACAACCTGATAGCCAATAGGAATAGAACAGGGCCTCTTCCTCTCGCCGTCTCTCTGTCTGTAGGGTAACATTACTTCCGCCTCTTGTAGCACTGAAAGATAGATATCCGGGAATTTTGCAACAACACAAGTATTATATTGTGTTCTTTAAAGTAGAAAAATATTAATAAAATATTTAGTATATATTTTTAAAAATATATTCACTTAAATTGATTAAATTGTTATTTTAAATATATAAGTATATATATAATATATATTTGAATAAAAATGCCAATATATGGAAACATTATTTGATATTGTCCTATTTTTAATTTTTTAAACTATAAGAGTTTATATAGTAAAAAATTGATAGTTGTTACGTTACTATAGTTACCTACCTACTAGGATCGTGGTAGCCTAGTGATTAGGGTATCGGCCTTCCGTCCAGAATAAATAGATTCGATTCCCGATGCTGCTCGTTAAATCTGGGGAATCGAAAGTCCTGTGGTTCGTATCTGAGCTGTTAATGAGCCGGAGAAAATTCCCCCATTCCAAATCAATGCCAAAATTGAGGGAGTGGATCATCTGGTGTTGCCATCTATCGGAGGAGCCTTAGATCAAAACCGTACTTTCACCTTTGTTTTGCTCTCTTAATAAGCGAAAGGCTTATCCTTCTGACTTAATTTGGTATCCGTCGGATAAGGAGCTTAGCATGTTCAAGTGTCATAAATAACAACAACAACCTATCCACATAGTTCCTGATAAGAAATATTATTTTAGAAACAACAATATTTCAATATTACGAGTGCTTTACCACTAAAGACATATTTAAACAAGTTTTCATTTTTTTTTTCGTATTCCAATAGTTATTTATATGCTTTTATTTTATTTGGAATAGAATGCAAGAAAATTATAAAATCATCGTGAAAAAAAATCAGTCTTCTTTTTCCGGTACCTCACTGCTGCCTTTTAGTTTATCTTTTTAAATAAATGTATTTGCCCTGAAATTAATCATGCAAAGAAAACAGTATGTTGGAAAAAACTAATTTAGGCAATGGGGTCAGTAATATAATTATTTAATTTTCGATTTGAAATACTAAGATGTGAATTTTTTAAGGCCTCGTAAGTTCTAAACTACATTTTGCTTTGTTGTTGCTGATTGAATTACCCATAACTCCTTAATACTGTATGAAAGAATTGATAGTCTTACGAAAATATCTTTTGTTGATCTACCTCTCTACTGTCTCGTAGGTGATACAAAGTTGCCTATCTAGTATATTATAAAAAAATAGAAATATTTACCTATTGAGTTGAAAAAAGAAATTATCTCATATATAAAAAATTTAGAGAAAAATGCATAAAATTACTAATGAGCAAAAAATTGAAAATTGTTTAGAATTTTCTTGGATTTTTGAATGATTCAGGGTTAATGTATTTGTTAAAAAATTGTCTTACGAAAAATTAAATTTAAAAAAATGACAAACATTTACTCAGAAATGTGAAGAATATGCCAGTGTAAAATACTATTGTCAAAAGTAAATACATTTAAAATATTCTTTTGAAAAATAATATTTCGTTATCTATCCACTTTTAAAATTATAATTATTTATATCCATGAATACTACCTATCTTATGAAAAATGTAATTTATTGGAAATTTTAGATTCGTCATATTTTTCAAACTATATTTCAGTTGGTAAATAAAGGAATTTGAAAAAGCGAAAAGCTCAACACAAAACATTTCCTCGGAACTGTAAATTGTTACGTAATCTTTCCTAAGGAGTAGTTGAAGTTGTTGTTGTCGCTAGGCTGGCATTATGGGGTGCGCTGCTCCACTTTTTCAGCTGAACCATATATTGATGTGGAGTCCGACTTCCTCAGTACACACATGCCATAGCGACTCATTTATAGGGTAGGCATCCCCATTCATAACACATTCATACACAGAAAGGACAAAGACAGGATAGATAGAGACAAAGTACATCCATGCCCGAACTGGGATTCAAACCCAGGATCTCCCTATCCGCAGTCAGGCACTCTGACCACAAGACAGGGCAGGCGGCTTGAAATTGAAGTAAAACAGATAAATTGTCTCATTTAATTATCTTTTTCAATTCCTTAAGCATTATCAGAAAAAGCTCTACAGCAAACTGCTTGTTTTTAAAAATCGTTCAAACGAGGTTTGATCACAAAATTATTCATATGTTAGGATATAAATACTACATTCAAAAAATTATTTAGATTTTTACTTTCATGCCAAATAAATCGACACGCACAGACCTAAAAATTTCTTTATGTATAGGAAGGTACAGATATAAACTCATACAAAGAAACTAACAATTTTGCAACTTTGAATGTTCCAACCTAGACCTATATACATACATGGTATATATATATATATATATATATATATATATATATATATATATATATATATATATATATATATATATATATATATATATATATATATATATATATATATATATATATATATATATATATAAGTATATATTACTTTTAAATAATTTACTCATTGATACTTTTTTTATAGTCTATAGTCTTAATTGTCTTCTTAATCTTCTTTGTGTAAAAAGTACCAAAGAGAATTTTTATCAAAAATTAGAGAGCTTCATGTGGAGAGATATGTGCTCGCCAAATTTCATAATTTCATACAAAAAAATTACTTTGAAATTGGAATGGGACTCACATCGACACAATATAATTATAATTAAAAATTCAACAAAATCGATTTATTTTATTTTATTCTGTTATTATTTTTAAATGCAGTTTGAAGTAAAAAATTTGTTTGTTTAAATAAGAAAAAAACAAGTTTTTTTTATTAAAAAAAACATTAAACAATGAATAAAAAAATTGTGAAACACGGAATCGTTTATAGTCACAATAAAAGCATTTTACAATTAGTTTGGTTTTAAATAATATTAAAGTACTATACCACCTGATATTTCATTGTTTTGTTTCAAGAATATAAGGAAGAATATTTTTATTTAGGATTTGGAAGATTAAATTAAAATGAGAAAATTTCTCTCAAATTTAATTTTTTAAAATCCTGAAAACTTTCCAGACTTAGAGAGAATTCTCAAAATCAAATATTTCTTCTCAGAAGGCAATAATATTATTATTCTATTAAAAATAGTTTTTGCCATAGATAACTTTAGCCATTTAGAACACTTCACTTTCCATGTTTTGTTATTAAGTTTAGAAATAAGCTTAAACAGAACTTTTTTTTATTTTTTCAAGGAAAGTAAACGTGAAGAAGAATGATATATCTATTACTTTTCTGTATGTATATATATATATATATATATATATATATATATATATATATATATATATATATATATATATATATATATATATATATATATATATATATAGATATCTATTCAGTTATATAGAACCATTAAAATACTTTAATGCACATTCTATGAAACATTTTCTGATTCATATCAGCTAATGTATTGTTTAATAGAAAAGCTTATACTTCAATATAATTTATATTCGCACAAAGGGAGGGATTAAAACATGTTACTGAATGTATTAAAATTAATTTAAATTATTATAAAGGAAAATTATGAAGTATATAATCTCATACATTTCTTAGCTCAATGGTTTTAGGAATATAAAATAAAAATATAACAAGTTAGGTTAGTTAAAATTCCTTGATAGAGTCGTCTTGATTTTTTAATCCTTTTCACAAGAAATTTTTAACTATTAAAAAAGTGACCGCATGTTTATCCATATGAATGCTTTACTTTCGAAAGTAGCGGTTAGCAGGATATCAATCTCGAATTTGAATAAATTTTATCTGAGGGAGATCATCGTTTCAATTTCCCAGTCCTATTCACCCGTTTCTATGTAGGTTGTATAGAATTACGTTGTTTTGGAAATGGCATTGCTTAGAGATTTAACATTCTACAAAACATTAAATTGCTTCATAGAAACATTGTTTTCGATGGTGATTACAGCTGTCCTCATAAGTTAAACAATAGTTGGGCTGAGTTAGAATATCAATGGTAGTGTGTCTGGCTTTGGGGTCATGTTGTGCATTCGATTCAACAGTATTTGTAGAGATTTGAAGCTTATTTAAACCTGTACTTAACCAATTAGGACTCTTGAGCAAAAAGTAACTTCTGCCCGATAACCGAACTAAGCATCCACAAATTTGCCCAGTTGGTTGCTGAATGGTCACACTGATCTGACATTGAATTCAAGGGTAAATCAATTCCATACACATCTAGTGTGTGCGCGATTATAATTATCCGGATTATGCTTTAAACAGTAGATCCCATCTATCCTATACTATCTATCTATCTATTTATATATACATATATAATGTAAAAGCAATAAATATAGCACATTAAATCAAAAAATACAATACTAACAAATATATAGTACAGGTAATCTAAAATTCACATAGGTTATTCCTAATTTGCATAGCTGACATCTTACTTCATCTTACATCAGCTTAATTTCCAGAGATAACCATCTCCCTCCTGATGAAAACGTGGTCGCTACGCTTTCGTCCTATTCTTTTTATTGTTATACTCTTTTATTCTTATCAGTGTTTTTAAAATTTTATCTACTAGTTTTATTGTTCTTCATGTTGTATCTATCTATATATCTTTATCTAGAATTTCGTAAACAAAAATTGGTGAGATGTGACTTGGTGTAATCGTTACTAAGTTTCAGCTTCATAATATCCCCTTAGTAAAGAAATTTGATAATCTGTTTTAGACTTAGATGCGATATAATTATTGAAGTTATTTATTCACTCCATTTGAAATCAGAAAATATGTTTATAATCTGAGAAAAAAAGTCTTGATTTTATCCCTTTTTCAGAAAAATTTAATTTTTGTCTTATTTCATAGTAAAATGATGCCAAGAAAGGAGGTTATTTTATAAAATATAAAAATGTTTTAATTATCATAATATTTAAAGTTATGGCCACGGCGGCTGATTCGTTAGAGCGTCCGTTCTCCTTATCGGAAAGTAGTGAGTTCGAGTATCTAACCGAATGTTCTATGTGTTCGCTCATAATGGCTTGAGCACTTTAAATATGTTGTAGTCGCAATGTCCTCCATGTGAAATAATATTTCTGAGGTAGGTGAAGTTTGGATTCTTATGTCTGGTTCCTACTACTAAATTACGAAGGAGTATTTTCGGCGCTACGAGGGCACACCCACAAGGTGCCCCACTTGATAAAGTGTCTTCATTCCAACCCCTTTTATCGTAGAAAAGCTGGAAGTCTTAGTAGCTGGGGGTTATACAACATATTATAAAGTGCATGTAATATGAATTTCTTTTTGTTTTAAATTGTAGCATAAGTGTCTTCTACGTAATTGTCAACGAATGTTAGAGAATATTTTAACCATTAATAATCACAAGAGGACGCTAAATAAAATAAGGAATTTTTACCTCTCATCTGTTCTATTCAAAACAAAATAAAGTCATATTTTCTTTAAAAAATAATAAAAATAAACATTTAATCCGAATAATATATATGATTGCTATTTAAATATATTCATGAAATATAATATATTATTTAAGAAATAATATATATATGTATATATAAGTGTGTGTGTGTGTGTGTTTATCAATTGTAAATAATATATTTTCTGGTATTTTCAATTTATAGAGGGGAGGGGGGAGGGAATGATTATTTTACTGCATGACAGTTATCTAATATACAACGCTTTTAATATATTTTAGATCACGACTTCTTTCATTTTTTTCTAGTTAAAATCGAAATAACAAGAAAGAAAATAGACGTTAATAGTTTTTTCATATCGTAATTGATTAAAATATGTGGAATAACATACTTAAGATGTAATTTTGCTTATATCGTCCATGGCTTCTAACCTGCCAATGCCTATTAATATAATGCATTACGATAAAAGGTTGCTATAATACTTATCAAATAAATGTTAAATGATTCAATGTCAGCTCCTATTTCTTTCATTTATATATACTGGTGTTTCATATATTAATTACTTTTCGGTTCATTTATTATGCTACTAAAATAACGATACAAAAACATTTTTCAACCAACTACATAAAAAAGGGTTTTAGAATAATTTTTGTTGCAGACATTTAATATACATATACATATATATATATTATATATATATATATATATATATATATATATATATATATATATATATATATATATATATATATATATATATATATATATATATATATATATAAATGCGCAGGATATTGGGATCTTTATAGGATTACAAGTGGTGAGAGGAGTGGTGGCACTTTGTCTAGTAGGGCATTTAATGGTATCCCTTCGTCGACCTCGAAAGTGGGTGGATATTCATAATTTATAAGCAGGGCCACGTAAAAGGCATCCAGAATTAGCTAACCACTACCTGAAGTATCATTTCACATGGAGGACATTGATACCATGACTTATTAAAAATGAACCATGGTAAGTACTTAGTCTGGAAAGATTGTGCTCGATTCCCAATGCCGCCAAAGACACATCGAGTACATACGTGTTCGTTAAGTCTGAGGAATCGAAAACTATGTGGTCGGTCGTTGAGCAACTACCGTGGGTGTGATGGTGTGGAGAAAATTTCCTCCCCCTCCAGATCAATATTAAAATTGAGGAGTGAATCCTCTGGTGGTGCCATCTATTGGAGAAGTCTTTGAGCTAAAACGTACTTTCACCTTGATGGTGCTCTGAGTAAATGAAAGACGCACTCATTTGACTTAATTTCGTTGTCGTTGGCTAACCAGCTTGGTTCGTCAATATCTCATAAGTAACAACTTTTTTAACGTTTTAGTACACCATTAGTGAACACGAAGGATCTTCGTTTGGATCGGGATTTAAACCCACTACTTTCAAACGATGAGAATAAATGTTTAAACCGACAAGGCCACCGTGTTATTATTTTTAAAATCAAACATAGAAATATAAAATTATTGAAATATAAACGCGTTCAAATCTTATTATAATCTAAATATATTAAGATGAATAGATGCTGTTTGATTATAGATACAGTAATTTCTGATATTTATTTCAAGATTTAATAGTTAGTAACAAGCATTTCCGTTTGATATTTCATTCATTACTCATTACTTTATTCTGATTACATTATATTACTCATTATATTATTATAAGTCGTTTATCTAAGGATTTGTATTATATAATATTAGCCTATGTCAATAGGATATTTTCATTCATTATTATAAAAAAAAATCAATTCTATCATATAAACATGAACAATAATATTTTGTTAAATCATAAAAGTTTAACTATCTGATTTTAAAAAATGCGAAAATATGTAATAACTTATAAATACACACAATATGATATTAGATTCCTTTAGAAAATTCAACCTCCTAATCTTTCTATTTACTTATTCCTTTTTAATTTATTCGTATTAAAAAGATTTTTTAATGTTAGTTATTGTAAATGTTATGTTTGAACTTACCGCGTAGCTTAATGCTAAGAAAGCATGGAAAAGAGCCTTGAGCTCGGTTCATTACTCGAACAGTGGAAGATGCACATTGCATTTCTGCCTTCTGCTTTAACATTTGTCGAGTTGTGTACTTGGGAATTTTCCGGGTTTTCTTCCTTGATACACATGGATCTGTGTAAAAAATACCCTTTCTGAAATTTACACATGGAATAGTAAAAGAGCTTGTAACAGCTGATAGTCATTTTGTTTTCCTAAATAGGCGGTGTAAATATCATCATACTTACTTATGTTTGATTGAATTATCTTGATATCTTTCATATTTGTGAAATTCACCTTTACAAATATTAAAGATATCAAGGTAATTAGGCACTATTTAGTGTTATGGATATTTAATATAATGTAAGCTTCGTATATAAACACATTCGCTATATAAAACTTTCATATATATATATATATATATATATATATATATATATATATATATATATATATATATATATATATATATATATATATATATATATATATATATATATATATATATATATGATATAGTATATATATATATATATATATATATATTTATATTTATATACATAGTATATTAAATTTCAAATTTTTTAATCAACATTTTATCTTCTGAATTTTATTATACTTAGATTTAAATAGTGTTGGGGTTGGAGTTTTTGAATATATATTCCTCTTTTGGTTTTCGAAATTTTCTTGCTGTTATTCAAACTTTTAATTTTTGAATTCTTAATAGTTTTTTCGTATTTGAATTAATGTATCCTCTTACTTTAAAAAAATTGAATTTCAACTTCATGGTTAAATAATTATTTTTATTTGTAAATCTAGTATTCAGGACTTTACAATTTCTTAAGCAGTTTTTTTTTTATTGTTGATCAAATAGAAATTAGTTACATATCTTTTGAAAAAAGAGAGAGGAAGTTGTATTTTCACACCGAAAGTAATAAAAAAGTGGCATTTTATTTTTTATCTACCTTTTAATTTATTTGTTTATCTATAATGTGCTGATTAATAGCCATTTTTTGGCTTATACATTCGGTAAGAATTGGCTACATCGTCGTTATCAGAAGCAAGACTATCACTTGAAAGATAATTTTGCCAAATCTTTGTTTTTTACAAAATCTTCCACCAGCCCTTCCCTTCCAACTCCCACCGTTGAAGCGATATCTCAAGTAATAATTAAGAAACTTGTTTGAAACTTGGCCTACATATTTCAAACGTTCTCTATAAAAGGGGTTAAAATTTTGAAAATACATTATGAATTTTTTTCATTTACAGCTATTTTTGAAGGAAATACGTAGTAAAAATTATTAAATTACTATATTGCTGAGTATTTTTAGCCATATATTTTCAACCCTCAATAATTTTCTTAGATTGTGCTTCATTTCATAAAAATTGTCGTAAAATTTTTTGCTCAAATTTAATTCAGATTGATGCATTACAATTTTCTGTTGAGTTTTAACCATTTTGTTAAAATTTTGCTAAAATTTATCAGAAAATATCTAATTTAAAGTATGATATATGTAGTTAACATTTTGTATAATTTTATTTTTTTTAATCAAATTTCCTCTAAATAAAAATAAAAGAAAGTTAAAATTAACTTTTAAGAAAAGAAATTGCTTTGAACGTAAACGGATACTTTAATCGTGAGTATAATCGAAATTCCAGATAAAAATTTATAAATTTTTCCGAAATTTAAAATTAGTGACCTAAAATACAGGTAATCGAATCATAAAGCTTTCATAAAATTGAAGATTTATTTGGGACAGCTGCAACTTTTTCTCATTTCTACGTTATTCGGTACACTCACGTAGAAATAAGTTCAAAAAGATGATGTAGTTTATTTTTCTTCCCGAATCTCCACCATTAAATCTCATTCCCTATATAAGTCCCGCCTTCCTGCCCAGGAGTAGCGAGAAACACCCACACAGCAAGCGAAACAAAAAGCTACGTGTGGGATGTGGAATTTTCCGGGAAACCTCCGGAACGTGAGGGCTACCGAGAAACTTTTCCTCTTTTCGCGGTGCATCCCTCCTTTTCCTGCTTAACTCCCAAATATATACGAAAATTCCCCACTACTTTTCCAAACTCTCCCTCGTTTAGTTCCTGTTCGGGACCCGATAGGGGGCGCCACTGATGGCACGGGAACAGTATGCGAGGACCCACTCCCACTCGCAGAGACCACCGAGACCGGTAAGATGACCCAGGAGTAAGGCTCCCGTTTTTTCACTTCACTTCTTTCTTGTTCGAACTTTCAAGATGAAGGATATTTTCGCGGACGCTGAAAGTTTTTCACCGCCTTCAAGCGAAAGGTGAGAATTCGAACTGGAATTTATTAATTACGGTTATGACTCATAAATGACAGATAAAAACGTGCTAAATTTTGTAAACAGCATGCTAAATTTACTAATTGTGGCATATTTTACGAAAGTTGATTTATTTTTTCTGAAAAATTTATTTTCTTAATATATTACAATTAGTGAATCGTATACATTGTGGCAATTTTTCTGAACATATTATTCAGGAAAAGAAAATATTAGTTTAAAAGCAGTAAGTGTCAAAAATATTCAAAACTGTACATCAAAACATATTTTAACTAACAGCTAGATTAATTCATTAGGCATAAAATAATTTTGAAATTAGTTTTATAAAAAGCAGCATAAAAATAAAATTTAGCAAACCTTAAAACAAAATTTTCTTTCTCTTATTTGAATAATTATTTCAACTTATTATTAAAATTTTAGCGGTTACTGAGAAAAGCATATTTATTATCTATATTTTCTGGCAACTAATATTTACAAATTTTAAACTATTGCAACTGAAACTAAACTGTTCTGCACTCATTTCAGTAAAAAATTAAAAACTTCAAAAAAATTGAAATGCACAAATCAAAATCAATTAAATAAAAATTAAAGAAAATATTAATATTTAGACTGTAACAACAATAAATCTGATATCATAATCTAAAAATGGTTATCTCACTTTTCACTCAAGACTCATAAATAATTGGTTGTAAAATTTTTCTAATAAAAATAAATCAAACTTTTCGGTTTGAAATTATAAAAAATTATACTATTTAAATATTTCATTTCGAAATTATAACTTAGAAATAAGTAGAAATTAGAGATAATATACATCAATTTAGAATAAATTAGTTTAGCGCCTTTAAAAAATTTTTTCATGTTAAATTCTTTTTTTGACAAAACTTTCAAAAACTGTATTTAAGCAATGTATTAAGTATGTTTTTCAAAAAAAGGTAACATTTTATTATTATCTTAAATTTAATTTTTTTAAAAAAAAATACTAAAATTTATTTTGAAAAAGACTAAAATTAAGTCTATTTTCAAAAAAAGTACTTGAAAATGGAATTCAATGAGGACAATTTTACTGCGCAGTTCTGAGTTACACGATTCAAGTTATTGACCAATATTTAGTTTACCTTGTGAAACATAACTGTTGTTCATGATTTTCTTCATCAGCATAGCATAACTTAATTAAAATATCAAAAATATTTTATGTGTAAAGGAAGGAAACTTTTTGAATTTTAGCTGCTTATATTACAATCAATGTAAGAACAATCGATTGTTATTATTGCTGTATGGCGTCAATTTTAATATAACATAAATATTTTTCCGTATACCATTTAAAATCAAGCTAACTTATCTTGATGAGCATAAGACACGATAATTTAATAGCATATGTATTTTTCAGACCAATAAAAATTATTTAAAAAAAAACTAGCAGTGATATAAATATATAAAATATTGGTCAAATGAACACATTATTAAAATTGTCATAGGTTACGACGAAAAAAGAAAAACTAATCATTTGAGAAAAATAGGATGCCTTAGTCTGAAATTTAAATTAATACAATCACTTGAAATACATATATTTTTTTCTGGGGCTGTATTTTAAATCGATTAGTATGTCGTGTAACTTTTATAGCGATGAAGTTTAGTTAGTGATTTGATGGTAGCACACACTTATTGCAATGCAAGTTATTGCATCCATTATTAGAAAAATTTCGTAAATTCATTTAAGAGAGGAACTGAAACTATTTCGGAGCTTAAATTCAAATGAAATGAACACAAATTGTCATTTATGAGCTTATATCCGCAGAAAGTGGAATCCATTGAGATAGATTTGGAGACAGTGAAAGAGCTAAAGAAACTGGCACCTGCTATAAAGTGTTCGGCAGCGTCCTACACTCCCAGCCAACCTCCAATCATATCGCCGGTGACCATGCTGGACTTGGATTGTGTGAAGAGACACTGCACCAGCAGCGAATCCCATGTCACTATGGAGATCACTAGCTTACCCCTCTCTTGTGACCAGAGATGTGACAGGGAGGACCACAATCAGCTGGACAGACCCTGCTTCGACGGCCCAAAAATATTCTACTGGTGGTCATGGACGTTAGGCTTAACAGACCTACTGGAAGACACCAGAAGGAAAGATGCCCTTAATTGCTTCCTTCGTCCAGCTATAAAGATACTGGTCTTGGTCATTCTCCACGCTTTTGCTGTGCACTATGTGATATTGCTTGGTTCTCCTAACCGAAGTGGTCATCTCTGGTTCACGCTGGTGGTGTCTGTCGACGCAGTAACCACTGTCATCCCAATGGACATACTGTTGCTCAGAGTGAAAAGGGTGAGAAAGCTCACCTGCCAACTTCAGACTTTACATTTTGAAAAATCTGCTTCTGAGACAAAGAGTTACAAATGGGAGACTGTTGCCGTAGTGGTCACCATCCTGTTCTTGATCTTTTATGTGGTGGCCCTCTCTATTATCATACAATCCTGGGACATACATCATATGCTCGAAGCCCACCTTCCTTACGTGCAGCCGGTATGTGTGTCGGAACTGTGCGCCTACAACGTCGTCCTCCTGGTGTGGGGGACGCACGTTATGCTCATCTGGGGCGTCAAAGCCTTCCTGGTCCTCTTCTTTTGCTTCATCTGCAGCAACAGCCAATTTCAGTTCGAATGCCTGAACAAAAGCCTCATCATCATGAAAGGGAAGGCCGACATCGTGGATCCGAGCGTCATTCACGACATCGCCGTGGATCACAACAAACTCTGCGAGCTGGTGTTCGAAGCGGACCGCCTCTTCAACGCCTCCGTCTTCATCTGGTTCGCCTTCGTCCTCCTCGTCATCTGCGTGGAGGTGAACAGCTTCCTGAGGCAGGAGAAGGGCCTCATATCCAGCGGGGGGACGGTCATCATGGTCTTAGATTTTCTGTACGCTATAGCCATAGTGATCTTCATCGTCGTTGGCGGCTGTCGCGTGGCCGAAGTGGCCTTGCAGACGATTCCTTACATCGTGAACTTCGCGCGCTCCAAGGAGATGCCAAACCAGAGCGTCTACAATGAGGTCCAGCTCATCATCAACCGTGTGACAGTGTTCCCCGTGACATTCACGGTCGGGAAGTTCTTCTACATCACGCGAAGCATTCTGATCACACTGGTGAGTGCCCTCTGCACCTACATCATCGTCCTTGTACAAATGAGTCCGCAAGTGATGGAAAACTTCAACTCAGGATCATAAAGAGATTTTTTTCCTTTTTCCGAATTTGCGCCAAAGCTTGTATGACTACCTAGCCTATATTACATGTTTTTTATTTTCTTCCACAAACATTTTCTATTCATTTGGAAACCAATCTGACAGCTATAAGAAGGATATATAAATCTATATATATATATATTAGAAATGGAAATATCCTGTTGTTATAAAGTATAGTTATATCATGATTTTGTGCTGCTGTTATACTTATTCGTATAGAATAAATATTTACGATGAAGGAATGTTTCTATCTTTTTTTTGCCTTCAAAATTTTAATTCCAGGATATTTTCCGAAGATTATCATAGTAAAATGCATCAAAATGTAAGTATACATATTTTATAATTTTTCTCAATTTATTGTTGTACATGCACAAAATTACATAATCATTTGCTTATACACAATAATTAGTTTCTTACTTTCCTTAATTAAATGAAAATAATATTTAAATCATATACTGTGTCCTGTTGTTAAATTTTTCTAGTTGAAGTTATTGTAAACTTTTCTTATAAGTTAAACTGAAATGAACATGTTTCTACATAAAATAATTTTTCTGTTCAAAAACAAGTTGATTTATAAATATATCATAACAGTTAAACAAAACTTTTTGTGTGCAAGGGATATTTCCTGTATTGTATCTTTTTGTCAATAAATACATGCATATTTTTCTGATGATATTTTCATGTTAATTACTGTTAATGTTAAATGCTTTTGAATTTTTATTGTAAAATAATTTGATTTGATTTAAAATATCTTTTATACTTACTATAAAATGATTTAGGTTTAAAATATCGTTTACTCTGTAGTTTTAAAATAGGAATATAACTTTTGTTCTACGTATAATTTATTGGTAATTTATATTTCTAAAATCTAAAATTCATGAGTGTTTGGTAAAAAATTCCCATTTGAGAATTTTACATAAAAAATATTTATAAAGAAACCAAAAATTCCTAATTTTAGGAATTTTTTAACGTAAACTTATTCTTTTGTCTTCCAAAAATTATGAAGGCAGAAAGTATTAAACGATTTTAAATAATATCTGCCTCTAAAATTTATAAAATATTATCAATACTTTACAACTTTAAACTAATGGTCATTATTAAATTTTTATTTTATTAACAAGCATTTTTAATATTTGCAATTAATATTTATATAGTTGCATAAGAAACTAAATTAATGAAGCTTAAATAATGTAAAACTATTTGTGTGTGTGTATTTTTGTTAAAAAATACTTTTCATTCTCTTCTTAACATCTTTACTTTTCTCCAGTAATGTGAAGAAGCTTATTTTCTAGATAATAGAATGTTTATTATCGTCATCAATTCTTTCTTTTCTCTTATCTCGAAACTTAATAACTGAAGAAAATTGTAACTTTAGAGTCGTTAGCATTAAATAATTTAAAGATAATCACAGGTGGTTTTCACTAAGGGTTCTAAGCTCTGCTAAATCTGCTGCAAATACTCTACTGAATAGGCTTTTTCTTTCCATATTTTATTATATCTTGGCGTATTCAGGCAGGATTTTTATGAAAACCCATTTCTGGTTTTGGACATTTTTAGAGTACACAAATTCATGGACTTTATATAGCTCCGTTATACTCAGCAATATGTGTCAACATCACATGTTTATTTTTCTCCATTGATATTCATTCTTTTCTCTTATCATGGGTACCTCAAGAAATTTATAATTCATAATTAAATAATTTAAAGTATAAAGGTAATAAGATATTCCGCTATTGGCACTCGCAACATTAGATAATGAATTCACAACGGCACACATAGGAGAATAGTCAAAACTCATAGAGAATATAGTTTCAAATAATACACAAAAATAAAGCCAAAATCTATTTTCATAAGGAGCTTGGTAGGGATTTTTACAAGTTATTAAGCATACTGCACACACAAAGCTTTCTTTCATGTATAAACCATATTAAGTAATTTTTTTTTCTTTATTATCAACAAATGGTAATATAATTTATTGAATAGATGAATTATTTTCTCAATTAAATCTTCATAAAACATTTTTATAATATTGTTGCTGGACATTTATTTGTGATTAAAATAAATCAGAGCAAAATACTGCAATTCAGACATCAAATTATTTAAAGGGTCAGAAATCAAATTTCTTTTTTCATCCGTAAACTCTAAAATATGATATTTTTTTTTAAAAAAAATATCAAAACTTTGAATGAACTTAAGATTTTAAAGTCTGTAAATAAAACCATAAACATATACTAAAAATAAACTATATTGCTGGTAATTTGCCTTGATAACAATCCATTACATACGTAACATATTTTTATATTATTTGTTTATATCTCTTATACTTATATTATATGATGTACTTTTGAGATGCGATATTAGTTTATTATATAAGTAAATATAATGTAAATTTGTTTCCAATGAAATCATAATTAAAATTATTTTCCTTTTCCGAACAATCATTTTATAGTATTAGTTTATATAATTATAATCAATTTAAATTCCTATTACAAAATTCCTATCTAATCATTCTTTAAATTATTTCCAGAAGTACTTTTAGGAAAATTTGAGTTTGAACAGTATTATTTCCTATTGATAAGTTTGTTTAACATACATTAATATAAGTTCCAAAAGAGATTGCATATATTTTGATTAGACCATAATACTTATGAAATAAATATTCTGATGGAAAATGCTTCTTATATGAAAAGTTTTGTTGAGCCAATTATATTTGAACTAAAAAGAAAAATCAAAGAGATTTTGGTACAAAATCAAAAATTTGAATCTTATAACAATCTGTTAAAAAATGTAAAAATTCATCTTTGAATTAATGTGCATGCACACTTCTTTTTTAGTTATCTAATATGTATTAAGAACATTTTAATTAATTCTTGTTTATTAATTAATAATCCAATACTTTTTTTATTATCGACTGCATATATTAATAAACTTAATTATTTTAGTTAATTAAGTTTTCTGGATAGGTACATTCATTAAATTTCTAATTACATATTTGATTTATGAATTTCAATCTGCTAAAAAAATGAAAATACAAATATTTTTGTAGATATCATTTAATATAGAGGAATAAATAATAATGTATATGTACATGCTAAGTGCAATTAAAACTCAGTCTTGTGTATAGAACCTCATGTATTGAAATACTGTTGAAAAGTACAATTTCATAAATCGGAAAGAGCGCTTGTGTAATGAAATGAAATAATTAGGAATGAGCAAGCAAGCAAGGTGTGAAATAAGGTAGCTTTTATGAATGGCATTTCATCTATTGATATACAAATAAGATACAAAAGTGCTTCAGTTAAAAATATTTTTAGCAGATATTAAGTTAAATTGCAGCATAACTAGGAATAACTATGCATGCAAAGTGCAATTTAAATAAATTCTTGTGTATGGTACCTCATGTACTTAAATGCTATTGAAAAGGGAAATTCTTTTAATCGGCAATAACAGTTATGTAATGCAATGAAATAACTTGGACTGAGCATGCAAGCAAAGTACGGAATAGATGACTCATGTGTATGGTATTTCGCCTATTCATACACAAATTAAATACATAAGGGATTCAATTCAATGTTGCCCTGATGATTTCAAGTTACACAGTAACAGTAAGTTACACAGTAATTTGCATAAGGATTAAATATGCACAAAAGGAGAAATTTAAAGAAACTTGTATACATGGCATTTCGTCACTTTCTATACAGATAAAATAAGTGTTTTTAATCGGTAATTTTTCTTTAAGAGATATTATATGGCATGATAACATAGTTTGAAATACATAAAATATATATTTGTATGTTAACCTTTCGACGTGGAATTTTATTTGCTTATTTAAAGAAGAAAATTGTGAATAATGAAACGATAAATTATGTTTATCTATTCTGAAAAATACTTGGAAAACCAACACACTGCAATGCCCATTAATTATGAAAATATGGTCAGTATTTCAATCAAAGAAATTTATAAATCCGTTTAACAAAATAATAATAGACCAGTACAATAGGTTGCATCAATAGTAAAGAATTGATTTGCATATTATTAATCATTAGGCAATGTTTGCAAGAAATGTGTTTAAAAATGACAAAAAAAAATGAAATTATAAGCACTAGGTTTACAGAAACCTTCATTTTAATAATATGACACAGCCCAATCGAATTCTTATGCTATCTCTTCCACTGATTTTTATCCGCCGAGCAAGATAAATAGAGACTTAAGTGACTTACTTATACCTGAAAAATATTTTAAGCATTGCACTAATTTACGAAATATACCTATCACCATGAATTTGCGTACGTTGAATGCTATCTACATAAAATTTTTAATAAAGTAATTTTGTCCATACAAAAGGGAAAACAATTATAAATATAAATATCGATGCCATTATCATACATTTATATCTATCAGTCTATCTATCTATCTATCTATATATATATATATATCTATATATCTATATATATATATATATATATATATATATATATATATATATATATAATAAATAAATTTTTTTCGCCGACCAGCTTGTCTAGTGGTCATCGCGCCTGACTACGGATCAGGAGGTCCTTGGTTCGGGCATGGATGTACTTTTTCGCTCTATCTATCCTGTCTTTGTCCTTTCCTTGTATGAATGAGGTGTGAATGTTTGCCTACCCTATAAACGGGTCCCTAAGGCATGTGTGTAGTGAGGAAGTCGGACTCCACACCAAAATAGGGTTCAATTAGAAAAGTGGAGCAGCGCACCCCATATTGTCAGCCTGGCTAGCACACAACAACAACATTTCTTCTCAAAAATAAATAAATATACACTTAAAATGTTGCAATTATGTTGCTATTATGAAGTACTGAACTTTTGCATTAACGCTGTGTACACGTAAAGTTCAAAATTAGAATCTAAAACATTTTTTAGTTTATGAATTTTTATAGGTACATATATTCATATAACATTAATTCTTTTTGATGCAAGGTCTAAAATACAGTTCTCGGCTAAATTTTACACGCAGAATTATTTGGGTGTAAATAGTTTTTATCAATGCTCTAATAAAATAAAAACTCTGATTTTTCTTTTCTTTTTTTTCCTCTCAATAAAACCTCTGATTTTAATTTCACAAATAGCACTTGTATAAACTTTGTTCTATTAAGGTTTATTCCTAATAAGACCTTGAAAAAATAAAATCATATGAACATTAACTTCGTCAAATTATGTATCATTTTTAACTAAATAGCTTTGAGTCAAACGAGTATAAGCACATATTTTTTCCGATTTTTAAAATTATATCATATGGCATAATTAGATTATCTAAATTATAAATAAGAATTTACTTGGACACTTACATACAAAATTGTTAATGATGTTAAATAATTTTGTTTATCCTCTTAGACAACAGAAATGCACTTTGCTGGAAAACAACATATTTATAAAGCATATAAACTTGAATTAATTTGTTGAATTCATTATGAATTTAGCTGCTCCAAAAAAATAATTAAAAAATTCTTTTGTCATTCAAATTTACCCTCGTTATCGTAAGTAAATAACTCTTCAATTCCTAATTTTTCCCTTACATTGTTAATAATATATTTTGAAATAAATCTCATTCATGATTCTTTATTTTACTGTCTAAATTTGTGAATTTTGTAATATAGACCAAGGAAAAATATTTTAATAATATTTGAAGTTCTGATTATATTCCATATACTACACAGTCCACAATTTCCTAGATTGAAATAGCATAACCAAAAAACAAAAAGTAAATTACTTTAATGCATTAATTTTTTTATTTTTTTAAAAGAATTGAATGAAATATAATCTGTTTTAACTGAATGCTTTTATTGTTTCATAATCAGTGAAATATTTCTTATTTGAATGCATAATATGATATTTCTTCATTGAATCTTCGTACAAAAAATCATTTAGCATTATTTTATAATTTTTATTTAAATGTATAGTCTCTTAATAAAGAAGATTTATCTAAAAAGATTAGCATAATAAAACTGACCGTAAGATTATGCTAAAGTAAAAGGTATAGCTTTATCTCACGGAATTTTTTTGTTAAAAATTTCCGTGAGATAAATCTATACCTGTAAAGCAAAAACTTCAAAATAAGAAAAGCATATAACCTAATTTTTCCTTAATCAAATGTTCTTATTATTTCAAAGTAATAGAAACAAATGTATATTTTTTTAGTTGAATGTTAGTATCGTTTCGAAATAAGGAAACATACAGCATGATACTATAATTCTTATTTAAATGTATCATTTCACAATAATGAAGATATAGCTCTAAAAAGATACATAACATAATCATATTCGCAATATATTATGCTACAGAAAAATATTTAGCGTAATCCAACTGATTTTTTTTGTTACTTCGAAATAAGAAAAACGTATAATCGAATTTTTCCTTAAATGAATGTTCTTATTATTTAAAAGTAAGAGAAATATAATTTTTCTTAGTTGAATGTCGGTATTGCTTTAAAATAAGGAAATATACAGTATGAACACATAATTTTTATTTAAATGTAGTCTTTTATGATAAAGAAATTATAGCTAAAAAGATATTTCATAATTAAATTGAATGTTAGATTGTGATAAAGAAAAAGGTGCAGCGAAATCTAATTGAATGTTTTTATTACATCGAAATAAGAATAACATCGAATAAGAAAATAAGAAAATCGGATTTTTCTTTAATTGAATATTCTTATTATTTCAGTAAGAGAAACAAATATTATTTTCTTTGTTGTATGATTAAAGAGAAACAAATAACATAATTTTTCTTAATTGAATGCTCTTATTGTTTCAAAACCAGAGAAAAACCAGTTTCAAAATAGCAAGCAAAACAATTTTCTTAAATGAATGTTTCCTTTTTTTTATTCAAAAAATTGTTACATAAAATAAAATCAAGCTTTTAAAATGAATATTTTTATTGTTTTGAAATAAGATAAATAAATAACACGAAATAAGATAATCACTGATAAAACGCACTAGAGCATCAATATCATAGCAATAGGGCATTGTAAAATTCTTAGTTATTTACAATAAAAGCATAATTGGCACGATTGACCAAGACATCAATTTCCTGAAATCTTCTTTCTAGAAAATATTAACCGTCCATTTAACTAAAAATCCTAATGGCAATTGAACTCAAAATTTGTTGTAATGGGAGATGAATTTTCCAGATTTTCAATAATGTAAACTTTTGAAATATGTTATATCATTAAAAATATCAGCACATTGTAGCTATATCGTGATATAAGCTTTATCGGGATTTAAAACCATATAAAAAATTTAAAATTACAGGTACAATTTACGAAATATAAAGTAAAAATTTAAAATACCTTTGCTTAAATAAACAATAGTAATTAATAAATAAAAAATAAAAAGCGAGTAATAAATTTAAGAATAGTTAAGTTAGAGTATTAGTTTAATTATAATTAGAGTTAAAGATCCAAATCAATGGCTTTCAATGACGTAATTTAAAATTACGTTAGATTTACGGCATAGTTAGTTTACATTATCTTTTGTTTTAAGCTACTGCCATGATAAGTATTAGATTTACTTATTCTATTTTCTAGATTTATTTTAGATTTTCTGTTTTAGTCATACATTAATAAGTTTATTTATTTCTATTTCATAATTCAAATGCTGCTGATCACGAAAAGAGAAATGAAATTGAAAAGAAATATTTGAACCATTTCATTGAAGCCAGACCGTATTTGAGAGATGTATGTGTGAAATAATACGAAACATTTGTATTTACTAAATATAAGCAATTTGCTATTTGTTTAAAATTGATGCAAAATTTAATGATCACATATAATGCCAGTGATTGAATGCTATTCCAAATAAAGTAACAGAGAAAAAATTTCTAAACTGCGACATGATATTTCAGAATATTTGACAAACATGTTTTACACATTTCTTTTTGGTAATATTTTGTTTAAAGAATTGTGTACATTAAATGCAAATTAATTGTCTATTTTTTAAAAGTGATGAAGCATTTGTGAACACATTTAGTAACATTATCGAAACTTAAGTCAAATGAAAGAATCTAAAAGAAAGTTTTAAACTATGCCATGGTAATTTAGAATACCTGACAAATATATGTTTCCCATATATATTTTTGGGATGAAATAATATGTTTAAGCAATTTTATTCATTAAATGCAAATAATTTAATTTGCGTTTGAAAAGTGATGTAAGAGTTAGTTACCCCATTTAGTACCAGTAATCGAATGTTATCTCAAATGAAGGGATTAAACGAAATTTCAAAACTATGACATAGGAATTAAAATATTTGACAAATATATCTGACACATTCATTTTAAAACTGAAATAATATGCTTTTAAGCAATTGTATGCTTTAAATACAAATAGTTCCCTCTGTGTTTAATAAGTGATGTAAAAGCTAGTTGCTCTAAATTTATAACCAGTATGCCAAAGTCATGAATAAAGTGTGAGAATACATGTCGAAGAAGAACTAATTCTGAACTCTATAAACTATATAAAGAACCAGATATTGTTAAATTTATCTCAATACAGAGATTAAAATGGGCAGGACATTTGAGCCGGATGACAAAAACATTTTTCTTGGCTCGCCCCATTGGCACCAGAAAAAGAGGACGACCGAAACTCCGATGGCGTGACTGCCTTGAAAACGACCTAAAAACACTAAAAGTGACAAACTGGATGACCTTGTCCAAAAATAGGGGGTCCTGGTATGCACTTCTGAGGAAGGCAAAGGCCCACCCTGGGCTGTCAGGCCAATGAAGAAGAAGAAGAAGATGCCAAAATGAAAGAAACAATAAATAAATTTCTAATTAATGATATGAGAGTTCAGAATATTTGATAATAGTATTAGTCCTACTCACTCATTTGTCCAGGAATAATATGCTTCAATTATTGTATTCATTAAACACAAGCCATTTCTTACATATTAAAAAAAGTAATGCAATTATAAATTAGCATATTGTACTAGTTATCGAAACTTAAACCAAATGAACAACGTGGTTAATAAAATTACGGAAACATGTAAAACATTGTATAAGAGACTTGATTATTTAACAGCACTTATAGATTCATGGGTTAAAATAATTTGTGGAACTTAGATATTAATTCATATAGCAATAAGAATATTATTTGCACATATGTTACTTTTAGCAATAATTATTACATAAAAAATAATTTTTGCAAAATATATCATATTTATAACAAATCTACAAGGCTCCTGATAAGAAACAATGGATAGAGAGAAAATTTGGAAAACATATCATGGAAGATCTAAACGCCGTAGAATCCAATTATCCGAATCATTTCTAACACATTTGGGACCGGAGGATAATTGGATTTTTGGAAAATGTTTTATTTTAGTTAATTATTGTACGTTGAAAAGGGGAGAAAAAAACAACCTACCCATATTGGATCAGATTTACTGTACAATCACCCTTGGCGTGTTTTTTGGCACCAAATTTTTACTGGGAACCCGGCAAACTAGTATTTTGGCAATCCTACTTGTCCTTAATTTCTCATGAATATTTACCGATTTAAATTCAATATAATATTTAATCAAAATATTTTATGGATAATTTAACATATCAACTTTATTATTTTACAATTGATGTTTGAAATCTATAAATCTGCGTTTTTTGTTAATTTTGTGAAATTAGTTGAGCATATTGTTAGATATCAACAACGTACGAAATATTTGTCACTATTCAGCCATTTCCCGATCGGAAATTCGTCATACGATCACCTTTGGCGACTTTTTGAAAATTTCGCCAAGGGTGACCGTATGGTAAATTTTTGCCAACATATTTTTAAAGAGATTGAACTTTTAATCAATTTAATGAAAATGCAACAGTTTTATATGTTAATGTACTTAAAGGTGCTGTGCATTAATACAGTATCTATGTTCAGCGCTGTAAATGGAGGTCATTGCTTGCTGAACATCTCGGTCAGAGAAGGTGTTTCACCTCCTTTAACTATTTTCTGGCAGCCAAGTAGCGTATACGGTTGACAGTGAGAATTTGCATGTGGTCACTCTCCGTTGGATGCTCTATCCACTTCAAGAAGTTTCAAAGCCGGCAAATGCTTCACTAGCTAATGTTCCCGTGTCTGCTTCAAGTTAGACATTAAAATTATCTGCTTAATCAATGCTTTCAATAAGTTTAACAGCATTTGCAATTTGAAATCTAGGGTCTCACTCATAATTTACTTTTCTCATCTTTTTACTAACTTCTGAATATCTAGGAGTTTTCAAAAGGAAGTTTCTGAATTCCTCATGCGCCATTTTCTCTTTCATTCTCATCTTCTCTTATCTCTTACCTTTCCGTTTCTTGAGCATTTTCCTTTTTCTCATTTTTCTTCTCTTCTTCGGACTATATTATTCTTTTTTTTTAAATTATGAAACCCATTAGGATAATTGGAGTTCTACTATAATTCAATAAAAATTGTTATAATATTATTCAAAAGAATGTTTCTTAATTGTTTTGAAATATTTTCATTTTTAATAATGAAATTATTTTCGTTTTTACAAATGAAATAATAATTGATCTAAATACATAAATCATATTTCAAATAAATACAATGTTACCATGTTTAGTATATATTACCAGAATTTGCTTAAATATGAAAAAAATATTAAGA
Source organism: Latrodectus hesperus (assembly GCA_037975125.1). NCBI lineage: Eukaryota > Metazoa > Arthropoda > Arachnida > Araneae > Theridiidae > Latrodectus > Latrodectus hesperus. The sequence continues at coordinate 64,442,091 of CM075861.1, forward strand.
GAGATACATATAACATAGAAAATCTTGATCATATAATCTCTGTGATTAATAATGTATTATTTATAAATTATGTTTTAGAAAATATATTAATGCAAGTTATGTTAAAAATCTTCAAAATTCATATAATCTACGAGTTACTATAATTATATTTAGTAACTAGAATTTCAAATATGTATGAGAAATAAATATGTTTAATTTGTGTACATGAAACACGAAAGCTTAAACATAAAACAAGTAAATTGTATAAACATAAAACTAAATAAATATTTCAAAAATTGTTATTAAAAGTATCTACATGTAATTGAGGTGTTGAATTTTAGAAATAACTTCATACAAATGTAATAATAAAATTTAGTTACTGTAATTGTAATATTAATTTCATTATTATAAATTACCAAACTTTTTGAGAAATATGAAAAAATAAGCAATATTGTGAGGTAATACATGTAACATGCAATAATATCTCTTAATATTTAATAAAAATATTCCACTAAAGCTTATCATATGTAATTATTTATCGCTTGTTTTTAGCGAAATATTACTTATTATTGTTCATCGCTTTTTATTTGTGAAGCTTAAATATGTATTAAATTTTAATTGTACACATGAATGCAAGTTATAATCAAAAACAATTTATATAAAAGTTACCATATTTATATCTCAAGATACCAGGATTTTTGATAAGTGTGAAAAATGTACAATATTAACAATAGATATAAAAAATACAATGATATATTTGAATATTAAATATAATACATCATGGACCATTTAAATATTTGATTCTATTTTGACTAAAATTACATTTAGATAACTCAAGTATTAAATTTCAGTAGTAATTAAAATAAATTCTTCTATGTATTAAAAAAGTGTATAAAAGTTAGATAATTTATGAATTAATATTATTTAAAGTTATTTTTTTCTTAATTTTAATTGAAAGTTAATGAAATGACGTTTTTTTTAATTTTTTTCCAAAAAGAAAAATATTGGTGATGGAATTGGTGGAAAATATTGCAAAAAAGAAAATATATTGGCGACGCAAAGAAGAAAAATATTGCAAAAGGAAAAATTTTCGTCTCCTGTAACTTAAGATGGGTATAAAGAACGGAAATTGAAATGGTCACGCTTTGAACAGAGAATGTGAGCTTGTTTTTCTGTACTTGTAATTAATTAATTCAATCGCTTAGTCGGAACTATTTATAATTGAGATGTAAATTCTAACTCTTATGAAAGGAATCAGGCATTTTTAATCACATTCTTTTTTACTTCATCAAGTAAAGATTAGTGATTAATTATCCCTTTTGTTCTTATCGCTTAATTATACAAAGATCGATGAAATGTCGTTAAAATAAATCTTTTCTTGCTTCTTTTGTTCAAGAATCTTATTTGAATTGACACTTGTGATAGTGAAAAAAATGTCGCCAAATTTCGTTCCTTGAAACATACTGATAAAATTGTTATGAAACCAAATATCTCTTTTTGTTTTATAACGGGGATTTATTTCAAGAATTAACAAAGAGTAAGTAAATTTTCATTTAGATAATTAGATGATGAAATATTTTCTCTGCGGTGACTAAAGTATTTGCATTTTGTTTATTTCTCGATTAATTTTCGGCGATAAAGTAATCTGACAATTTTTACCATCAGTAATTAAATACTTTCTATTCCAACTTTTTCCTAATGAGTCAAACAAAAATTTTCTACAAATTATACGATTCATTAAGCAAGTCACGCAAAATTTTATAATGCAATCGCTAAACATTCTTCTTTTTGAAATTCTTAAAAATGAATAGAATTACAAATTCAACGCTTTTATTTAGAATATTATTTTTCTTTGGGGAATTTTGTCTCCAATTTCAGAATGGATTTCCATGTTTTAATTTAATCCGTTTTTATTTCATGAATTTCAGAATTATTCTTTGCCTGAGGATGATAACTTTGGTTTGAACCCCGATAAAGTTATTTTCTTAAGTGATTAAGAAAAATATTCCTTCAAGAGAAAAGCAAAACTTTTCAGAAAATAATAATTAATTGAAGAAGTGATCTGGGGCTATTGGACATTCACCGAATTTTTCTATATACATTCACTTATCTGAATTATTTTTCGTAGAAAATTTATATTCACCTGCATAAATTTGCTTATGAATTCCTAGATTTATTTTCACTTATACTATCAGTGTGACTTATTTGTTTTAATTTAAAATTTAGTGAGAGAGAGAGAGAGAGATTATTACAGGATTAAAAAAGAAAACATAGTTTTACAAATTGAAATATGATTTAGGAAGATTCTGCTTTGTACCATTCGTGTTGTATTAATTAATTACTTTCTTTGTTATGAATAAGACTGAATTCAGTAAAACCCCAATTATCCAAATCAACTGGGATTGGACCTCATACTGATAATCTAAAATTCAGTTAATTAGATTTTTTTGGAAAGAGGATTCATTGTAATTAATTATTGTATGTTAAAAGAGGAGCTACATACTTTTTTAATGGGTCTGGATATTTTTAAAGTAAAAGAATTTTTAATCAACTGAAGAAAAAGACACTTTTACATGTTAGAGAGTACTTACAAGTGTTATAATACAAGTAAGTAATACAATATCTATGTACCGTGCTGCTGATGAAATTCATTGCTTGCTGAACATCTTGGTCAGAGGTAAGCTGTTTTTTAATCCTTCTTCCACACATTTTCGAGTCTGCTTAACAAAGATAATTTGCTTATGGTGACACTCTTACAGACGTTTCATTCACCTCAAAGCAGTTTCAAATCCGGCAAACGCTTCTTTGGTTGATGGTCCTCTAGTTCTGCTTCAACTTGGATATTAAACTTCTTCCTCGACACTTACAATAAGCTGACCAATGTTTGCAATTTGAAATCCAGTGCTGTGTCGTAATACATTCTCCTATATCTTTAGCACTAACTCCTAAGCATCCAGGAAATTTCAAAAGAATGTTTCTGAGTTCCTCAAATGACACGTCATTCTCTTATTTTCCTTTTTCTTGTATTTTTTTGAGCTCTTTACTTTTTCTCATTTTTCTTCTCTTCTTCAGTCTAATTTATTGTTCTAAAATTCTGAAAGTGATTCAGATAGGCACAGATTTTATAGTTGAAGTTCTACTGTTCAGACATTTGATTAAACATATAACCTGTAGTAAAAAAAGCACAAAATCAAAAAAAAAGTAAATTGTAATTTCAAAAGTTTTTTAGCAAACTGAGTTGGTATTCATTAATTATAATTTACAAAAACATATAATTAACAAGAACAACTTGTTAAAAAATATATTTATAACTTATTTGAATGAAAAATTTTATATTTTAATAGTTTTGTATGCTTATTCATCTATGATACACTATTTATCAAAGCCGTGGTGGTCTGGTTGGTTAGAAAATTATTAGAAGGAAGTGAAATGGAATCCCGATCTAACTGAAGATCTGTCGTGTTCTGTAATGGCGACTGAGACACGTTAAACATTCATGTTCGCAATGTCCTCCATGTGAAATGATACTTCTGGAAGGGGCAGGACGTCTATGGGGTATTCTTCTTGGTGCATGATTTTAAATAACGAAGAACCACTTTCGGAACTACGACAGCTCTATTAGATAAGGTGCCATCATTAAAGCCCATTGTAGTGCTGCAAAGATAAAAATTTTAGCAGTCGAGCATTACACAACAACTATAATCATTTATTATTGTGGTTCTAATATCAATTTATTTTTAAATTTATTTCATCTATATTGTCAAATACAATGCATCAGATATTTTTGGACAGTGGTTTTGTTAAATTACATATATTCTGTAAAATGTATACTCAATTTTTAGAAAATAATATGTGTTAAAAAATGAAATAAAATGCAAATATTGTTATTTTTTTTAAAAAAAAGTATCATGTGGGGAAAAATGTGTCCAATGTTATATATATTTTTCCCTATTCCAGGCTTTTATGGATGGATTATCATTTTTAAGCTGCTTCACTTCCCTCCTTGTTATGCTGAAAAGGGGAAAACCTAATAGCTGGGCATTATATAACAACAACATTCATTTGTGAATGAGATAAGATAATTTTTAGTTCATAATCGTTATGCCTATAAGAAAGAGGATCATTTTTCTGAGAAATGTTCTCCTTGCATTCATTTTAAAATTCTTCGGCATTTGCAAATTTATTGAATTTTTTTAAAGAAACCATTTGAAATTAAATGGTGTACTTATTAAAAGTAAATTATTATATTCCAAATTTATAAAACTAATCATTCATATTATATCTAAAATTAATTTATTATTTATGGCAACCTGAATAATTATACTGGAGATATTCTTAGTTACTTTATTATTATCCTTAAATTTTAATTTGTATTATTTTTTATTTCCAATGGCAGGGGGGCAAATACAAGGATTAAAACAAATAAAACACATGAAGAAACACAAAATAGACACGAGACGAAAGTAGGACAGGTGAATACAGTACATAATTGTAAACGAGATGACCGGAGTCATTGCCCCAAAAGTTCTCTGGCTTGCCAATAAAGCGACGATTCAGAGCTGCACAGCGGTGGAGGTGGGTCCAATTCATGGGTTCTGTCATGTTGCAGAGCGGGTGGATTGAAGATGCGGTGCAAGTGTTCAGCCAGACAGTCTGGACCCGTCAGGAATGGAAACTGTGCCACAACTTGACGGCGTGGACCATCAGGGATATTCAGAAGGTCATCTTTCCACCGCTTGGTTTTTATCCTTTAGAAAAGCTTGAATTCTTTTAAAAACTTGTTTCAGGTGTAGTTTTATGGTGTGGTAGGAAATCTCTGTGTATCTTGGCTGAAGTCCACCTGCTCGTTTCCATAGATGCCACAGTACCCAGGTACCCACTGGAACGCAACACGTTTCTTTCGTGATGTGAAAACTTCCAAGAGCTCCTGAATATGGAGAATTTCACAAGATGGGGGAGAGATTGAGCTTTTGGCCTGAATTGCAGCCTGTGAATCAGAGAACAGAGGCACTCTGTCAAAGACATCAGGAAGAGCTACTAGTTTTTTTATGGAAATTCGAATTGCCCCAACCTCTCCGTCAAATGCTGCTCTGCAGACACCTGCAGAAGAAGCATAGCAATTGATCAGCTTTGAATGTGCACCTGCACCAGCTGACAATTGGATATCAGAGTAGGAACCATCTGTAAAGACATATATCTTTTTTAATTTGTATTATAAATTGTGTTATAAGTTAGTTATAAATTTTGTATTCTCAATAACAGGAAATAGCTATAAGTTAATTTTCAAAAAGTAAGGAATTTCTCAAGATGAATTAAATGATGGTTCAGAAAGAAATAGATTGGAAATGTAATGTACTAAAATTTGTGATATCCTTAATTATAAAGAAAAATAAATTTTTTTATGAACTTCAAGTTCCAAACTTGGTATTTTACTTACTTAGAAAATTAAGAACTATCTTGTTTTGAAAAATTTTGATATTGAAAAAATTTTCTCGTGCAGAATAGTAAGAAATGCAAATAATGAGTGGTAATATTTTAAAAGCCAATAAAAGATTCACCTCATAGAAATGTGTTAGAAATCTTTGAAAAGATTTTAAGCTATTGAAGTTTGTATGTTTTCTATAGAAATCCATGAGTAGTAGCGTGACCTGCATTCAAAGATAAAAGTAGAAATTATAAATATCAAAAAAGAATAGAAATTATAATAGTAGAAATTATAAATATTTGTGATTTTTGGCAGATGGAAAAATTTTAATGTAAAATCAAGCTTGTGTATCATTTTGGGGTTATATTTTTTGCATTTATAGATGTTCACTGTTCATTTATCTCACCCTTTTTTTGACTAATCAAACGCTTTCTAATATTTAAATTATTTCACATTTAACTCGACATATTCTTGACTTAATCTATTTATTAATCAGATATAAAATTAGGATTCTTTTCCAGAGAGTAAGATTTACTTATTTACTATAAAACTGACGAATATATAGATATTTATTACTCATAAAAAAACAGCTGGAAAAAATTTAATATAAAGTCAAGCTTGTTTAACATTTCGAGGTTGTATTTAATATAGCCCATTTATTTACTTATTTATATTTATTAATCACAAAGATTAATGATTATGTTGACTGAATGAAACAGAACGCTTTCTAATCATATTAATCTAAAACCACATTAGTTGATTTTTAATCAAACACATTATATAGTATATAAGATTTGCTTTTATTGCATTATTGATTCCTTTTGTTTGCACTTTAATAACTTAATGTATCAAAACTATTTTTTCTATAGGTGTATCATGCAAGTGATTAGAAAAAGAGAATGCTTTATATTTAAATGTATATCTTTCTCTATTTTTAGTAGGTGGAGATATGTATAAACAATCTAAAATTATTTTGATAATTCTTTTAGATTCTTATAATAAGTTATTGAAAATATATTTTTTCTTTTATTTGATGATATGCTGTATAGATAGTAAAAGGATTCAGATTAACATTCTGTTTGTTATAAATTAATTTTTTGTAGTTTTAACTCCTGAACTATTAGGATTAACCTTCTTCAATTTTGAATCATTGGTAAATTGTGATATATATAAAAAGGTACTTATACCGTTATTATTAAGATAATCAAGTTATTTTCTAAGTTGATGATAATATAAAATGTTTGTCTCTGCTTAAAATTTTAATACTTATTTTTTAATAATATATTTCTGTTTTTATTTTTTTTGCCTATGTATAATAAACTCATTCATAGTTTAAGTTCTGTTAGATGTGGCCCTGATTGATTAAGGCGTTCGCTTTCCCTCTAGGAAGGCAGTGGTTTCGAATTCCGGCTTATAATCCAACATTCGTCGTATTCACAAATCTCAGCTGAGGAATGTTAACTAAGTCGAGGTGCAATATCCTCCATGTGAAGTGATACCTTTAGGAATGGCAAGTCAAATCTGGGGATCTCCTGCTTGATCCCTGTTTTTCAACTACGAAGTCCCACCTTCACTCGTGGTGCGATGGCACACCCACTGAGTGCTACACGCAATAAACTGCCATCATTTTCACTTTTTATTGTGGTGAAATATTCTACTAGTCGGGCGTTATATATAAAATAACCATTCTGTTAATCCTCAATTCTAGGTAAACATATTAAGTGTAGCTATATATCCCGTAATTATTAATGAGGAACAATCAAGCTATTTTTAAGTAATTATGAACCTAAAATTTTAACTATAATTATTATCAATTATTTATTGATAATATTAATTTCTGTCTTTATTTCATTTTATGCCAATCAGATAACCAACTAATTTAGATTTTATATAATGTTAATTCGCAGTCATGAGTAAATAGATTTGTTATAGATATTACACTTAATGTTAGCGAGAACAATAAGCCTTTTAAAATTGAAATAATTTGCAAAAAAATTAGTAGACTTTTTGTAGTTATTGCTTAATTCATTATCGTTAACACTAAATGTATAGCCAAAAGGTTTTTTTTTTCATATGCAATGATATGCTTTATTTTATTCATCAGAAATACACAGATACACTATATTTCTGTACTATCCATGGAAGTACAATGTGACTGTAACTTCAACTGTAATTCCGATATTTACTCTGAAGCACTGGAATACAAATCCATAAAATTTGACACTCGGAAATTTGTCTGCACAACAAAAGATATAGTGTTTCTTCTTCAAAATTCAAATCCTTTGCGATACCAAGTATCGCAAAGGACAAAATATATCGCAAGTATTATACGGATATTTGAAATGTAAATCAGTTCAAATGTCACATTTCTTCAAGCCCTTCCAACTCATTCCTGAATCCTCTTGGCGGTGATTCTTGGAAGACGCGCCAAATTAAGTAGGTTTGTGACAAATTAGGAGCTCTTTTCATAAACTTTAGCATAAATTGTGGCAAAATCTAATAGTGAGTTTGATATTTTTTCTCGATATATGTGCCAATAATCAAAGTTTTCAACCGAATTTCATTTATTCTTTTTTACTTACTCAAATCTTATACTTAAAGAATATCTTTGATGTTTTACGAAATGACATTTTTAATCATTTTACTTAGCATTCTAAATCATATGTTAAATTCTTTTGAATGTTAAATGGAACAAATGTTAAATTCTATTGGATATTAAATGAAACAAATGTTAAATTCTGGAGGATAAATTTTTTGAGATATTCAAGACATAAATGATTTAAATTTTCTTCAGTGGAACATAATAAATAAGTAAACTGAATATCAAAAATGAAAAGTTAAGAACATTCTTAGCTTTAAAATAATCAACTGTCATTTCTTAATTAGAATTTTCTCTGTACAAACATTCTTATTTCGAAGACATTTTCCTTCTCATTTAATTTTGTAGCATTTTACTTAATATTTGCTATAATTAAAATAAAATAGCATTTCTATTGTTATGCAAGGTTACTAAAATAACATTTTAAAATATCATGCTGAGGAAAGAAAACTTATATTAGCTGATTATAAATCTACACAAAATCGTTGTTTCTGATCAATTACTTAATGCTTGCTTTTGTACAACTGTTTTCCTTCGATTTAAATACATTTTCTTTAATTAAAGAACAGTAACAATTCATTGTTGATTAAGAAATGTCCTTTCACTTCAATTACTTTTATCCTAAAACATTATTTTTGAGCTCGTTTGGAATTTGGAACTAATTTGTTCCATAATTATAAAATTGACATATAATTTTCATTAGAAAAGCTTTTAAAATTTTTTGTCATAGTCTATTATTTTTAAAAGTACAATTGAAAAATAAACCTCGGATATTTCTTAAAAGGATTTCTTTAGATATTATCTTTATTTTTCTTTTATTAAATTTTAAATTTTTTTTAGTTTGAAGATATTAAATAACATGGTATTGATTTGGTTAAATATTCTTGTCTAATATTTTTTAAGAATTTATTAAGCTAGTTGCTGCTATTGTATAATTCTAAATAATGATATAATATAGTGGAATTGTATATAAATAATAAATAGGCTATCTTTTTCAGGTATGGTCAACTCGTCGTATTTCGATATTTATTTATAACACTAACAATTTGTATTCAAATTATTATAAAATTCGTATTATATTATTGGGAAATCAGCTTTCATATTATTGAATGCTAATTTCAATAATATGAAAACTATTACTGAATATTTGATTATTTACTTATGAATTCACACACACACACACGCACACACACACACACATACACTCGCACACACACACACACACGCACACACACGCACACGCACACACACGCGCACACACACACACACACACAATTAATTATAAGAAATTGGAATTTCTCAGCAATATCAATGCTTTCTGAATCCATTTCTGAAGAATAAAAAATTCAGTTTGAAAAAATTATGATAATAAATAAATAAATATTAATGTTGGTGTAAACAATGCTTAAACAGATAGTCTTATGATTTAAAAGAAACTTTTTCTAAATTTTTGAAGATTATTAGCTTAGAATTCTATTAATTAATGAAATTTTTAAAAACTGATATTGTCCCTGCTGAAATTGTCTTTTTCATTCTGCTTTTTCTTCTGTTCTATTGACATTACTGGCTTGAATCGATAGGAAACGGCTTATCAAGCCGATACTTTGATCCTTATATAAAATCTTTTTATTAACAAAATAAACTTCGACAAGATTCGCAGATTTTCGATGCTGAACTTCGCCTTGTTTGCTGCCTCTCGAAGCAATGCGATTGGAAGGCAAACAGCAAATTCATTGTTTCAGGTTGGATTTATGACGCCATTTCAATATGATGCGACGTAAATGAAACATCTTACGTCATGGATATTTTAAATCAATGAGAATTGTAATGTATTGATATAGTCATGATCTCAACTGGAATGAAAGAAACAACCCCTTTATGGTTACATTTTGTTACTAGATTGCAGTGCAAAAGTACATAACTGATGCCACCTAAAATAAATGGCAGTATAAATAAAATACATTTTCCTGAATAGCACTTTTGTGTTGAATTATTATTTATTTATATGTGTTGTGTTTTACTGGTTTCAGTTTAACTATTCACAGATTCGAATCCTGTTTCAAGCGAAGATATTTGTAGAAGTTCCAAATACATTTTAAAAGTAAGTTCTGTAGAATTTAGTATTCGCGTGCAAAAGTGTTAAAACACACACATGTCCAAATTGATCTAAATGTTTTTTATGAAGTAATTCCTAGGTTTTTATCTTAGTTTTTTACTTATGTTGCACATTGCTTAACTCTAGCATATATTTTGGCATATTATTAAATTTTAATATCATAAATAATAAATTCCTAGATAAATAAGTAATAAACTTTATTCAATAATAAAAATTTATAATACTATGATCATATAGTCAAGTTAGATTTTTTAATGACTTGTAACTAGGGGAACTATTTTCAGAAAATACTGTGTATTTGTTTATAAATATAAATACTCATGTGTATTTTTATAGTTAGTTTATTTGAACTAACTTCTTTTTTACAATTTTTACTTAATTTTTCAGCCGACATATGGCGAAGTAGCTTGCATGCCTAACTTCGAAGTAATAGGTCATGGGTTCGGGCATGGATGTTTCTTTCTCTCTCTCTCTCTCTCTCTGTGTTTCTTTATCCCTTAACTTTCGGGGCTAATGATGCCCGGCTATATAAAATGCCATCACATTCTATAGCGCTGAATCCTAAAGTCAGACGGACATTAGGAAAAAAACTTAATTTATTCATTCAAAGTTTTTTTTTTAAAGATGCTCTGATTTGTATAAATTTTTATAAGTCTTTAGTTTAAAAGTAGTTTAATTCTTTGTGTGCAATACTTTGGCACATTTTAATTTTCTTAGGAAATCTGCAGGAATTGATCGCATTTTTATATTATCGCTTGTATTTATAAATGCCAACATCCACGAATATGCTTTTACTTGAAACAGTTATAATGCAAATGAAATTTTCAGTTTAAAAAATTCAAAATAATTTTAGGCATGCAAAAATTGCAGCAATAAATATGAATATGAAATGGAAGGTACTGTTATTTCATACGAAATAGCCCGATAAGCTACAGAAGAAACAGCGAAATGCACCAATTGAATGTACAGTAGAGTAGTAATGTGGTAAAATAGTAGTCAATAATAAAACGCTCCATAGATATACATCTCCTAACTTTATTAAGTTTATTTATAGTGTTATATCAAATTGTTTCCGTGTTAGTTCATTTTTTTCTGTACATATATCTCTTCATACATAAGTTGAATTGAAGAGCATAACAAATGCTCGTAAAGCCTCATGTTAAATTAAAAACTTCGAAGATAGTCTAGTGGTTAGGTCATCGGCCTTCCATCCGAAAAGGCTGGGTTCGATTCCCCATGCCACTAAGGACTCATTGATTATATGCGATATACGTACTCGCTAACTATGAGGAATCAAATTTCCTGAGGTCAGTCATTCAGCAGTTACCATCGTTGTTATGATCTGGAGAGAGTTAGGATGGATCAAAGTCAAAATTGAGGGTGTGGATCCTCTGGAGGTGCCACCTACCGGAAGAGTCTTAGAACAAAGACATACTTTCACCTTTGTGGTTCTCTCTGTTTGAAGGAATGACATACCCTTCAGACTTAATTTTGCATAGCTGTCTGCTAGCGATCTGGGCTTGTCCAAGTGTTATTAGTAACAACGACAACAAGAAACTTCTAACTATTTAGTGTAATTTCATATTCTACGTATAATTACTGATTATAATTTATTGATTGTATCTTATTTATTATAATTACTGATTACATCTTATTTTATCACCAAATATTACATTTCACTACAATATAATCCTTATTAGCGTGTCTCGGCATAAAATTCATCATTGGTATTAACTATAAAGAATACAATTAATTGAAAAAGTAACTTAATAGAAATTCAAAACTTTATATTAGCATTGTTGCAAGAGTCGATATCCAGTTATGTTGTTGCTGGTGCTCAATGACCAGCAATTAGGATTCCTACCTATTTAAAAATTATAGTGAGTAGAAGGGATGACACCTAATAGAGTGGAGGGCGCAGTTGGTGTGCCCTTGTGTACCCGAATGAGGGTCTCGTAATTTAGAGACACGGACCAATCAGAAGGCTCCCAGACTAAGCCAGCCACTCTCAGAGGTATTGTTTCACATGGAGGATATTGCGTCACGACATATTTAATGTGCTCAAACTATCTTTGACTAACACGACGGATCTTTGATTGTGTCAGGATACGAATTCACTAATTTCCATATTTCATTTAAAAAAACATCTTTCCAACGAGATTATTTGACTTTTATGATTTTTTCTGTCATAAGCTTTCAGCACTGCAAGGATCATAAGTGATGGCACTCCATAAAGTGTAGAACCCAGTGAGTGTGCCATCGTAATTCAGAAGCAGAGATCAAGCAGCAAACCTCCCAGATTTGACCTACTATCTTCAAAGGCATCATTTCACACGGATTACATTGTGACCCTGATATATTTAACGTTTCCAAGCCGCCATTATCGAACACGATGGATCACAGATTGGATCAGGATTCAAACTCAATATTTAATTATTTTATCAGTGTTATTGCATGAGTACCATATTACAATAGAAGATTGAGTTTCTAACGGCCTTTTACTGTCAACAGGAGCTACTGAACTCATGAAACCACTTGAAATTTCGGTTGATAGTAAAATGATGAGGTCGATTCCTGAGCTGGAAAGGGATACCATGCCAACGGTAAGATATTATAGCCTAAAAAATAAACGCACATAGGTGGTTTTAGCATTATTTTCTTTGATTGTATCAGGCAACGAACTTGCTGCCTCTTTTGTTATTTTAAATGATATAAAAATACCCAATTTTATAACGAGGTAAATTGATACCGTGATTTGAGGAAATCGCAGGTGAACTGTCAGCAAAATAGTTGGCAGATATCTGGTCTTCAGTTCAGCAGTTCATGGATTCGACGCTCAACATAACTGTGGATGTTGGTCGTTATTTAGAATCCACTTTAAGCTGTAGGCTCCATGACAATTAGCTGTTGTGTTCCAATAATGACGGTTGGGAGACAAGAAAAACTTTGAGGGAAGAGATTGAAGAAAAATGTTTCATCATTCAAGAGAACTGAGATAATTAATTAAATTTTTTTAAAATGTTATCAAAAAAATAAAGCGTCAATTTGATTTATAAATATTTAGAACTTAATTTTCAAAAAATATATCAAGCAAAATATGAAATGAAAGGCTGGAATGTAATTTAAATATATATATATATATATATATATATATATATATATATATATATATATATATATATATATATATATATATATATATATATATATATATATATATATATATATATATATGTATATGTATATATATATATATATATATATATATATATATATATATATATATATATATATATATATATATATATATATATATATATATATATATATATATATATATATATATATATATATGTATATATATATATATATATATATATATATATATATGTATATGTATATATATATATGTATATACATGCATGTATATATATATATATATATATATATATATATATATATATATATATATATATATATACACATACATATATATATATATATATATATACATACATATATATACATATATATATATATATATATATATATATATATATATATATATATATATATATATATATATATATATATATATATATATATATATATATATACATATATATAAATATATATATACATATACATATATATATATATATATATATATATATATATATATATATGTATGTATATATATATATATATATATATATATATATATATATATATATATATATATATATATATATATATATATATATATATATATATATATATATATATATATATATATATATATATATATATATATATATATATATATATATATATATATATATATATATATATATATATATATAAAATGTAGTTAAATATATATCAAATAATATTAAAAATCGCCATTAAGTAAAGTAAGCACTTTAATGACGTCGATACGAAAAAAAAAAACTGTCTTAACTGAGCCATAAATTGGGTTGTCAGTGCGCAAAATATCGTAAAACATGAAAGTGCAAAGCTAATATAAAAAATACGTATTTTCCCTTTTGGATTAATATGATGCTTCAATATAAAAGCAATGGAATTAAGAACAAGCAATAAAAAGGAGTTTCAAACAGTACTTTTGTCAGTTTTATGATCAGATATAATTCCTTGAGAAATAAATCATAGATTCCACTACCCAATACCGATGACTTCTTCGGCTTCATTTAATTTATCAAAAAAATTAAATAAAATAACTGTTAGAGAAAAAATAGAATAAGTTTCTTTTATAAAACCAAGGAAGGAAACCATTAATTTTATATGGTTTCAGAGCAATATATAAATTATGTATTAATCATTGGAAAAGAATCAACATGAAGTCTAGTATGACTTCAGACTAGCTGCGACACAAGCATATTCCTTGAAATTTCCTCTCTATGGAAAGACACATGCAGGCAAAAATGGCTTACCCTTCCTGCCACCACTGGTATTTTAGAAATCACCCAGGATACATTCTAGAGCTACATTGACAACTTTTGCATATCTTTAGTGAACATACCTAGCACACAAAATCAATTTAAATGAAGACACAGTCTCTTGTATAAATTATTTAGTTTAGACTATGTGCATACATTGTAAGAATATTTATTAACATAAATGTTTAATACTCGAAATTTTATGTATTGGCATGAACTTTTAAATAATATTGCTGAATTATTCAAAATTTGTACTTCAAAACATATTACATTTTTCCTTTCTTAATAATAGAAAATTCGAATCCATAAGAAAGATAAAGCTTATTCTTACATAAAAATTCAAGGAGCCTATGAAAAGACAACGTATTATTTATTACACAAACTGAGGTTTTTACTATGGGGTATTTGAATTTGTTTCATATTCACCTCATTCTTTGATTTATTTTTAAGTTTAAATTTTTAAGTTACATAATTTAGTAAAATATAAATCACTATATTTTAAGTTAAATTGAATATAACAAGTCAAGAAACTTAATATGGAGTATTTTATTACCTTATTATTAATTAAGTTAAGTTTGTGAATGCTATTGTAATTTATGACACCTGGACAGGCAAAGCTCGCTAGCGGACGGCCATGCAAATTTAAATCAGAAGGGTGCGTCTTTCGTTTTATCAGAGCATTACGAAGGTGAAAGTAAGACTTTTCTCTAAGACTCCTCCTATAGATGGCGCCACCAAAGGATCCATTGCCTCAATTTTGATTTTGATCTGGAGGAGGAGGACATTTTCCTCCACATATTTAATGAGTACGTAACGCGCATGCACTTGGTGGGACTGCTGTTGCTTTAGGATTCAAACTCAGCTCTTCCAGATGGAAGGCCGATGCTTTAACTACTAAGCTATCATGGCCCTAGTTCTTGTATAGTATTATTATGAGCAACAATAGGAGAAAATCAATGAATTTCAGTTGCCAATGAATTATTCATTAAATCCTTATTGACAACAATTTGAAGCCTCTTAAACATGAGATTATATTATCGTAAGTACACCTTCCCCTCATTTTAGTAACTGTCTTTCAAGTTTAAAGAAGCTAAACTTGGCGACACGACATCCCACATGTGAGCCAATGCCTACAGAGCCTATTTCTGTTCTCATGACCGAATGCTCTAGGGTGAGAAGCATAACTGCCAGTTAGGTGGCCAGCCTTATGCGAAACACCTAGTGCTTAGCTCCCAAGCATGCTTGGTACTCAGTTCTATCGATCCACTGAAAAGATAAAAGGCAGATGAAAAGATCCTTGCCAGCTTAAGGATCGAACCCCAGGCGTGCTTAAGGAGCTCAAAAAGTTACCTTCATGCCACTGGGCTTCACGTAATTTTAAAAACTCCACCAGCATGATTCCTTGTATATAGCTATGAGTTGGGCTTTACCTGTTACATAGAAGCAGCCGGAGTCTTCGGGGTTTTGAAGCAGGGACCAATCAGAAGACCCCCAATTCTTGGCCTGCCACCCCCAGAGGTATCATTTCAGTTGCAGGACTCTGAGATCACGATTTGTTTAACGTGCCCCAGCTGCCATAAGCGAACATGACGGAACTTCGGATAGTGAGTTCGAATCTCAGCTTAATCGAAGATCCGTTGTGCTTGCTAAAGGAGTACGTTAAAATTGGGCTTGGTCGCAATGTCCTCCAAGTGAAATGATACCTCTGGTGATGGCAGGCCAAGTGTTGCATTTCAAAGCAAAGGAAATCCCGGATACAAATTCAACCCTGTTATATTACACGGGGGAGGGTGTTTCACTTCTGCTTTCCGCATGCGTATCTGTTGGGTGGCTGCTTGATTGTTTTCAGGATTTTCTCCCTTGTGGAAAGTAAATATATGACTCAATATCTATGAAAAATCCTCTATATTAATTTAATCACTGTAGATTAAAAAAGGCTTACACAACTGTTTTAGGACTTCAGGAAGTCAATCAGAGGGGGTCATACAAATTCAAAAGTAATACGTAAGCGGAAATAGTTTGATCGTCTTTCTTTTTCTAAATTTCTCTTCCATTTTGGTCACATAAAATTAAATTTTACTTTCAATTACAAGCATATATTGATTCTGTAATAAGTGCAATCAAAAAGGCACTTATTTTTCAATGTGATCACTTTATATTGGTATATGAGCAGTAGCATATAACGTAAGAAGACGAATTGTTTTATCGCCTTTCTTTTACTTTACTTTTTCTTCCACACATTCTTCAAATAAAATGTCATTTTATTTTTTTATTGCAAACACATAAATACAGATACTATATTTAAAAGTAATCTAAGAGGCACTTATTTGTAAATGTGATGAAATCTGTTCTCATTTTATTTCCACATAAATAGGAATTGTTTCCTCGCGTTTCTTATTTAAGTTTTTCGTATATATTTTCAAATAAAAACAAAATTTTATTTTTAACTACAGACACATATTGTAATGAAATAAAATCCAGTCGAACTAACAAAATAACAAAATTTTAAATTTTAACAATCATGCCAAAATGCATCGTTACAAAATTGGAAAAATTATAAAAATTATTTATATATATTATTCATTTAATACTCAGAAAGAGAACATTCGTTATTTCTTATTGGATTGTGAAAATTATGTGGACTTAGATGTTAAAAATATTAAACTTAATTTACGGTAAAACATGCAAAATAGTCTAAATTTATGAGGCATTTAATATTATTTGATTTAGTGGAAAAGAGTGATAAGTTATTTCATGTTGTATAATCATTTTAAAAAACACACACATATTTTTAGATTATTGTATAAAATATCTTTCTCCATTTTATCACTACGAGAAAGCTTATAAATGATAATTGACAGTAACAAATAACGAAGTCATTTGCTCCCATTTATCTTTCTTACAACGCTTACAAGTTATTATGCTTACATACAAGAATATTTTATCAAATGCTTGGGATGAAAATAAGTAAGCTGTAAAAAATAATAATCATTTGATTTTAACTTCCAATAATTGCTATGGCAAAATCATTTATTGTAGTTAGGTTTCTTAATCATGAGGAATATTTTCAAAGTCACTGTCTTATTAACTTTATTTTTATGACAAATCATGAAAGTTAGGTAAATGTATGTATATCGTTATTTATTTCATCCAATTAAAAGATATATATCAGTTTGACTATACTCAAAGATTAAATTTAAAAAAGAAATAGATGGATGAGATACCGAATCTAGTCTTTTGATTGAACTCTAATTGGTACAAGGTTATTATTTATAAATTACCTATTTGTCATATTGAGTGCTTAGAGTAAAACTTTATTAAAAATTTATTTTCATTATTCATTATAGTAACATTATTCTGGTTTTAGTTATAACTCAAACAATTTTTGAATGTTTAAAAACTAAATATTCATTTGCATATAGAACAAAAAATAATTGAGTAAATAAGTTTACAAACGGTGTGGTAACATATCTGTCTATATATATATATATATATATATATATATATATATATATATATATATATATATATATATATATATATATATATATATATATATATATATATATATATATATATATATATATATATATATATATATATATATATATATATATATATATATACAAGCTGACCCAGCCCACGCGTTGCAGTGGCTGAGTTTTTAAAATACATTGAATCAATTTTTTACTAATTCTTGGGTTCAATCAAATTAATATTTTCTAAAAAAATTTAGAATAGGTTCATTCATAGGAGATTAAAAATAAAACGTTTCACCAAAATTTAATAGTAATAGGTAAAGTATCGAAATTTTGAAATTAAGCACAAATCAACATATACTTTCTGAATTTACATTTTATTCATCTTATATTAAATTATAGTTTGTAATCAGTGACTTACTTATAAAATATACTATATAAATTAAAGACATCTAAAAATAAATTGTTATAAATGAGGTAGATAACATTGACATCGAACTATTATTATTTTAATTTTAAATTATATTAAAACTAAAAATTTTTTCCGCGGCATTATACTGAAATAAAAAAAAATTAAAAGAATTTATCATTTGAATAAATAAATTAGATCAAAATGTTCTACTGAATAAATTAATAATTATCAAATTATAAAATAGAAATGAAAAATAATAAAAGGCTATCAAGAAATACTTACATATTTTCGAGGTGGTATGAAAATTAGTAGAGAAAAACAGTAATAAATAAAATTTTATTTTACTATTTATAATATTAAAAATATTCAAACTGAATGCTGCACAATAATAACACAATACAAAGTATAATTATGAAAATGATTCACGAAAAATTGTTATAGTATCATTATACATCATGAAAATATATGTAAATTCTATATTTAACCACGCGCTTGCGTGCGCACGATAATTTTCTCGAAAATGGTATAATCTAGAAAAATAAACACGTCGCCATCTGCCGAATACCTGTGCAACTTAGATGCTAAACCGCCATCTATTAGGAACTTACAGAACTAACCAAAAAAAATATAAAAAAATTTAGGGTTGTACTACCCCTAACATTTAGGGGGTGAAAAATAGATGTTGGCCGATTCTCATAGATACCGGATAAGCACAAAAAATTTCATCAAAATCGGTCAAGCCGTTTCGGAGGAGTATGGCAACGAAAACTGTGACACGAGAATTTTATATATTATATATATATATATATATATATATATATATATATATATATATATATATATATATATCACAATTTTATAATCTAAAATTAATTTATAGTGCTATCAAATGCAGGTGCTTAGTGTGGTTTATTTACTAGCAACAGATGAAATATTTACAAAAAAGTTATTTTGTTTTATATAATATAAATATGTATTTAATGAAATACGCATAATTTACCTTGAAGGAATTTATCGAATGTTGTTGTTGTTGTTGTCGTGTGCCAGAGCTGGCATTATAGGGTGCGCTGCTCCACTTTTCCAACTGAACCACATTTTGGTGTGGAGTCCGACTTCCTCAGTACACACATGCCATTGGTACCCGTTTATAGGGTAGGAAACCATTCACATCTCATTCATACAAAGAAAGGACAAAGACATGATAGATAGAGAGAGAAAGTACGTCTATAGCCGAACTGGGATTTGAACCCAGGACCTCCCTATCTTTTATCGAATTGAAAAGGAGTATTAAATTCCTTGAAACCTCAGTTTATGTTATGATATACTTCAGTACTTAGTTAAAACGTAATTTAAATCATTTGTATATTATATTCCTTTTATAAAATAATTTTAGGCAGTATTAAAGGAATGATAAAATTCATATTAAAGCTAGAGTTAAATATTCGATAATAATTCATTTTAATGCTTACACTTGTGGAATAGTTGCAAATGTTTTGTGGTTATCACCTTCGATTGTTCGATAATTTTTAATATTTCTTGTTTATTTTATCATAAATAATTTGTACAAAAGACTATACATAAATTGATTTTTGAAAAAAAGTTTGTTTTTCACAAAATATTTGATGTTGTTAATTATAAAATCAAAGATTTGAGAAAGTGTTTGTGTGGTTAACTATAAAGGACTGCACTCAATTTTGTAGAGTTGACCTTCAAATAAACAAAACTTATAGTTACCTTTCAAGGTAATTTAGCAGAATTTTTTAAAAAAATCAAGTATTTTAAAATTATTGATTTTTTACAGTAATATTTTGTATTGCGTGCTCTAAATAATTTATATATGCATGGAGACAAGATTTTCGAGAATGCTAAAGTTAGTTACTACATTTTTTCTCATTTCATTTGCCTTGTTTATATTTATGAATTTTGTACTTTGTTATTAGCCAGAGATGCTCTTATTTGCTTAAACGGAATAATAAGGTTGCTTTTATATTTCCATTTTAAAAAGTCATATTGATGAAATTTTTTAAAATAGTAATTACATCCATTTACATTTAATTTTAGTATATAGTTTATGAGTGAATAGTGAAGGAAATTTCTGTATGAATAGTAAGGTAAATATATATATATATATATATATATATATATATATATATATATATATATATATATATATATATATATATATATATATATATATATATATATATATATAGAAAAAAGGAGCAATCACACGCATTTTTAAAACTGTTTTTTGCACATTATCAATTGTGGATATGTTAGTGTTGTTTGTAGTCTCGAAATGTGTGTTTCATTATGTTTTATGTGAAGTTGGAATAATTTGTAAAATTTAAATTTGGTTTTCTTTTTTTTTTTACATATTAATAATGATATATTTCAACATTGTTTTTTACGATACATGATTCAACACTATTAAGCAAATAATTAACTTATTGTCTAGATATTTTTTTCTTAAATGTCAAATTTTTACTGACATGGTACATGTGTGAGGAGGTTTCATTTTTTCCAGAAAAATATAGTGATAACATTTTGAATTACCATCGGTGGCTATGTTTCGTCACTGTTTTTTAGAAGTCTTAAGAATAAAAAAAATATTTTTCTTTTGTAAATACTTAAAATTTTACTAAGTTATAAGATGAGTTAATTAAGTTTTTAACCACTTTTTTAAAAATACTTATTCCAAGATCAAAAATCTTCATGAAGAAAACTGAAGTTTTTGTACATATTTATTACAACATATTCTGTTTGTGATAAATGTAGCTTATTTGATACAATTGTGTTTCATGAAAGAAATTATCACAAAAATTATTGATTTCTGCAAATATTTTTTTCTATTATTTCAATTTCCCTTTAGAAACGTGAAAGCAGGATGAGAATTTTTTTTGGAAGGATCCTCATTTTAGTATATTTTTTCATGAGACCACACACTGGAGGCATAGTAGTCGACATCTCACAGCGAAACTGTTGTTGTTGTTACTAATCTTAGATAATCCAATTCCTGTACTAGACCAACTCCACAGTCCATAAGCAGCCAGGAAATCCGAAAACATAAGACGCTTTGAAACAACTTTTCCAAGTCAAAATTCAAGCAGGTCAAGATATCTTCAGGCGATGCCTGTTCAGCTTTACACCTTGTGAACAGACTAAAAGTCTTTTGACCTTGCACATATTTGAAACCCCTCAAGTGACCACTGGGGAAGCGTGATATACAAATGTGATGGTCTCTTGCTGCCTCAAAAAGCAAGGCGCCAGCACCTGGGGCCTGAGCAGCTACCAGGCGCGTCTGTAGGCGGTGGATCACCGAACGTCCTGTAGGAATGACAGGATAGCCTTGAATATAGAATCAGAGGCCGCGAACCAGCTCCCGTAAACCCTGGTGTTATGCGTTCCGTGCCTAGAGCTAGTTGGCACCGCGGTATTGGTGTCTTAACGGAGCCTCTAGTTGCCTGGCAAACTTCTAGAGTAATTTGCCTTGCCCAGTATCTCAGGCAATGCTGGGTGGACTTATATTACCTGAGCTTATAAATTGTTATCTTGTGGCTGAAAAGACACAAGAAATAGCAATCCTTCCTGCATCTACAGGTGATGCCTCTGAAGTTGACCTTGCTGAAGAAGACAAGTGAACTCAGAGGCTGTCTTGTAAAGGGGCAGCAATGAATCCTTCACTTGAGGTAGAAATGAACTTCCAAGCCATCTTCTTCTGGTGAAAAACAGGAAGCTATTCCTAGCATGACTGACTCTCTGACCAGATGGGACTGTTTCAGCAAGACCCTATCTGCTGGAAATGTCATATGCAAGAGGAAACGGCAGAGCATATCATTTACGAATGTGAGGCTCTTGCCCTCCCTAGATTAACTTCTTTAGGCATCATCGATACTAGAGAGTTACACCTAGGCTCCATTAAAGGGTTATCGGACTTTATTAATAAAGTGGGTGACCCGAGCAACTGGAACTGGGAAACATTGGGTTTGGAGTTAATGGTACAAAATGCTGATAAAAGCAGAGGTGCCCAATGACATACAAACCCAATTCTAAGAAGAAGAAAAAGGCGCCAGCAGGGCGTTTTCTAGGGTACCAATTATGAGTAGGTGGAAACCTCCAGGCATCCATAAGTGTTTTTTAACTCTTAGTAAAACCCTCCTTAAAGGTGGATGGCGAAACAGCCTCAGAAACTATGGGACTTTACTACAGCAACAATGGATTTCTACAACTATGAATTTTTACTTGGTACCTGTATTTCCTTTTAGAAATATGAAAGCACTATGCGAATGTATTTGGACTGATCTTCATTTTTATATACTTCTTCATAAGCTTACACATTGGAGCTTGGGCTGTTAAAGTATCATTGTGATTCTGCCTCAAGAAGAATGCATTATGGGAGTATCACTACCTAAAAAGATTAAGCTTCTACCACATATCCATAATCATCAAAAAATTCATTTTTCCATTTCTTTTAGTTTTAACCCCTTAACTGTGACATATATTTCAGAAAAAATTGACCAAAAATGGAAAACATTTTTTGACTGTTTAATTTTATTCTTTATATTTTTATAAGAGTTAGAAAATGCTTTTTTATTACAGAAGTAAAGTTTTAAATACAATAACTACTATATTTATAATTTTTACATATACATAAATCATTGATTACACATACATGTTATTCATATTGAGCAAATTAAACGAAATTTTGAAGATAAATATAACTAGTATAAACTAGTATAATATAAAAATACAATATGATTTTCAATACATAAATTTTACAAATCTTTTACAGTATGGTATACCCCAAAACAAGGTACTGCTCAAAAGCCTATATATTGCACTTTTTATAATAAACTCTGGTCCCATGCCTTATTCTCTTCCCATGTTCATCGGTTTTACGACAGCAAATAAAACACTGTCTGGTTGGAGAAGAATTTTTTTCCCCATTGATGGGATGTGTTCTGGAAAGTGTTGACCTGTGAGTCAACCTGTGATCTTACACTAGGACGCAATGGTCCTGGTAGTTGAGCATTTGGTTTATTTAATTCAGCAATTGATTTTCTGAAGTTCATATTTTTCGCAACTCCTGCTGAAGTAAGCAAAATAAATGAATTATTTACATAACACCTGGGGTAGGAGATGGAAAAAAATTTCTAGTAATATTTTTACCCCCTTTTCTAGCAACCGGGAAGTCTGTAAGATGTTGATCGACTATAAGATGACATCACCTTCCATAATGTTGTTGTAGTCATGGACTACCTTCAGAACCAAAGCTGGAATTGGTAAAAACTAGAACCATTTGTGTCATTTATTAAGAAAATAGGTAATTAAATATCCTAAAGTAGAAACGAACTCAGCTCAAATTTCACAAAATATAAACGTTAATTTTTCTTCTGCCCGAACTGAATTCGGGTGACATCGGCAAGGGGTTAAAATTAAGATAAACTTTTGCATTTAATTCGTTAATTTGTTTTAAAATAGTTTATTTGCTATTAATAATTAAATAATTGATTTGTCTACTTTAGAAAACGAAATTTCACTAAATTACTTCATACATCATTAAACCATCCAAGGAATTTTCTAGCTATACTGACAGTAAAAGAATTTTAATATGTAAACATATGTACTATTAATGCTTCTGGAAAAGATGTTTCTTGATATAAATATTAATAATTTTGAAGGCAAACTTTAAGAAATCGTTAAATTTCTGGCTAACACTGATAACATTTGTATTGTTGCTAGAAATGTATTACTGAAAGAAAGAATCTATTTTTTTAAAAAAATGGCTGCAAATTACTTAGGATGAAACATAAATTACATTAAAAACAATTATGTGTACATGTAGCAAATACCGCCAAATTTATAATGTCAATCATTCAAAATCTGGTTCGCATAAATTTAAAATTGTACTTTCTTTTATTTATCTCAAATCTTTGGTAATATAAAAAGCGATGTTAATTCAGAAAACCAAACCCGTATCCCACTAGGCAAAAATATTTTTTGCCAAGAGAGATACGATTTTGATATTATTTCTACATCCTAAAAAAATGAAGCTCCTATTTTGAATCTGGAAAAAAATCAATTTTCTTTCCAAAAAGATTTTTTAAAGCAATCTTGAATCTGGTCTTAATATAAGGAGCAGAAACACAATCTTTGAACACCAAATTTCAGTTTTAGAACGAGATTCTCAGAAGTATCCTAGACATTATTGAAGAGAATGGCCTTTGACTAAGTGTTTTAGTTTTGAAATTTATATAAAATATTTAAATCCATTAAAAGTGTTAAATTTTAAAAAATATCTATATCAGTTAGGTTAGATTCAGTGAAATATATACGGTAAAGAAGATTTTTATTGGAAAATTTTCACTAATTCTAAAAGAGGAAGAACAAAAAAACTATGGTGACTTAGTTATGGAGAATCAAATTTTAAACTTCAGAGATTGAGATAGGAACGGTTGGTGATTTCTCTAAAATTGAACGGATCTAGAGAAACTTTCAATAATAAGCTTTAGCTTATCCTTGAAAGTTGTTTCCAGTATGATAATGAATAAAGTAGTGTTAATGCTCTTCTGTCCAAATGAATTCCCAATGCCTCTGCTGTACTTCGCTATAATCGCAACGACATAACGAATGATTCTGGATTTTCATCTTGATCCTTTCTTTTCGATTAAATTTCATTATCATCCATTTCTATTTTCATCGGAAAAAGTAATTGTTACAATATTTTGTTTTTATTATTAGGATTTATTATTTACATTAATAAAATTGAGCATTCCTATATCAAGTGTTTCTGAATTATCATACAAATTATTCTTTTATCTTATTTGCAATTTATGATTTATGGTAAATAAGGTAATATAATGTAAATAAGGTATGGTAAATGAGATTTATGGTAAAAAAATCTTTGTATATCCACAGTAAATATTCAAAGTTTTAACTCAAAAAACTGTTCCAAATTATACAAATAGAACATTTAAAATTTATAAAAATAAATAAGAAAATATTCTTTTTTGTGTATAAACTTGTCTTGAAGAATACACGATAAAAAATACATTACCTAGAGAATAATATTTTTTTCAAAAAAAATTTATCTTCATTAAAGTTAACATAAATAGGATTTACCCCAATCAAATTAGTATTAATAAATGAATGTTTTTACAATGCGGTAACATCATTTTTGCGTATAGTTAGTTATCTTATGGCTCAACGATGTTTATTGAACTATTATTATTTTTTTATGAAATTGCTTAATTAGACATAAATATTTGATTCCTGCCGATTATATAAATATACGTAGAAATCACTT
The DNA here is from genome assembly GCA_037975125.1 of Latrodectus hesperus. NCBI lineage: Eukaryota > Metazoa > Arthropoda > Arachnida > Araneae > Theridiidae > Latrodectus > Latrodectus hesperus. The sequence continues at coordinate 64,467,864 of CM075861.1, forward strand.
GGCGCAATAATTTGGCGACCAACTAATATTATATTTCATTGCTTGCTGGCGTTTGTTGTCTACACAAAATTAACAGTTATTTCAGTTTAATAGTTAAGCGTTTAAAGTAATATACATATTACTTTAGTTCATTTGTATCAAGTGAGAGCTATTGAAGGATGCGCCAGAGTTCAAAGGTTTGTCTCGTTAATTGAGCTGAATTTAAAATTATGAAGCAAATGCCTATGCTTTACAAGTCAGCAAAAATTATTCACTGTTTGATTTCTTTGCATTTAGTATTCAGAATCCAATTTGAAGAGGGATTTTTATTGCAGTCAAACATAAAATAAATAGATATTTTTCCTTTAAGAGTTTTGTCCAAACAATTATGTATATAACATTTTGAAAAATATTTCTTGACACATTTTCCACTTTCTCCATCATTTTTCAAAAAATTAGGCAAAGAAAACTGTATTCAATGGTAAATATTTATATTTATACAACAGGAAATAAATATAATAAATTGAAATAAAGTTCAATCCTTATAAACATTTTAAATATTATTATATATTATACATAAAATATAGTTGAGTCACTACCTTACTTTTAATATTTAATTCATTTATCGAAAGAATGAAAATGTCTTTCAGATAATCTCTGATGAATTACACTATGATTAAACGATTTTTATCGTCATTACTGATTATTATGTTCATTCATGATATCATTCGGGAAATTGTAACATAATTCACAAGTCATGCTTTCCATTACTGTTAAGAAAGAATAGTTTATTAGTGTCAAGTTTTTAAATGGTGTTGATTTACGATCATTTTATATCAATTAGAGATTCCTGTTGTTTTTGCAGAATATTGTTATAAAATTTTGCTATTTAAGCTGAAATAAATTTCTTCGAAATGTTCCTTAAAAACAATTTTATATGCTTGATATTTAGATAATTTCCCATTGACATATCAATAAATATGTATTTTATGTACTTAGACATATTTACTAAAATACATAAAATATGTACAAAAAGGAATTCCAATATCAATGTCTATTCAGATTTTGTCCAACAAAACTCTCTTGCATCACGAAAAGTTTACATTTTACTTAAAACCGATAATTTTGGTTAAATGATACTATGACTGTCGCAATTTATAGCTATTTTTATAGGACAGTCAAATACTATATATTTTGACTTATGAAGAGAATTTCGATTTTAAACTTCTTTTCGATATTTACCTAGCGATTGACCTTCCTGTATTGCATTTATTTTAATTCACTTCCAACAATATTCATAGAGAAAATAGCATGACTCACAATTTACGGTACAATTTGAGGGACACTGATATTATTTGTTGGCTTTGACTAAAGGAAGATAAATTGCCATCTTGAGCTTTTTTTTAAATATATACACTACGGGTGCAGTTTCTGTATTATATTTCTTATATCACAAAATTGATTTCTTGATCATTTGGATTATAAGAAAATATTTGAAGGAATTGTGTTTTTGACTTTTCTTAAGAAAGGATACTTTACCTGAAAGAGAGAAGTTTTTCTTTTTTCAGCGAAATTACTTGCTTTAGCTCACAGTTCAAAAACATTTTGAACTATGTAAAACTCGAATATATTGTGAAATAAGCGATTCATATTAATTAATGGTGTTCGAATAACCTATCAATAAGTAATTTGTCATAAGTGACGCAGGGAGGTCCAACTCCAGTGGATCCCCTCCCACGTCAACATTCCTGGAAATGAAGCTGCGGATACCTTAGCAGAAAGAGGCTGCTCTGCGACGGCCACTACTGATTATGACCAAACTTTTGAAGAGATTTTCTCCGTGGTGAAAAATAGAGACCGGAAAGTCTGGCTTTCTCCTCCAGCCCATCCCTGGTACTGTAGGTCAAAACCAGGAGGAGCATTTCATTTTGAGGCCGGCAGACAGGACCAAACGGCTATCTGAAGACTTTTCAGTGGGCACCTGAAATGCATGTCCTTTGAATCCGGCCGTAAAGTTTTTCCAACGTGTCCCAAGTGCCATCTGCTGCCGGCTTCACCGCATCATATTCTCGATTGCTAGGGGCTCACTTCAGAGGATGCTCGCAACAACCCTCTCCTGGTGCTTGACTTTGCTGGGGTGCATGGAATTATGGATTTGATCTAGCTGCCGCTAGATCCTGAAGGATTGGACACAGCAACATAAGTAAATTGTTTTTCAAACTTTATTGACACCGATAAGAGTATTTTATAATTAGTTTGTAATAATGAACTCTCTTGAAGGAAAAATTCGCAATGAGAGTTTCATTCTTGAAAATAGGAACGAAATCTTTTCAACATTTCATAAATTTCAGAGCTATTTTTGAAATACTAATTCGATATGTGTTCGATTCAATCAAATAAAACCAGTCACAATTTATAATATCTACCAGTGACGTTTCCTCATACCATCGACTATCAAATGGATGCAATGATTAGCATTTCTTTAATACTCACTTAATCCGTATTCTTCTCTGAAATGACACAATATTCGTTTAATTTATACTTACTCTTCTATCATGCTTTCCTTTAATATATTTGATATCAAAAAAATATCTATTATTCCAAAACGTTATTCAACTACAGCAAATAGAATTATATTAATTTACGAACGAACTTTAAGGTCAAGGGTCAGTGTTATAATCATTCTCTTTCTGCAGCAAAAATAAGAATTAGGCCAACATCTATCCACAAATAGCTGATGGTGCTCATAATAGTCTTTTGTGAAGAGATTGAGCAATAAATCACTTATATCTTAAAGAAATCTTAAGCAGTTAATGAGACAATCAAATATATTCATTGGAAGACTAACAGAAAGCAGCATTTTAGAGAATGAAACCTGATTTAGTTACAAAGCTGTTACTTGACTTGGTTAAAACATATATCACTTTATCATTTATAAAATACCACTGAAGTTGTGAAGAAGGAATTAAAGATTGGGTTTAGTGCAATAATGCTTTGAGTATATACTTACTTATATTTCTGTCTTTCATCCTATGCTCATCTCTATGGTGATATAATTCTTGGTAAGCATATGCATTATTATGTTGAACCAATATGCAATGATTTCTTGGTGTGAAAATTTAACTATCTATTATAAATCTCTTAATCTAGAAATTTATCTTCAGTAACACATAATTTAGATGATGGAGTAACTATCTTGAATAATATACCCGTATCAAAATAGCGGTAAATTATTCGAGCTTGTATGGAATGTTTTAGTCTTTCCAGATATGTAACCTTTTTTTGCATCTTTTCTTTTTATTTAAATTCTTACCACATTCACAAATATTTTGAAATAGCAACGGATTTTAGTATTTAACAATTTAATAATTTTTTTACTGACTTCATACCACACCGTCTCCTGTTTAACATGTTTCTACAATAACTCTTCATAGTGAAAATAGTGTTCTATTATTAAAATAACGGATGCAGTTTGTTTATTTTATGCATGGAGTTGTTTTTGGAGCATTATAAGTACTTACACATTATAATACCTGTAGTTTTTTTTTTAATTTAATACTTTTTGTAAAATATTCCAGATGTTTTCCGTAAAGAAATAATTAAGAAAAGTAACAAATATTTTATATCTGTTATTTTTACTATATTATTTGTATACGACAAAAAAAGTTCATTAAATTCCATATGTATATTTTAACGGGTCCCCTCTCACTCATATTTTACCAGTGTTATGAGACTAGTGCAGTTGTTTTTGCTATGAGGCTGTCCTTATTTAATGTTCATATCAATTTGAAATTTCGTGCTAGTTTCAAGAAATTATAATTAGTGGCAATGGCTGAATAAATATGGTAGACAATCTACATTTCAGATTAGCCTAAGTCAAACAAAAGATCAAGATACTGATTAAACAGAAGTTGATCCATAATTTTCCTAATTAGAAATTTCCAAAATTGGACCCTAATCTTCAATCCAAAGAAATCCGTAAAATGACCTAGTCCAGGTCACTCGAATTTCTTTCATTATTTAATTAGCGCATTAATAATGCCATTTTTTTTCTTTTATCAATTAATCTAAATATGGTAAAATTTCCCTGTAGATTTTAAAGTCAATTTAGAATATTTTTTGATAGAAAATACAAAAATACGTTGCTGTTATCTTCTTGTAAAATAAGAAAAGGACCACAACAACATATTATATTTATTGTGTTCCTGTTTTATAATGTTTTCCTGCTTTATATTTTTATGATTTTGCTGTCATCTGTTAATAATGAGGCATTAAAATAAGATAAAACAACATTTAAAAAATAGAATGAAAACCAAATGCTCTTCGCTTCCCGTAACTATTTAGATTTTTTTATTATAATTTTAATCTTACTTGACTGTATATCTTGTAGTATAAGGTGTGTGTGTTCATGAATAATGCATGATTTCTGAGAAAATGTATTCTGATTTTCAATGATTTCATAAGCAACTGTTTCAACTATAAGATAATGGAGGTACACTAGAATACTTTTGATGCATAATTTATCAGCAATTAATCAATCTCTAAGAGATTTTAATTCAACTTATGTTAGGAAATTTAACCCATCATCAAATAATTCATAAACAAGAAATTGCACTTTTTAATAAATTCATTAAAACTGTAGTGATTTCAACCATTGTAGAATATTTGAAAGTATATTTGCAACGTATACTTTAGGGAAATTTATTTGTAAGCGATAAATGGCTTAAAAACATGCTTATAAAAGGTTGCGAATGACATTTTGTGATCTGTTGTGTCATTCATTTTTACCACTTGCGTTGGTGAAGTGGAAGACTGTCGAATGTACTTTGTTTTCAGAAGGAAGACTAATTTTTACCATTTAAAAAAATATATTTGTAGGCACTTAATAGCAGGCAAAATAATTTATTTAAAAGTGTCATTTAATGAATTTCCCATTTTGTGATGACGAAATTTTATAATTAAATTAATGTAAAGATCCAGTTTTTTACCCTTGTCACCAACAAGTTTTTTATGATAAATTAATTAATAAATAAGAAATACGATGATGACAAATTTTAATTAAGTTAAGAGATTAGATTGCTGTTATAATTTTTTCTAAGTTATCTTTAGACCAATATAAATTAGTATTTAGATGTAATCATTCGTTATATGCATTACAAAATAGAACTTGCAATTGCGCAAAAGTATATTAACATATTCATGATATATTTATTTATGTTTTTATATTTTCTTTTTTTATTTTAATGTCATTATTTTTTCTAACGGCAGGCATTGGGTGACTAACTCTTCGCCACAACAAGGCGTGGAAACAGCTGCTCATTTATTGTTACCCAAGTGACTGAAACAAGTAGCATTACCCAGGTCACAAAGGAAGAGCTAGGAAGCAAATCGAGGGAAAAAAAGAACATCCGCCCCCGCACATGTGGATTCTAGACTGGTACCAACAGCCAAGGAGTTAAGAGCGATAACAACTCTGGCATAGACAAACCAAATTTATTACATACACACAAAAATATATTAACATAACCTTGATATATTCTCTTTGTAAAACTGTTTTTTTAAACGAGTTAGAATTTTGCTTTTACTATTTAAGCAAAAAATCAACGTTAACCATAAAACAAATCGAATTTGTGCTAAATACTTATATATACACTTAAAGATACTTAACACAAAGTCGATATGTTTTATTGGATGGTTAGTCTAACAGTGTTATTGTTGCTCTGCATATAAATGAATGATTAAAATAATAGCTATTTTCTCCAACCCAAAATAGCACGAGAATAATTTAACGTCTCCCCCCTCCCGCACAACATGGGGGATCGATGCATGCCTCTACTATAATCTCTTAGACTTCATTGCAACTACGAATGATAATATTGTGCGCGCCGAGGCCCTTCCCACCCCGCAACTGCGTCAGTGACCACGCGGGGAGTATTTAGAGAATTAAGGAGGCATTTATGATAGCTAATTAGGGCCACGTGAGCGTGAATTGCGATCTTACGTTTATCCGATGGCCTTCCCCCAATCGAACGCTGCTGCGCTGATTCTTATCACTTGTGTTGACGCAACAAATTGTGAGTACTGCACCTCTCGTCTTATCGATAACAACTGTAGGGGTTTGTATGAGTGAATTCGGAACCTTGTAAATTGATTTAAATTTTGTCATTGGATATAGATAAGGGATTGTTTATATCAATAAAACTACAATGGAAACCAACAAAGTAATCATTCCCAATTAACTCTTTGTCATTTTCAAAATATATATCCAACTCTGTTTAAAGATACAAAGGCTATTTATAATTGCAAATAAATAAATAAACAAATAAATAAGATCCTTTTAAATACTCAATGAAATCTTTATTCATATTTAACAATACCAAATAAATGGAATTTAAAAGTACAATATTTTTGTAATAGTCAAAAAGAATTTAATGTTTTCTGACTTCTACTAATTTTTTTTAACATTTTTAACACCGTGAATTCTTTAATATTCAAAATAAACTATAAATTTCTACGAAATTTCAAATACTGTTTATTAGAGTTTACATAAAATGAATTAAAATGTCAAGAAATTCTTCTTTATACCAACAATAAAGCTTTAATCATTTTTATACAAACCAAGAAAGATTGAATTGCTTGCATACCCTGCTTGTTCTCTGGCTTTTTCGCCAGTCGAGAAAGTGTGCTTCACTTTTCACTAAAAATTGACCTGGAATACATCACACGCCACGTTACATAAGATCAATTTTGGAAATACAGAGTTGCATGAGTTGTTATACCCCAAAGATACATGTAAAGACTCTTTGGTTTCTAATCGAGGTGTGTGGCAAAAGTTACATTAAATAATGGTGACTGCAAGCTACAGATTTTGTCATCATCTACCCTTCCCAAGAGGTTACGATTGCTATCATTTGATATTTGATCAAGTCATCATTATACAATGGAACTCCAATTATCCGAATCAATTGGGACCTGATCCCTTTCGGATTATCAAATATTAGGTTAATTGTATTTCTTCGAAAAGTCCCTTTTTAATTACTCTATGTTGAAAATTAGGGATAAACTTTATATTCTTATAGAAAAAGAATTTAATAAAAAACAACAGTTTTACATGCTAATTTGCTTACAAGTGCTATATTCATTAAAATAGTATGTGTGTAACGTGCTGTAAATGAAAGTCATTGCTTGTTGAAGATGTTGGTCAGAGTAAGCTGTTTAAGCAGATGAAAGCTGTGTTTCACTGATTTTATCTGTTTTCGGGCAGCCAAGTCACGCACCTGTTTGACAGAGAGAATTTGCGCATAGTCACTCTCGGCCTGACACAAACAGTTTCAAAGCCGTAAAACGAATTAAACTCATCTTCTTTCTCGAATATTCAATAAGTTTACATTCGTTTGCAATTTGAAATCCAGTGTTTGATTCATAATCTATTCTCCTATATCTTCAGAACTAACTTTTGAACATCAGGGAATTTTCAATAATATGTTTCCAAGTTCTTCAAGTGACACGCCTTTCTCATTTTTCCCTTTTCTAACCTTTTATTTTCTTCGGCTTCTTCCTTTTTGTCAGTTCTCGTCTCTTCTTAAATCAAATTTATTTATCTGAATTTCTGAAAGCGACTGGGTGAGATGGATTTCGGATAATTGAAGTTCTACTATTGCTCAAATAGCAGTAAATGTTTGGAAATGAGAACAATTTTGGAAATATTACTTCGAATATGAAAAACACATTTTCCTTTACTTTTGGAAAATTATATATATACTTTCTCTTGAAATATTATTTTTATGAAAATATTTTATTTTTTGTTATTGCGTTCTGAATATTATCTACCAAAAAATTAATATTTTTTATGATTTTCTCTAAGCCGCGACAGATGGTTGAGTGGTTAGAGCTCCTGACTCCTGAACTGTGGGTCCCGGGTTCGAATCCCAGTTCGGGCATGGATGTTTCTGTTCTCTCTGTCCTTTCTTCTGTGATGTTGTATGAATGTGGGCCGCCCTATAAACGGGTTTGTGGTGGTATGGCGCGGGCAACACTACTCGCCTCCTTGACTTGGTTCACAGGTGCCTGCTGGGTAATGACAAATGAGTAGCAGTTTCTGGCCTTGTTGTAGCATAGGGTTCAACCCTTATGTACCCGCCATTGGAGAAAAAATGATTTTCTCTAAAATGTACGGAGAAGATTTTTTTCTTAACATATCTAATAACCTAGGGGAAAGTATATTAATTCAATTCATCAAATATATTTTTGATCCTTTACCCTGCATTATATTTTGGTTTATTGCAGTTGAGTTATATAGATACAAACAATTGTCTTTTAGAAAATACACAACAACGAAGCAAGAACACTCCAGAAAAAGCAATATTTTTCATCATTTTCCTTCTAATCAACTGCAAAATTATAAAAATCTATTCGAAAAACCATTTTATAAAAAAATGACTTAATAAAACAAAAATTTAATACTTTTTAAAATATTATTTGTAATTATTCCTATTTAATGTACATTATGTCACTAGTTTTTTAAATCAATGTACATTAAACCACTAGTTTTTACTTGTTCTATTTAGTGTTTTAATTTCTCTGAATTGCATGTTTTTATATTTCCCTTAGCTATCCTCAAATTCGATTTAAAATTACTTCCATACATGTACTTTTAAAATGCAACATGTTACTAACTTTTAAATTATTTAATATTTTTGAAAGGGAAATATAATTAAAAAAACCTTATAGACAAGTATTTTAACCAAATATTAATTTATAAAGAAATTTTCAGGATTTTAGTTCGAATGTATGATTTTCCGTTGGTTTAGTTTGTCACTCAAGGGCGGCTTCTTTCGAGTTAACATTAGTTGGATTGAAACTTACAGTTAAAAAGGGATTCGTAAATACTACAAACATCCACACCCGAGATCGATATGGATCTCTTAACCATTTGAATTGTTTAGTTTCTGTGAGATATTCATGCATTAAATTTTAAAATTTATGAATTAAAGGCATTTATAATATTTGATTATGAATTTAGGAAATTTCTATTAGACTCGACCTGTCATTTCCATTAATATCACTTCACGTGGAAGACATCGCGACCACGGTACATTTTATCTGCCCAGTCATTATTAGTAAATATAACTAATTTCCAGATGAGTTGGGATTTGAATTCACTGTCTTTCGCTAATGAAGCTTTAACGAAATGCGCCACCGAGGCTACATAAATCATTATATCGGAGAAGATACGGTAATTTAAATTAAGATGTAAATTAAAATAAGTAACTTAAAAAGCAGTAAATTAAAAAGAAATCCATACAAGTTATCGCAGATTCTTTGAAATGTTTTAATAAATTTCAATTGAGATGGATTTCTTTAATAAAATTAAATTATTTCGTAAGAATCATTGAAAACAACAAGGACGGTAAATTAATTTTTTAAGAGAAAAATGCTTTTTTGAATTCGTGTATAATAATTTCTAATGAAAAAAACTACACAAAACGAATAATTCATGCAGTAATATTCACAAAAATGAATTAAATTTTTTGAAGAAACTGCATTAAGAAACAACTCCTTTATTAATTTTTTAATGTGTCTGGAATATTTTAAGTGAAATCTTATAGTGTGGAAAATTAATAACAAAACAACAGCATTACCTTTTCATAAAAATATTGCACTTTAAAAATGAATAACATGATGAAATCGATAAGGAAATTCAACCAAGAAAAGACTTCATATACATCCTTCGAGTTTGAATATTAATTTGTGAAGCTTGCATATAAAATATATCAACAATAATACAAAGCAATAAAAATATAAAATTTGACCATCTATGATTTTGAAATCAGAATTTTTTCAATAAATTAATAAGTAAATCATAGTTATATATTCAATTATTTTATTTATTCATTATTTTTTTAAATTAAGAAAGAAAGAAAAAATTATGTTGCTAATAAATTGATTGATTTTTTACAGTATTAATTTCTTTTTTTGAAATTTACATTTATTATAAAGTAGTATATTTAACAATTATTCATAATTTTTCCGACCAATTAAATTTGTTAAGAACCCTTTACTTTTTCTATCTAAGGGATGTATTTGAAATTACTGCTGACAATACATTTGCATTGTTTTATTATAACATTCAACGCATATAATTTGAGCAAATTTCAGTCAATGAAAAAACATGAAGTATCACCAAATTAATACAAATAATTATGTTTTGATTCGTATAAAACAGCATACAATACACGTTTTTATTTTGAAATAGTAGATATAGATTTAGTCTTTAGTCATTTTAAGAAAATCATAAAATTTCTACATTTTTCGTCTCTTCTTGATATTTCACAATTTTTAAACAATCCCATTCAGTTCCTTAGTATCTTAAATAAAAGAATAATAAGAATTGAGTTTTCAAAATTTCAAATGGTCAAAAAGGGAATAAAAATTGAGAGAATACTATATTCACAATAACAAGTTAAAACAATCATAGTCAAATTGCCCTCCACATTCCCTTGGTATGCATCCCCACTTTCATGGTGGGGTGATGAAGCAAATAAATGGTCTTCGAAATATCAAACATATCGAAATAAAATGCTTGGCAAATAATCATTATTATATGATTTAACTGGCTATGATTATGTTTTATAAAATTTAAAGCTTAACATACACTTTCCTATTTTATAAATCTTTATAAACGTCAGAACCAGCAGGTGGTTAATTTTTATTCCAATATACCCACAAAACAGAGGAGGAGGTATCAAAAGATTTAATCATCTTTATTAAAAATATTTAAAAGGAAAAAAGTTCATTAATCCTCTTTAATATTATTTTAATTAAGTTATAAGACCAAATATTAGCTAGAAAATAAAGTAAATTAAAAACATAAAAGACAGCCATTTATATTTATAGTGAAATGTAACAATTGATATGGTTTTAAAATAATTTTTGCTTCGGAAATTTATAAATATTATTATTATTTTAATTAATTTTCATAGACTTCGACAAAATAATGTATTATATAATAAACATGTGGTATTTTCTTAAGAAAATCAGTTTCAGAAGGAAAAAATCTCATCATGCTTCTAATGATGACATGTAAACAAAAAAGAGAAACACGACAGAATGACAGTTAATGAAACATTCTTAGTACTGGGAACAGAGCGGTCAAATTGCACGATATCACTCTTCAAAGCCAGGTTTCAAGTTCGATCCCTGCCTCTGTTGAATAAAAGGAGATAGATGTTGCGTCTCCACTTTTGACATGCACAACTTCTTTCCGTCTTTCTCCTCCCTTGTAATATGCGAATATGACCCACTCTCTATCAAAATTCTTTCTGGTAGAAAATTATATATATATATATATATATGGGTTCGGTTGCTTCATTGTCAGGAAAGTACACATTATTGCTTAACTGATTTAATTATGGTTCTGGACCAAATAAGAAAAAGCTATATTTACATATTTACAAAGGAATATTAAATCACGATCTAACATCTAAGTTAGTTATCTTTCAAAACAAGTTCAATATCCATTCACGTCTTTTCTCGTCCATCACATCATCGTTCTCTCTCTCTTCTCTCTCTCAGCAGGTCCGGCGGCAAACATGTGAATGGCACTCTGGTGGCGCTTTCAATCCCACACAAACACATATATATATATATATATATATATATATATATATATATATATATATATATATATATATATATATACATATATATACATATATATACACACACACACACACACATATATATATATATATATATATATATATATATATATATATATATATATATATATATATATATATATATATATATATATATATATATATATATATATATATATATATATATATATATATATATATATACATATATATATATATATATATATATATACACACATATATGTATATATATATATATATATATATATATATATATATATATATATATATATATATATATATATATATATATATATATATATATATATATATATATATATATATATATATATATATATATATATATATATATATATATATATATATATATATATATATATATATATATATATATATATATATATATATATATATATATACATATATGTGTGTATATATATATATATATGTATATATATATGTATATGTATGCATATATATACATTATATATGTATACATATTTATATATATATAATTTTTTAGGAAATATTTTCAAAATGAGATCAAAAGATGCTTCATTTTTGTTTTCTTCAAATGTATATTATAGGATTTCTCTGGGCGAACGATCTACTGGACTTGGTCTAGATTGTACTAGATCAAGTGGAATAAGGAACAACAACAACAATATTACAGGAGCATTAACTTAAAGTAGATCTATATTTTCTTTCATTATTTCAAATAATATAAAAATAATATGATAGAAGGCATTTTTATTTAGGCTTATGTTTATGAAAATGTTTAGTTAATTTAATACAAAATTAAATATATGGGCTATTAACTTTGCTGATAATAAATGCCCATTCTTGGTTTTTCAATATACATTTTTTCGCCGATATTTTGCAAGTTTTTTTAATGGTTTGTTTCGTCAATATAGTTCCTTTAGTAGTTTAACTTATGTTGTGTATATCTATTACTAAGATTCAGGTATATATTTATGTGACTTCTAAATTTCATTTAAATGTACGCATACTTTATACTGTTGTTATAAAACGGGTGATTTAATTAAGATATTGTTTCACCCATAACAATTAATATAGAAAATCGTCGATAATAATTTGTCACTGACATGCAATAACATGTATTTTCAGAGAAAATTATAACAGTAACTGATCTTTTCTGTCAAATTACATAAGCGTGTGATCGAAATTGATAGGAATCTTCCATCAAGCGTAAAATCAAATTTTTGCTCTTAATTGATTGGGAACAATATTTGAAACACCGATGGCGTACAAATGCAGTCCTCTAGTTCAACTCAATCAGAACTTCGAAAAAATGAAGACCGGCTTATAGTTATGCATATTATTTATAATAATATGATTTTTTTCTAATTATAAGAAAAATAATTACATAATAATGTACTATTTATCACATATTTCGCATTTCATTTTATTTAATTATTTTATGCCAGTTTTATCGATCCACTGAAGGAATGAAATAATTCGTTGGAGCGTGAAGTTTTCCGCTATGTTGCCCCCCCCCAGGCTCTACTCGGTCTATCACACACAAAAGGAAACGTTATGGTAATGTATTTTGTCAATAAGGAACAATTCTCATTAACTGGAGACTTGTAAGTTCGAACCCCGACTGAACAAAAAATCAACCGTGTTTACTGAAACCAAAGCAAATTGTTAAATAGGAATTGGTCACAATGTCTTCCAAGTGGAATGATACCTTCCAGCCATCAAATCATTTTCTTGGTCCTGCTTCTAAATGACGGTGACTCCCTGCCGGCAGCTTTTACCTGACCGGTTGAAACCAGTTTTGGGCCAGTTAGAGAAAGATATGCTACGCACACTCTTCCATGAGTATTGTTTAACCTCTTTTATATTCTTTAGCTACTGTTAGTGAATACGTCAGATCTGAAATTAGATTTTACATTTCCAATAACGCCTTAACGACCTCAAAATATATTTCTAAATGTAGAGATTTTTCTCTATTTTGTTTATTGCTGTATAAGAGATGTATTTGAATATGAGTTTTAAGATAAATTTTCTATCATTATTTTATGAGGATATTTATTTTCTTTAATTTTCAAACCCTTTTTTGATCTTAACTATCCACACATTTTATTTTTATAAATGTTTTTTGTATATTTTTATATTAATTTAAATATTTAAATGCAGGTTGAAATGATTATTTTTCAAAATACATTCAACATAATTTTAGATAGTTTTGAAATTTTAAATAGATATCAATTAAATTAAATTTAAAACGACAAAAAATGAGTATCATAAACAATAAAAAAACTTCTGATATATTTAAAACGAAAACAATTTTATTCCTTGTAATATTGTGTGACATAACGTTTATAAATAATTCCCCTCCACCTTAAAAAAAAAAAAAATTGCTAACGAAATTATATTTTGAATTTGTAACCTTTCAGCTTTTGAAATTTTTAGGACCTTTTTATCTTATATGTCCCATAAGTAATAATTTCATGCTTATTGTCTAAGTATAACATTTTAATAATGCAATTTTATTTGTGATATTCGGTAAAGGAATTAAAATGATAATTTAGTGACAATTCTAGTTGAATTATCCTAACTTGTTTCTAGTGTCGACAAGAAATGTAGTCAAAAATATTTGACTTTAATATGAGGAAGACATAACACAGAGAACATGAATTGAAGCGAGTGAAATATAAGTCTAGAAAAATTCAAAATCACCATAAAACAAGTTGAGAACTGCAGTAGAAGGCGACACATAAAAGACATTCGCTTATCCAAAACATAAATTGGAGATACTACACTGAAAACCATAAAACATTGACGTTAACAGCTGATATAAAAGATTTTACTTCTTTGGGTTAATATCATGATGTGATATAAAGGAGTCGGAATTAAGAGATCACAATAAAAAAAAATACGCTTAAATTTTGTTTCCTTCAATTTTAAGATGGCAGAAATAAATCACAGAACCTAATATATGATAACATCAAACTTTGCTCTTTCTATTTAAACCGTAAAACAAATAGGTACAAAACAGTTTAAGTTTTTTACGAATTTATCGCTAAGTATTTTAGTCTCAAACTATTAAGTTAGGAATTAATCATTAAAGTAGCAAAATTTAAAATTTTAACATTATTTTATTGAAGCATTAAATTCTGCATATAATAACATTATAAAGAAATTCATCTTAGTTAAGTTAGAGTATCTGGTAATAAGGACATAGATATTATGTATACATAAGCAGTTTCTTTGCCTCTCTTAAAGGTCGTTTTTTTTCACCCGTGAGGACTAATTAAACTAAGATTTACAGTGAGCTCCAGTGGCTCAGTAGCTTCACACCGCTTCCCGTAAGTTCAGAAAAGTGAAGCATCATTTGCCGCGGGCAGTGGTTGGGAGGGTGACCACAATGTAATCTCCTTCACTGGCTTGCTGGAGCTCCGTGGGTTGGGAACGTGTCCACGTTAATATGTGACGTCCAAAGTCCTTCCGCTGGTGTGGCGTGGATGTGGAGAGGTGGGTACCAGCTCAGGTGTGGCCTCGTCACCTGACCGTGGCTCAAAATGACGAGGCACCTTAATGGAGCAAAGTCGTACTTTCACCTACATGGTGCTCTGATCCAAAATGAAAGACGCTCTCTATTGACTTAAATTCGCGTAGCCAACGGCATAGCGAGCTTGGCTTGTCCAAGTGTCATAGGAAAACAACAACAACAAGAAGATCTACAGTTTAATGGCCCTTTCTTTCCATTCAGTTAAATCATTGATTAATAGAAGAAATGCTGCTAGAATAAAGAAGAAGGCATTGAGTAATTCTCTCTGTAAGCTTACTACTACTAATATTTCTATTCATGAATGGGGATGGGTTGCAGCCTTCGTTAGTCCATAAGACTGGAGCGCCCAAAGGAGGAGGACTCACTAAGCTCCGTAGCCCCAGGCTTTAGCTGAGTGAACTGGAGTGGCCTTCACGACTTGGGTGACCCTACCAGGAAAAGAATCTCCTGACGTACTTCGCCCACTCGCACAGGAACACCCCCTCGAAGGCATCTAGTGCACACTGTGAGGCAGCCTGTGGGACTTGAAGGGGCTGCGCGTGTCCAGGTGCTTCCCAGGCTATTGGTCTTAATAGACAAGAACAAACGGCTATTGCGCATTTCAGAAGTGGCCATCTTAGTAACTTGAAATTCGTCGAGGGTACGAAGAAATTCGAAATTTATTCCAAGTGTTTAAATGAGCAGGCCTCTCCTGAACATATTCTTCAATGCTTTGGTCTCTCCGGGAAAGATCTGATGGAGAATCCACTTATGGTGCTGGACTTTTTGAAGGTGTACGCGCTCATGGACCTGGTCTGGCGCTGCTGACCTCGGAGGATCCAAATGCAGCATCTGTAAGCTTTGGGCACTCTTAATTAAGGGGTCAGAGGTTAATCCTAATTTTCACAGAAGTGTTGCATTTTTACTCCTTTCTACATGCCATGACAGTTTTCTGACGTGTTTGTATTGCTTAAACTTAGGAGTTCTCCCTTGCGTCTTTTGTGTAAACAAGATCAAATTTTTCACTACAACCATCTTGACTCGTGCCCTGCACTTATATTTTTAATATGTACTATTTAAAGGTATCGGAAGGTTAGAGAACTAATGGCATCATAATCAATTTCCTCTCTATCTCTCTGGATATTTGCAATAAGTAAATAAATATACTCAGCTTATAGTGTTTTCCAAAACGCTACAAACACCCATGACTCAAGTGAGATAAGATTCGATGAGCTGTACAACCACTGGCAAGCTAATCGCTGCCATCTAAGCTATATAAAAGTAAAAAACTTCTATATGATAATATATTATAAAATAAAAATAGAAATTGCGAAATTGGAGAAAAGTTTTGCTAGTCTTTTATTAAAAATATAAGAAAACTTAGTAAATAAATGCCCACGATTTATTTGATAGAAGAGTTAATCCAAGATTTGATATGTATTACAATATCAGTATATGCCTATTTAATTTTTATTTATTTTAAAATATAATAATAATTATTCTTAGAAAGTACATAAAAAACAAAAACTCTAATTAAAAACTTTTAAAAATACTTATATATATATATATATATATATATATATATATATATATATATATATATATATATATATATATATATATATATATATATATATATATATATATATATATATATATTATGGAAATAAATTCTATAATGTGCTCTATCACATTAACTATAACAATTTCCAAAATTTTCTTCCGTTCAATTTATTTTACGCATAAGAATATTCATCAAAATTCTAAGCTTCAATTTTAAATCACATTGGAAGATATTTTGTTTCCAATACGAAACTTTAAAAAAATTCGACAATTTTGAAATAAAAGTTTGGAATTCTAATTAACCAAGATACTTACTACTAACAATGTAGGCAATTTTTTTTATTTTTTCATAAATTAGTAAACCGATTTGCTCTAAAATGTCAAAATTAGAATAATATATGCGCTGATACATATTTGGTGACTTGCATATAATTTTAAAACTTAATAATTTATAAAATATAGTCGAATACATTCAGTCTGCTAAGGAAAGACTGATTATATATACTTATTTTAAGTGCAATGAATTACTTCTTCACATTATAACAAAATTATTCTTTTTAAAATTTTATGCTGAAGGAGATTAATTATATGTTTAAATATGATAGTTAATTATTGTTAGCATTTTTGTCTTACAACCATATATTTTTCAATTATATTAAAAAATTTTTGCTTTTATTACAGTAAGGGAAATAGTGAAAGTAATTTCTATACATTCAAGTTATTTTTAAAAACTAAAAATATTTTAAAACTCTATGACTTATATAGGCATACTTAATTTATACTTGTAAATAATACAAGAAAAAACACTGTTTATCAGTTTTGTTGCTCTAGGCTTTTCTTATTAAATTATTTCGTTTTAACTGTTCTGAATATCTCTATCTCTCTCTCTCTCTCTCTCTCTCTCTCTCTCTCTCTATATATATATATATATATATATATATATATATATATATATATATATATATATATATATATATATATATATATATATATATATATATATATATATATATATATATATATATATATATATATATATATATATATATATATATATATATATATATATATTAATTTTTTTACAAGCAAACTTTTTTAATACGAGTCTTTAAATAAATGTTTCAAAGGAAATATTTTTAAATTTTTTCATGTGTATAAAATTCAAGGGGGAAGAATGTTTAAAAAATATATCACATTATCAAAAACAATACATTCCTGTGGCAATATATTAAAATTTTGTATTTGTCTGTTTTATAGGCTTTATTTTTAAAGTGTTCATTATAAATATTAGAAAAAAAATTAAATGTTGAATAAATAAATCTATTTGATTTATGAGTACTTTAGGTGATATGCGCACATTATTTGGAAAAAATATCGTATTTTTTTACCTCTTTTTATTATTTCAAACTAACTATCTATTACTCTTTATCATTGTGCTAATAAATGTTATATGGATTTTGGTGTATTGCATAACCGGAATTTAAAATATTAACATATAGAATATTATGATAACGACAATGAGCTTTTGGAATATCTCTTGCTTATTTTTATGAATAAAATTTTATTAAACAATATAGTAGAGTCAAAAATTATATAAAAATATTTTCATAACATTTTACTTAATTATCTTAATTCAACCATTTTTGATACAACACTTATATTCTGATAGTAAGCATATTTTAAAGAGACGGAAAATTTCAGACATACTTGCAAGTACAAATGTGCAACTGAGTAAAATTTAGGGAGTCCTTAAATATTCAGTTTCGTGCAATTTTAGGTTTCAGTATAGAAAAAAATTGCTACACTGTACTTGCAGTTGCAAAAATTATTTCGAACACGCAAGTTAAAAAAGTATTCCCTGTAAAAGAAGGTATGTTTTAAGGACTTTAAATTTTCTACATATTTTCACTGAAAATAATTTAAATAATTGACCAGTAATCAATATATGTCCATTATTTTGGGTTTTGTATGCATACATTTTCAAACTTAATCGCTGACAACTTTTGCATATCTTTAGTGAACATACCTAGCACACAAAATCAATTTAAATGAAGACACAGTCTCTTGTATAAATTATTTAGTTTAGACTATGTGCATACATTGTAAGAATATTTATTAACATAAAGGTTTAATACTCAAAATTTTATGTATTGGCATGAACTTTTAAATAATATTGCTGAATTATTCAAAATTTGTACTTCAAAACATATTACATCTTTCCTTTCTTAATAATAGAAAATTCGAATCCATAAGAAAGATAAATAGCTTAGTATTACATAAAAATTCAAGGAGCCTATGAAAAGACAACGTATTATTTATTACACAAACTGAGGTTTTTACTATGGGGTATTTGAATTTGTTTCATATTCACCTCACTCTTTGATTTATTTTTAAGTTTAAATGTTTAAGTTACATAATTTAGTAAAATATAAATCACTATATTTTAAGTTAATTGAATATAACAAGTCAAGAAACTTAATATGGAGTATTTTATTACCTTATAAACATTAAGTTTGTGAATGCTATTGTAATTTATGACACCTGGACAGGCAAAGCTCGCTAGCGGACGGCCATGCAAATTTAAATCAGAAGGGTGCGTCTTTCGTTTTATCAGAGCATTACGTAGGTTAAAGTAAGATTTTCTCTAAGATTCTTCCTATAGATGGCGCCACCAGAGGATCCATTGCCTCAATTTTGATTTTGATCTGGAGGAGGAGGACATTTCCCTCCACATATTTAATGAGTACGTAACGCGCATGCACTTGGTGGGACTGTTGTTGCTTTAGGATTCAAACTCAGCTCTTCCAGATGGAAGGCCGATGCTTTAACTACTAAGCTACCATGGCCCTAGTTCTTGTATAGTATTATTATGAGCAACAATAGGAGGAAATCAATGAATTTCAGTTGCCAGTGAATTATTCATTAAATCCTTATTGACAACAATTTGAAGCCTCTTAAACATGAGATTATATTATCGTAAGTACATCTTCCCTTCATTTTAGTAACTGTCTTTCAAGTTTAAAGAAGCTAAACTTGGCGACACGACATCCCACATGTGAGCCAATGCCTACAGAGCCTATTTCTGTTCTCATGACCGAATGCTCTAGGGTGAGAAGCATAACTGCCAGTTAGGTGGCCAGCCTTATGCGAAACACCTAGTGTTTAGCTCCCAAGCATGCTTGGTACTCAGTTCTATCGATCCACTGAAAAGATAAAAGGCAGATGAAAAGATCCTCGCCAGCTTAAGGATCGAACCCCGGCGTGCTTAAGGAGCTCAAAAAGTTACCATCATGCCACTGGGCTTCACGTAGTTTAAAAAACTCTCAGTGAAAATCCCTCACACCCTTCTCAATTGAGGTCTCTAAAATTTTCAGGAATTCAGCATGAATATATAAGACATCTTAAGGCTTATTAAAATTATAAATTTTAATATTCATGTCATCTTACTTTCCAATAGAATTGAGAATGTGAAACCCCTCATTTACACAATTTAAACATAGTTTTCAGCTTCGAATTTAATCATAAAAGTTCTAATCTCATGGAATTCATTTAATAAAAGACGTGATTTTTAGTTGCATTTGTAATAGTCAAATATTGTTGTTTAAAGTTTTTCAGTATTCATTTTTTTGATTTAGTTTTTTCACTAATAAATAATTAAATGTTCACATTCAAATTTTTTTCGATATCCCCCGTTGGTTAATTTTCTTCCATACATAAGCAATTATTCCTATTTAAATATTCAGTAATTAAACTGTAACTTAGTTGTTATATAAATATAGAGCTAGATGTTTTTGTTAAAAATAATTGCATTATTCAACTGTGGCATTTTTTCTCGCTATATACAAAACATCACAATTTCATATAATAAGACCTTTTTACAAATTTTAGAATTACTGAAGTCAGGATTTCTTTTGTCCGACTAAGCATTTGCTTATATTTTCCTAAATTAATTCTTAATTCTCTTTGGTCATTCTTCTTTAAGCAGTTGTGATATATTTTTGCTTCCATATTAAAGAAACAAGAAGCAGTAGTTTTTGAGGACGCCATTTTGCCGTCTAAGGAGAAAATTTTAAAATTTTAGGTCTCCCAAATCACATATTAGTGTTATTAATACTTTATCATTTTCAATATCAAAGTTATAACATTACTATCTTTCTCATTTATGTTCCTAGAACAGATGGTAGTAAACCACATTCGTTCTTTAACTGTATACGAGGGTCACTCTGAAATTTTTGAGATACAACTAGGTTTTTAAAGTTATACTTACAAAATTTTAAGTGTGTTCAAAGTAGTCTCCTCCAGCATCAATGCACTTTTGTAGGCGAAATTTACACAGATTAAATGCCTCAAGCCATTCATTTCTTCGAATAGATGAAAAAAATGCATTTATAGCCACATCAATCTCTTCTTCTGAATGAAAACGACGTCCACGTAAGCTCTTTTTTAGATTAAAGAATAACCAAAAGTCGCACATAGTTGGATCAGGTGAATACAGTGGATGTTCGATCACTTTAATTTGTTTTTGTTTAAGAAACTTAACTGTTAATCCGGCTGTATGTGAAGATGCATCGTCATCGTGAAGAATTAGTCCCCTAACATTCAGTTCTTGTGGAATTTCTGGAAGACATTTAGTGGAATATCAGTTTGCTGTTACTGTCTTCTGTCCTTCCAACTTGATGGCTTTGACCAATCCCGTACTTCTGAAGAAAACGGCATACATCACTTTTTTCAGCGCGCATTGTTTTTTCACCATTGTCGGCGTGGGATCATCTTCAAAGACCCATACTTTGCTTTCTTGACGTGTTGGAACGTCAAAAAACGGTATGTACGTTTCATCACCTGTTACAATTTTAGAAATGATGCTGTGGCCACCATCATTCAGCATATTAAGAGTTTCTTTACTGATTCTGACACGCTCCTCTTTTTGATGCTCAGTTAGATTATGGGGAACCAAACTACTTTTTTCATATGTAATTCTTCATGAATGATTTTGTGTATGGTTGCGGATCCAATGTTAAGTTCCTTCTGTATCATTTGATAAGTACAGCGATCCATTAACATTTTTCGTATGGCAGACACATTATCCGGGATGACTGCCGACGGCGGCCTTCCTGTGTGTTCTTCATCCTGAAGAAAATTGCGACCTCTTCTAAATTCTCTAAGCCATCTGAATACAGTAGCACGAGCTGGAGATTCATCACCCAATGCTAATTGCAACCGTTGAATGCATTCTTCTTGATTGAATCTTGCTTTGAAATCATAGAAAATCATAGCGCGAAAATGTTCTCGTGTTAACTCCATTTTCTCTTCTGTTTAAAATGTATTCCACGCTAAACAAGTTGAAGTAAGTCAGTAAAAAATCATCTCTCTTCTGTGTTAAAATACTTTGTGCTTTAAAATTAAACCGTTATTTTTATTTTGTAAATTCTTGTCTGCGCGTATCTCAAAAATTTCAGAGTAACCCTCGTATGATCTTGTTTGAATTTATCGTTTTAAGTTGCTTAATAAACAGTTAAAATCACTTAGAAAATATTCAGAACGATACATTTTTCTTTGGAGTCTCCTAATTTTGAGAAAAATTGAAATAGTGTCTTTTTGAGAGGTTTTAGCTCTCGTAAATATTTGTGCTTTTCTTCGGAAGCCAATCAATCAGAAGCTTCTTTCGATGAATTCATGCGTTCACTTAGCTCGTCGTGGCTGAAATTTTGAAGAATGGATGACACCTCTTTATAATCACGTTCACCTTCATCAGAAGGCTGTTAACAGAGAAAATACTCATTCTTATAGAGATCTTCTAGCTAGTGAAACTTTCTGATAGCAGCAACTTTCTTTTAGAATAGGCCTTGGAGAGACTATAGACAGAGGATTAAATCATATATATTCTTTTACCTTCATTGAGCCTAATAATGATTACAGTCCAGAAACAATAATCACGAAGCTCTCTTTAAATCAGTGGCATTTTAATTTCAGTTTGTGTTACTTTCCAGAAAGAAATTTCCCTTGATGATCAAATGTGGTCGAATTTTTTTTCTTTTTTTAACTTGATAAGTCGCACACCAAATTGGCAAAAGTTAGATTTTGTTTATGAAATCATTAAACAGTTATTTTATCTTATTTTAAAATTTATTCTCTATATATGTTACAAAGATCATCAAACTAACATACAAAGTTTTTTCGACTCTGTTTTTACCTAGTAAAAGAAGTTTTTCTTAATGTTCGGCTACACAGTTTTATGCCTACAAAGGGGACGAAAGTGATAACATCTTTATACAGTTTTTATGCCATCCTGCTCCTCAAAATGGATGGGACTTTGTAACTTTGTAGCAGGGATCAAACAGAAGCCCCCACATTTCATATGCTACACTAAGAAATATCATTTCACATGCAGGACAGTGTGACTACAATATATTTTAAAAGTGCCAACTGCGCTATTAGTGAAAACGATGGGTCAAGATTCGAACTGATTCTCGATGCTAAGAACAATAATCAAAATAGTGCACTTAGTATTTTTATAGCTATGAGAGTATTTGGTATACACAGTACAACCGTTGAAATTAGGAAATATTTGGATTTATCCACGAATATTCAAATAAATATGTATAACCATGTTAATAAGAATACGTTCAGCCATTTTTCCCCAAGCGTTAGGATTCTTGTTAAAGAGCTGATTTTTATAAATAATAACCTTTACCAATTAACGGCACAAAAGGAAGATAAATTACTATTAATACATGTAATTTTTGAGTTATAGGCAAAATTCAAAAATGTATTTAAGGATGCTTGCACCTAGAATATGCTCAATAAGATTTAGCAACTGCAGAATTAATAATGGTTACATAACCTGCATGATGTCACATGCACTTTTGTTATGAATAACAATATTGGAAACACTTGGATACATTATGAGAATTTTCGTTTAACCAAATTGATTTAAATTCATTGATACATTATATTGAGGCAAATATACAGAAACCAATCTTTGTATACGCTATTTAAATTCTCGCAAAAAGAAATTGAACTCGACAATTTATGTAGAGCTAACATCAGAAAAACATCTAAAAATGTTTAAAAAAAATGGATTTCATGTGTAGATTCGTTCATGAAAATGCAGATGAAATCAGATCTAAAGTGTTATATATCTAGATAAGTTTTTCCTATAGGTCTTGAGCATATTTTTATATTTTTCTCGTATCATCATAAAAAAACGCAAGAATATATACAAATTTTCAATGTCAAAACACAATAAAAGTGTTTGGCTTAGTATATAATAATAATTAAGTAATGGTTTCTTAAAAGGAATTTAGAGTTCTATAAATTTAAAATGAAACAGCTTTAAAGATGAGTTTTATATGTCTTATAATATTTATATAAACATCTTGAGATGAATTCAAAACTCAATACAAGATTTTCAGACCTATAATTTTGTATGGGTTGCAGATGACATATGCAAATATCATTATGTCCTAACAAACTTCAACCCTTTGTATTTTCATTGTTACTCGTTCTTTCATTACTCATTCGCTTTAGGTATTTGAGCCATTGCATTCCTTTTGCTTTAATTATATTTATACTAAATCTTTTTCTTTGCACAGCTTACTTAATTCTGAATTACTCCTACTCCTCCACATATCTCCATCCCTAATTGGTCCATTTATTTTTCTTAATATTTTCCTTTCAAAGGCAATTAGCAATTTTTCTTCTTTCTGAGAAGTAGTCCATGTTTCTGCTAATAAGTTACAATAAGTATGATTATAGTTTTATACGGTTTTATTTTTAACCTTCCTGTCCACACAGAAGATTTAGGGAAGTTAATCATTGAAAATTAAAATATTTTTTCAGCAGATAGTCTATCCTTTTTCTTAGGGTTTATTTCCTATATTCGAGACAATTGAACAAAGATATTTAAATTCAGACACCCTTTCAAAACCAAGCTCAGCTGTTACTATACTAGTGACCGAATTGATTGTTTTCAAAATCACTAAAATTATCACTTTTAAATTCACATTTTGCTTCTTTTAAATACAAAATCAGAAAGTAAATATTTATTTTCGCTTTAATTATTAAAGTTGCATACCTTTATTTATTATTTATTTATTTATTATTTTTTTTGAAAACTTCAAATCCAATTTTAAAATAGTTTCAAATAGATAAAAGTATTTTCTATTTTTAATATGCAACAAGTTTCTAAGTCCAGAAATTTTTATAATTATTGAAAGAGAAGTAAAATTTATTTCCCAAATTTCTGAATCTTTTGGATTGAAACGTCAGCTTTAATTCATATTTTCAGTATTTGATTTTAAATGCATGCTCTTTTCATATGTTTCCTTAGATTTGTTTGTCATTTTATAATTAATTTACCTCAAAAATGACAGAAATGTGTCCCATTATTTACATGATAATATTATTCGCTAGTTATTTTTGTGGATACATTAGAACCAATGTATGTCACAAATAAAAATGATAATTCTACGTTAAAAACTAGGATTTATTCTTTATTTCCAGCTCTCTGCTCTCGTATATATAAATAATTATCTGATGAAAAATATAAGTATAAGGCAAAAAAAGGATTTTATTTATTTTCTGCTAAGAGAATAAATTTCGTTGAAATAAAACGGAAACCAATGTATGGGAAAAGAAAATTAATTGTAAGCCCATTGAAATTATGGTACGTTCGTTCAAACGTTTTTTATAAATTCCAAACGATGATTTACAAAAAACAAAGAATGATATTCAAAAACTATAAGATACAATAAATACTTTCAATTAAGTTTTTTAACGAATTATTTTTATTGCATGTAAAATAATTTTGAAAAAAGACTGTTATTTCTCAAAAAATAATATATTTAATCTCTACAGGGAAAAGTATTTGGATATTCTCAATATTCATAGCTTTCTAAAAGCCAAACAAAACAAAGAAACACAGAATAATACACAGTATAATCAATTGAAACTTTAAAAAATCTAACAACTCCAATTTTTTTTATGTGAATTAAGAATTTTGAATAAAACTCTAAATTCAGGTGGGAAATCAATAATCCAGTATTTGCAATATTTTTTCTTCATAAAAGGTAAAATTTTTAAATTAAATACCATGAAAAATGAGATGATGAAATTCAACTAGAAATAAATTTCAAGAACATGCTTTGAATTTGAATATTAATTTCCAAAACTTGTTTTTAAGAAAATTAATAATCATACTAAATAATAACTATTTGAAAAATCAATCCTCTACATGATTAAAATAAGATTCTTTTATTTAGTTTGGGAGGAAAATGAATAAATTACCATTTTTTATTGAAATATATTTTTTCCTGTATTAAGAAAAAGACAAATGTAAGTTCTTAATAACTTAAACCCTTTTTTCGAAGTTTTTTTCTTAGACATAAACATTTCCTTTTTTTTGGAAATATTTACTTACAGTCTAAAAACTGTATCGAAATTTTCTGCTTGAAATAAATTTTCATTTATTTAACCTTCAGTGAATGAAGTTTTAATAAAGTTACAATTGAACAAGAACGTGTAATATATAAATATATTGAAAATACAAAAATTATTTTTGCTATAATCATGTAAAAAGAAACTTATTTATATTATAAATCTTCGCATTTTTTATATAAATTTTAGTCAAATTAAAAAAATAATCAGTTGTCCCAATTTTCACTCTTTTTTCCTTACAATTTATCGCAAAACATTAAATGATAAAATAGCTTCTGAATTTTAAAAAAATGAAAATTGTTGGCTTCAATAAGTCCTTTATAATTTGATTTTAAAACTAAATTTTATACATATATATATATATATATATATATATATATATATATATATATATATATATATATATATATATATATATATATATATATATATATATATATATATATATTATTTGTGTGCTTGTGCAAAGCAATCACAGTTGTTCTTTCTGGAATTTCACAGCTGAATGCATTCTTTTTAACACTCCCCATGAGTAGCCATCAAGTGATGAAAGATCAGAGGAATGAGGTTGATATGGGCAGATTGTACCATGCAAAATTATTCAGCCAGCTAAAATTTCCAGCAACATGGCTGGAGATTTTCATGCAATATGGCTAATCGTCCCGTCTTGCTTATACCATCATTTATTCCTCAGAATATTCCTTGTACGACAGAACTTTCTCAAATCTTGAGGAAAGGGCTCGAAAAATAAGACCTTGTAGCGGTTTTGAGTAAAAATAAGAGCTTTGCCTTCCTCTTCTTCAATAAAATAGTGGCCTAATAAGCCATGTGTTGCTAAAACAAACCATATAATTACACGCACAATATGTAGTAGTATCTAGAAGATATCACCTGGAAGCTTAAAACCAATGAAGCAACCTTTCTATCGATTGATGTAGTCGTTGAAGTGAATGTGGCATTTGTCGGAGAACCACACAATCTTCAAGAAATTTAAATAATCCTACACCAAGCGCCAAAATATTTCCACAATACATCTTCCTGATTCACATACTTGGCTCAATCAATCGTTTCCATTTTATAATCGTTACTGAAATCCACCTGTGTCCTTAAATAATAGGTTGTTGTTGTTGCACCAGCATACTTCCTTGTACCTGGCCAACGGACATACCACTGATGTTCAGTTTCAAGTTCGTTGGTCGTAGATTTTGTCTGGGTGAATGCTGTACCTGCTGGAAAGCAAGTCCGTGTTTCTCACTTGTTGTTGTTGTTGCATGCCTCCGAGGTTCAGCAGTGCTAGACCAGGTCCATGAGCGTATACACCTTTAAATATTCCAGTACCATAAGTGGATTCTCCATCAGATCTCTCCCAGAGAGCCCAAGGCACTGAAGAATATCTTCAGGAGAAGTCTGCTCATTTAATCACTTGGAGTAAATTTTTCTCATTTATTGAAACATTTACTAGTTGTCCAGACATCCCCTTACATTGATGCTGTAAGCAAACAGAACTGGGAAATTTTGTAACAATAGATATCATAACTGAGTAATTGTGTGACATTTTATAAAACACCTCTCTCAGAGTAATTCTGCCATTTTTTCCAAACTCGGTTCATCTTTGAAACTTCTTTCACACGACTGAAAATAATGCTTAACTATGAATACTTTTTTTCCATCAGAGATCATTATCTAATAACATTTGCACTCTACAATTTCTTTTCACAGCTGCAAACAAGTGCAGTTGGAGATCAGGTCAGTCACCAAATGCAACCAACTATTCAAGATGCGTCATCTTCAGTAATCTATATTTTGACGCATACCGTATTAAAACTTTTTCTGACTTCTAATCCATGGAATTGAATTTTCTACTTTTGTATTATTTAAATGCTTAGGAAATTTGCACGTAGACATTATTTTCTTCTTTAAATAAAAATTTTCCTTTCTTTTTGGATTCAGCTATGGGATTAATTATTAAACTAGAAAACTTTAACGGTTAGTAGTTATTTGGCGTACAGTTAAATATTACACTGGAAAATCTACATTTTTTGGCGGGTTTTAATATGCAAATGTTTCTACTTTGCACTCAACAGTATTTCCCACTAAACATGTAAACAATCAACAATAAATTTAGACATAAAGTTAATGATTATATTTTAGAATCTAACGTTGATACATGAATCTAGATGTACAATTGATGGTAATCCAACGTTGTAATCTGGCATTGATATATGCATTTTGATGCATCTTTGAATGTCACATTGCTACTGAACTTTGATGTACAGTTGATGACTGCATTGAAATCTAATGTAGATATAAATAATTGTGGAACGTATAATCTACAAAGAATTGTTCTATAATTTTAAGAAATAAGAGAAACATCCTTAATTCTAAAATTTTATGGTGATACGAATCAAATTTCTAGTAATTAAATGTCTCGAAATGTGCACAGTTGAGCCAGTGACTCCCTGAATGCAGTAGCAGCTTTGAGTTTACGAAAAAAAATTGCAACAATTTACTTGTTCAACAGAAATTGTATCAAACACGCAGAACAAAAATGCATTCATTGTAAAAAATAGAGAATGCCCTTAAATCCTTTTTTTTTATTTCTTCAAATTGTTTTCCACTGAAGGTATTTTAAATAAATGAGAAATGTTTAGTGCAGTTATAAAATTTTTTAAATATCTGCTGGCATGTTTGTTATATTGTACTCTAATAACTGTCACAAGCACTTTTTCAAGCATTCTTTACATCTAAAATCAATTTATGTAAAAATTATCCTTTGAACAAATAATATCGCTTTCTCTACGTGTATCAATTATCAAAGTGTATATGAAAAAGTTTCGAATAAATTTTGTAAATATTCTAACTCTGCATTATTTTTAAGATATAATATACTTTACCTTTCTTAATAATAAATATTTCCTATCAGAACCAGATAAACTATTAAAAAATCAGGATAATTTCAATAAATGGCAAATTATTATTTATTTCATAAATTAATAATACAAATTTTGTGACAAAGTCATTAAATTTAGTGATCTGAATTTAATCATGGGTGTTAACTAGAAACTCAAAAAAATTTTTTAAGTATACCATTTTAGTAAAATAGACCTTAACATTTTTAGGTTATTTCAAAAAATCGATTTAGCTAAATATGAAGTATTTTTCTCATATTATACATGC
The DNA here is from genome assembly GCA_037975125.1 of Latrodectus hesperus. Classification (NCBI taxonomy): domain Eukaryota; kingdom Metazoa; phylum Arthropoda; class Arachnida; order Araneae; family Theridiidae; genus Latrodectus; species Latrodectus hesperus. Next base: position 64,497,216 of record CM075861.1, read on the forward strand.
TAGTTTTGTATGTAGTATTATTATATATAATAATGATGGAGAAATCCATTAGTTTAACTATTCAAGAAATACATGAAATCTTTGCTTTTTTGATAGTTTGAAGTACCCTTTTTAACACCAGTAGTATTCTGCCAACATGAGCACATCCCAATAATATTTACTAGCTATGTAACCTGATTTTTTACACAATAAAACTATGGCAGAATTTTATTGTGTAACAATTGAAATCTTTCGCGTTGTGCTTCAGAGATGTCTCTTAAACTGAAGGAAAATGGTATAAATTATCTTCTTTTCACAGCCATTTATTATCTGTCTATCAGAAGAATAGTTCTCGCCAATTTGTCTGTTCCTGTATTTTGCCGTATAAACAAGACATGTTTCATTTTCAAATGCAGGAAGGCCGAAGAAAGAAATATTAAATGCCTCTTGAGAATAACACGTATTAATTAATAACAAGTATTAAGAACGTTAACAAGTATTAAATAACAGGTGTTATCAAGTATAATTACGCAATAACAAGTATTAAAGATTATTAACAAGTATTAAGAATATTAACAAATAATTCTTAAGGTATTATGATTAAAGTATTAAATTAAATGATACTAATTGATAACCCAGTTGATGGTTAACCCAATTTCAAATGGACGGCTTTAGTTTATATAGCAAACTTTGTTAACCGCACTGTGTATCAGCCACAATTCTTCTACTAGATAGATAGTAAGTGGCTCTCTAAACAAGGTAATTTAATACTCATGTTATACCCATTGGAATTAAAACTACGAATAATCTCAATCACCAGTTAAACATAGTATCCAGAATTACATATGCCTACAAAAATTTCGTAGTTTATTAAATTGACAAACGGGCCCGTTATTTAAAGTAGTTATCCTATTCAATGAGTGTCAAATATATTTTTATTTTTTTTAACTGAGGATTCATTTTTTTATGTTTCTAATTTGAAAAGAGATACAAGGAGATTAATATTCTTCCCTAAAATTAAATGATAGTTTTTTCCTTTAACGTTATTGTATCAAAATTAGGATATTGTTCAATTACCAAATGGAGTGTGCTTTCTTTCTCCTTCATTCCAAAACTACAAAACTCAAGGCTATTTGAAGAGACTACTTTGTAGTTCAAGGAGAAAATTATAATTTTTTTAAGTTACACAAATATTATTATAATAAGCTTATATTATTTTACCCTCAGATTATAAAGCTGAGGCACGTTTTACTCTGCTTTATTTTATTTAAATGGGATACTCATGTTACACCATAATTGTTCTTATCGTGCTTTTTTAATTTTTGCAATGCTTTATAAAGCAATATTCTTCCACAAAATATGCAGGTATAGTCATTTTAGGTGTTCTGATGCTTCCCTTTGCTGATCTTAATAGGAAGTGGCGTGAAGCTACTGGGCCATTGGAGCTCACTCCAAACTATCACTGAGAATAAGTTCTAGAGAATATAGGGTCAAAGCAATCTTTTCTTGTATGGTCATGTGAAAAATCTGAATATTCACACACAGATGCACACACCTAAGCGTATAATGTTTTTATATATGGAAGTTTCGCGGTTAAGCCGAAAGAGTAGCTGGAATTTAATATTAATTAGGTAAGAGATTTATAATAGGAATTGCACTTCAAAATTGCTTTCATTATACTACCCATAATTTTTTGAAACAGAATATCTTGAAATCAATTAAAGACCATATTCAAATGTTTTATTTTCTGGTTATAGAAGACAAATTCATAGCATTTTCCATGTGGTCTTGAGGCAGGATTACGATTCTTGGTGTCGTTTATCACAAATTAAATGTCATTTTCTATTTGGAAACCAATGGTAGGTGTTTCATTTCTGAGTTCTACATAATGCTTGAATGTTTCCATACTAGTTAGGAAAAATCATCACTATGGAAATACGTTGTGGATGTTGAAATGCCTTGCAAATACATTCGATTTTTAATCTGTGTTTGTTAGGCTACGTAAAACTTTTAAAAGAAATAATTCACCCCATAAATAAGTTAAATTTCCTGTGCTTTATTTGGTGTCATAACATATTGTACCGAGCTCCACGGGTTCGTGTCGATTGAGAGTTGAATAAAGCAACCACTTAATGAACACAAGACTTTTATTCGTAAAAACTTCACTAAATAAACGAAATTCCCGCTGTAACAGTCACAATTATACAGCTACAATTCGTCAGATATAATAAGAAACAGCTTCCAATCACAGGTCTCAAATACCTCAGACAGAGAACAACTAGCAGTCACAACTAATCGTCTTCACTCACTGACTGTCTTCACAAAACTAAACTCTTCCATGTTGGGCTGCGGTATTTATACCTGACTTGGCGGAGAAATCTACCAATTTCGCCAAGGTTCTGGAAGCTTCTAGGCTATCTCGAAAAGTATTGGTCCTAGAGCTTAGGTGATGGATGTTTCCAGAAGTATCGATTTCTCGCCAAGTCGCCAAAAATCTCGCCAACCGTCGCCAAGTCGCCAAGAATCTCGCCAACTGTCGCCAAGTCGCCAAATTATTAGGAAATCCGCTTTTAAAAGTACAACACGTCTAAATACCGCAATTTTTGCCCAAAATGTGAGAATTTCCGATCTGTCTGAGATATTTTAAGACAAATATAATCATTATTTATAAATTTGTAACATTGCCCCCTCTCAAGGACTGCACGTCCCGGGCAGTACAATCCCCTGATAGGAGGCCAAATTTAATATAAGAGAATTTACATTTCAAGATGATACAGAGCACATTACATACACAAGCAACTAAAAATACAAGAAAATAGAAAAGATTAAAATTATCTGTACTATTTACAAAGAGACCATGGTCTACTAATTTTTAGTTTACATTACGATAAGGAGCTAATCTATCATAATGTACTACCTTTGGTTTTGAAGAAGATGATTTCCTTATACGAACAACGACGTCGTTCAGTCTTTTTAGGACTGTGTAGGGACCTTCCCAGTTGGCTTGCAACTTTGGAGAAAGTCCTTTACGTCGAATCGGGTTCCACAACCAAACTTTGTCACCTTCTTGAAATTCATGTCCTGTCGCTCTTGTGTCATACCTTGTCTTCATTCTTTCGGTCGTCAGGTTGATTCGGTCTCGAGCGAAGTTATGGACATCTTCAAGACGTGCCTGAAGGTCTCGAAGGTATTCCTCTGGCGATGAAGATGTATCCGGAGGACGACCAAACTGAAGATCACAAGGGAGACGAAGTTCGCGACCAAAGAGCATCTGTGAAGGAGTATATCCGGTAGTCTCATGGACAGCACTGCGATATGCAAGCAGAAACAGCGGTAACTTCAAATCCCAATCTTGCTGATTTCTGGAAACCATAAGTGAGAGATTATTCAAGATGGTTCTGTTAAATCTCTCTACCATGCCGTCCGATTGTGGGTGTAGTGGCGTGGTCTGCGTCTTGTCAATTCCGAGAATTTGACACATCCCTTTAAACACAACAGAGGTGAAATTTGTCCCTTGATCAGAATGGATTTGTAAGGGTGTGCCGAATCTGGAAACCCATTGATGCACTAGAACCTCGGCTACTGTAATCGCCTCTTGATCGGGGATTGCAAACGCTTCAGGCCACTTAGTAAAGTAGTCCATGACAACTAGTATGTATTTGTTGCCATTTGAAGATCGTGGTAAAGGACCCAAAATGTCTAATGCTATTCGCTCAAAAGGTGCTCCTACGTTGTACCGCTGCAACCTTCCTCGGCTACGTTTCTTTGGTCCCTTACGTGCCGCACAGTCATCACAAGATTGACACCATTTCTCTACATCTTGTCTTGTTTTGCTCCAATAGAAGCGTTGTCGAACCTTCTGTAGAGTTTTCATTACTCCAAAGTGGCCTCCAGTTGAGCTACTATGCAATTCTTTCAAAACATCTGAAATTCTTGATTTTGGAAGAACAAGCTGCCATTTGAAATTACGTCCATCATCGGACTCCCATTTCCTGTATAAGACACCATTTCTTATATGGAGTGAGTCCCAAAGAGACCAATATTGCTTAGTAGCAGGACTGTAGGTGGAAATATCCTGCCAGCTTGGTCTCATACTAGAAGATTCTTTCAATTCAAGAATTGGATTTATATCTGGGTCTTCTTTTTGGGCTTCCCTAAGTCCTTTATCACTCCATGGGTCTGGTTTTGATGGAGGTGAAACAGTAACTTGGCGTACCGAAGTATTTATCAGCTGATAGTTCTTCTCTACTCTAGAACAATATCGGCAGCTTTCATTACACGGTTTCCTTGATAGTGCATCAGCATTTCCATGAAGAGTTCCTTTGCGATGACGTATTTCAAAGTCAAACTCCTGGAGTCGTTGAATCCATCTGGCTACCTGTCCTTCTGGATTTTTAAAATTTAAAAGCCAGGTTAAAGATGCATGATCCGTCCGGAGCAAGAACTTTCTTCCATAGAGATAATGGTGGAAATGTTCTATTGCTTTGACGATTGCCAGCAATTCCTTCCTGGTTGTACAATAATTCCGCTCCGGTTTTGATAGGCATTTACTCCAATAAGCAATGACATATTCTTTATCATCAATTTCCTGCGACAAAACAGCTCCGATATTTTCGTTGCTGGCATCCGTATCTAAAATGAATAATTTTTCGGGCTGGGGATATGCAAGAACGGGCGAAGATGTCAACGCCTCCTTCAGTTGTTTAAAAGCTTTCTCACATTCATCTGTCCATAGAAATCTCTGTTTAACTTCTGTCAACTTGTGAAGAGGTCTGGCAATACTTGAAAAACCCTTAACGAATTTCCTGTAATATGTGCATAGTCCAAGAAAACTTCTTAATTGGTGGACATCTTTTGGACGACTCCAGTCCTTAACTGCGGAGATCTTTTCAGGATCTGTTCTTACACCTTCAGCAGAGATAATGTGTCCCAGATAGCTTACTTCACGTCGGAATAAATTACATTTGCAAGGATTCAGCTTCAGGTTGGCCATTTTTAATTTTTCCAGCACCTTTCGGATGTTTCTTAAATGGTCTTCGAATGTGCGCCCTACAATAATGATATCGTCCAAATATACCAAACAGGCTTCGTAGGAAAGTCCTCGTAATACTGTCTCCATCAGGCGCTCAAACGTTGCAGGTGCATTGCAAAGCCCAAATGGCATAACCTTGAACTGCCAAAGTCCTTGTCCTGTGGTGAATGCAGTCTTTTCTCGATCCTCAGGATGTATCTCTACTTGCCAATAACCACTCTTGAGATCCAAAGTCGAAAACCATTGTTTTCCGGATAAAGCATCAAGTGTATCGTCAATCCTAGGAAGAGGGTAACTATCTTTTTTAGTGATGTTGTTTAACCGACGATAGTCAACGCAGAATCGGGTAGAGCCATCTTTCTTCCGAACTAAAACAATAGGCGAAGCCCAAGGACTCTCTGATGGCTCAATAATGTCATTCTGCTGCATTTCCATCAGAAGATTATCCACCTCTTCCTGCTTAGCGAATGGCAATCTTCTCGGATGTTGTTTAATGGGTGGATGATTTCCTGTATTGATTCGGTGCTGCGTCAATTTGGTTCGCCCAACATCATCTGATTTCTTGGAAAAAAGATCTCCGAATTCTAATAATAGACTTCTTGCAGCATTCCTCTGTTTATCATCTAACTCTGCACTCTGAAGGATTTCATTAATTAGAGTGTCAGGAGGCTCAGATAGTGTGGTTTGACAATTTCGGTTAATACAGGTCACTGGAGTGCAAGTCGCCAGCACTTCTCCTTCTTTTATTAGTTTTACCTTATTGCTTAGATTAGCAACTCTTACCGGGATTATATTTCGTGAAAGGTCGACGAGTGAAGAAGCCACTAGTACTCCTTTAACGCTGTTGTCGGAATCTGGATATTCAGTCAATCCATAATGAAAATTATTATCTTCTGAAAGAGCTCCGGAAACTATTGTCTCAGTTCTTGGTGGTAATGTAATTTCACTCTTTGCAGTTATATGATGGACTGTTTTAATATCAGAATATTTCGTCTTAAAAATCGCTATGTCTTCAGAACATGAATGTAGTTCATTATTTTTAAAATCTAACTTGAAATTGTTTTCTTTGAGGAAATCCAATCCGAGAATAAATTCGTCATTTATATCAGCGACATATGCCATATGATGGTACACGGCATTACCAAATGCAATGTTTAGATTGACTTTTCCATGCACTTTAATCTTATCACCTGTCACAGTTTGGAGGGTAATGCAGGGCGGCGTCCAGATGAGTTTGTCACCAAGTTTGCGAGCCAAATCTGTCCTAATGATAGTTACGTTGGCTCCAGTATCGATTATCATTCTGCAGGGAACTTCGTTGACATGTCCCATAACGAAAAGTCCGTTGTCGCCGCTACTTACGGAAGAAATGTGAAACGATTTGAAATGGGGCTTCTGACTCTCTGGACATCTCCGCCCCGCGAGATGGCCACATATTAGTTTCCCTGCTGTGGTGGAAGATCATTTCCACCATTTTTTCGTTTCGGGCAGTCTCTCTGAACGTGTCCGACTGCACCGCAAGTCCAACACTGAATTTTCGTGTTTCTGCCACCTTTACTCAATTCTAAGTTACGGAATTTTCTCCGCAGATTTTCGATTTGCTTTCTGACATCACAGTCCGTATCAGTAGCAGAGATGGCTCTGATTGAGTGCCGGTCTTTACGCGCGGCCTGCTGGGCAGCCTCTATCTTATGTGCGTAGACTAGGGCAGATCCAATATCTTTGACATCGGCGAGTCTAAGTGTTTTCTGTATCTCCGGATCCCTCACACTATCGATGAAGTGATGGAGAGCCAGATCTTGACGTGTCTCAGCTGGGCAGTCCGAAAATGCTAGATGGGAAAGTCGCTGAATATCGGCAGCCAATTCTTGAAGACTTTCACCCGCTTTTTGATAGCGGGACTTTAACTGTAGTCTGCTATATTCTTTAGTGCACTTATCTCCAAACCGCAGCTCAAGCGCACTCGATAGGGCTTGGAAATCGTGCCTCTGCTCCTCCGGAAGCGTCTCGAGGATGTCAGCCGCGTCTCCTCTTAAAGAAGCCGCCAGGTGAAAAGCTTGGGCTCGGGGATTCCATCCATTAGCTTCCGCTACCATCATAAACTGGGTCTTGTATACTTGCCTGGATGATTTCCCATCAAATGTTGAGAGTTTAATATTGGCAAGGGAAGGCACAAATGTCACGTTGGGTTCCTCATGTTTGTTTGATATTTGCTTCTCCAAGCTTTCAATCTTCTTATTCATATTGTCTAATGCTTCTTCAACGTTTTCTTCTATCTCCAGAACTTTAGTTTCAACTGAAGTTACCTTATCTTCCATTGCATTCATCTTTTCCTGAATGATGTTGGAGAATTCTTCTTTAACACTTACAATGTCCTTCTTAAGTTCCGTTTTAAGTTCCTCCTGTCCAGATTTTATCTCTTTCATCATCTCGGTTTTAATCTCTTCTTGTCCAGCTTTCATCTCTTCTTGTCTAGCTTTCATATCTTCTTGTCTAGCTTTCATCTCTTCTTGTCCAGCTTTCATCTCCTCCTGTCCAGATTTTATCTCTTTCATCATCTCGGTTTTAATCTCTTCTTGTCCAGCTTTCATCTCTTCTTGTCTAGCTTTCATCTCTTCTTGTCCAGCTTTCATCTCAGCCATCTGCTCCGCTAATTTTTCGAGAAGACTTTTCATCAAATCCATATCCATTTTTCTTGTGACACGCTGCATCAACTCTTCAATCCCGATTCTGACACCAGTTGTACCGAGCTCCACGGGTTCGTGTCGATTGAGAGTTGAATAAAGCAACCACTTAATGAACACAAGACTTTTATTCGTAAAAACTTCACTAAATAAACGAAATTCCCGCTGTAACAGTCACAATTATACAGCTACAATTCGTCAGATATAATAAGAAACAGCTTCCAATCACAGGTCTCAAATACCTCAGACAGAGAACAACTAGCAGTCACAACTAATCGTCTTCACTCACTGACTGTCTTCACAAAACTAAACTCTTCCATGTTGGGCTGCGGTATTTATACCTGACTTGGCGGAGAAATCTACCAATTTCGCCAAGGTTCTGGAAGCTTCTAGGCTATCTCGAAAAGTATTGGTCCTAGAGCTTAGGTGATGGATGTTTCCAGAAGTATCGATTTCTCGCCAAGTCGCCAAAAATCTCGCCAACCGTCGCCAAGTCGCCAAGAATCTCGCCAACTGTCGCCAAGTCGCCAAATTATTAGGAAATCCGCTTTTAAAAGTACAACACGTCTAAATACCGCAATTTTTGCCCAAAATGTGAGAATTTCCGATCTGTCTGAGATATTTTAAGACAAATATAATCATTATTTATAAATTTGTAACAATATGTTCAAGACACTAGACTATACTTTTCACAGTCAGTACTTATCTTTGAATTTCAATTAAACCACTTATTTTTTCTGAAACAACACTCTAATTTTCATCAGACTCACAATTTTTGATACAAAGTGTATCTTGGTTTTAGTCTTTTCCACTTTACTATGATTATTAGGACAACTGAAAAGAATTCTTACCTAAAGCATCACTGTTTTATTAAGTTTAAATCTAACTGTATTGATATATAATTTTATACAATTAAATCAATAAAATGTCAAGTTTGTTATCTTCACATATTTTGAAAAGATAAAGCACTTGATTTGATTGCTGAAAAATTAAAATGTCTTCAGGAACCCAAATTTTATTTATGTCATATAAACTATATCTGTAAATTCCTATTTCAGTCCACCACTTGACGATAAGGTAAAGCAGGTTATGGCAATATGTTTTTGAAAAAAATGCCTGATGTGTACGATGAAAGGAAAATTTTATCCAATTTGAAACTTCAAAGTGATGCTTTTTGATCATATGAAAGTTAGCACATATTTCAATATTAAAATGTTTATAATATCGTCTTAACGATTCTCTAAAACTAAATACTAAACTTAAAAAACTCTAAACTTAAAAAAGAAAAAAATTAAGTTTGTTAAACATTAACCTAGGAATTATCGGTTTTGGCGATGATTTCCTTTTACTCAAGTTTATCATTTTTGGCGATGAGATGGTACAAATAGCATTCAACCAACTACAAATTATTTTATCTGATATTCATTTTCTCATTTAGTTGATACAAAAAATCTTGTCTTTGTGATATTAAGAACATTTAGTACCTGCAAAATTAGAATATTTTAAATATCAGAAAAAATTAATTTATATAATTACATTAATGAAATATTCAACAAATATATCATTTGATGGTACATTTTATTTTGTTATAAAGATAGTTAAACAGTTTTTTAGTAATGAAAATATTAGTTGTTGTTTCTTGCGTTTAGATTTACTCTTATTCTGTCAATTCAAATTTAAATAAATTTGTCACAAATATTTATGAAAATTATTTAAAAGTACTTCTGTCAAAAAACATTTGCTATGTTATCCATACATATTTTATATTATACACTTTTTAATGTAATGCATAAATTTCATATGAATAGCTGTATTACGAACCCATTGTCTGTTAAATTTCTTGCTCTAATATAATTCACCTTGACCACAAAAACTGAAACATTTTTTACGTCCAGAAGGCTTCGTAAGAAAGGCGACTGTCACATTTTACGGCTCTTTTTATGGGACGCGAATTTTATTTATTGATTTTGACTTATGGAAGAGAATTCTCCTTTTAAGCCTCTTTTAGGTATTTATACTGCGAATGAGCTTCCTGAATTGTATTTCTTGTGTCAGAGAATGAATTGTTGACCATTTGGATTATGAGATTGTTTTTTTTTCTTTTTGAAAAGAAAAAGCGAAATTCTTTTTTTACTTCCTTTTTACTTAAAAAACAATTTACTGGATAAAGCATTTTATCATTTCCCCACAAAATCTATGTTTATAGTTAAATTGTTTGGGAATTAGACAATTCTGGTAAAAAAGGTTATTCAAAAAATGATAAGCATCGTTAAAATTTGCTAATCACTGACATTATTCGTCATTAATTTACATGATATAAGTATACAATTATTGGCATGTAATATCACAATAAAGTATACATGCTGATTACTGACATTATTCGTCAGTAATTTGCATATTATAAGTATTCAATTACTGACATGCAACATCATAATTAAGTATACATGCTGATTACTGACATCACTCGTCAGTAATTTGCATGCCATAAGTATACGTTTACTCACATGTAATATCATAATTAGGTATACATGCTAATCACTGACATCATTCAGCAGTAATTTACATATTATAAGTATATGATAACTGACATATAATATCATAACTAGGCATACATAAACATGTTAATTACTAACATGGTGCTACAAAAGTCAAAACAAATGTTACTTATCTTAAAAAAATATCATAAATTGCAACATTTCACATTTTGTTTTTTAGGAACTAGCCAATTATGATTACAGAAGTATATATTCAGAAAAGTTGGACATCGTAAAAACACTCTTATTACTGACATCATACGTCAGTAATTGACATGTTATAAGTATATAATTACTAATATATAATGTCATAAATGGTTATACGTTAAAATTATTTTGAGTATTTTATTATTTTGCAGACTGTCTTTTATTTTAAGACAATTAAGTTTAAAATGTTGCGACTGATCTCAAAAATATCCCAAATTGTTACGTTTTAACCTCATTCGTTACTTTCGTATCTATTTTTCATAGAATTTTATATTAATTTAATTAATTTGATAGAACTGACCATTTTCACAAAAAGTTTCTGTCACAAAATGTTGTAAATTTTTATCATTTAATTTAAAATGTGATTCAAAATACAGGCTCTTATCCTTCACCTTCATTGAAAAAAGTACAAAAAAGATTTTATTTTAAATTTATTTTACAATTCTTCTTGTATAGAAATGGTAATAAGAAATCTATTCTCATAAATTTAAAACTTGTGTGCGTTAAATTAAGATATAAATCGTAAGCGTAGGAAATAGCTAAGGCTGTGGCGTCACTAAACTTCAATATTTGGGAATAAATCACAATATTTGGTGATATATTTTTTTGCGAAAATAGTCGCCGGTATAATTCGTGAATACTACTTATTCTTTTAAACATTTTACCTTTTTTAAAAATAATTAATTTAAACTGCTTATACCTCCAAGGTAAAATTTATTAACAGTAAAAATTTTTATTTTGTAATCTGTTTTCCATATATTGTCTCAAAAATGCTTTTACAGTGAGATTTATGCAGGCAAAACAGAATAAATTATAATTAGATTGTTACTGACCCATATAATGTCGTAATTTAATTATATTATAAATTATAATTGGTTATGTTAAAATATTTACGTCAATTTTCATAAGAAATTTCATCTCATTGTAATATAACCAATTATTGTTATATGTCTACGGTTATGTATCGATTGGTATTGGTCATAGATTGGCGATATATTCACAAATTGGCGATATCTTCACAAATTTATATATTTTTGGTAGTCTTATGCTATGCTGGGGTTAGAAGTTAGAGATGACATACATGAAATAGTTTCAAGAAAATATGAGCCCTGGTCAAAAATGATGATTGGACTAAGCACAAGTAATAGTTAAGCATAAGTGCATATGGATCAATAAAACCATTTTGTGTTTTTACATTTCTTAGATGATCACATGTTACGAATAGTGACGGGACGGGAATATGTTTGAAAATGAAGAAATGAATTATAAGAAATGTCTGAATATTAATTTGTTTCACTAAAAGTCAGTTTATATGATTTCAAAATATTTATTAATCTAAAATAGGGATATTAGTGATTTCAGATCTTAAAATTTGTTGATAAAAATAAATAAATTCCTGTAGTAGAGTAATCAATGTTGGTGATCTTTCTTTTCCAAGTACCAGAATGCTTATATCACAGTTTTTCTTGCATATAAGCTTTCACAAATATAATTTATTTATAAAGTGAAAAATAATCCATTTCTAAGGAACCTAATCTTAAACTAAGTAAAAATCTATTCGTAAAATGACTAATAAATAAAAACGCCAGTGTATATTTTCTACGTTGATAATATTTCTTTTCCAAATACCAGAAAGAGCTTATATCAAATCATCCTTTTCATGTATTTCAAAAAGATAGTCAATTCGTAAAGTGACCAATAACAATGTGTTGATCCTGTCCTGCAAGAAATTATGCATGTGTACACATTAACATAAAGACTGTACGGCTTATTAGTAGATGACAGTTATTTTTAAGCAATGAATCCATATTTAGTCTCAAAACTAAAAGCACAAAAGGTAGTTTACTTAGCGAAAAATTTGATGCCGGCGATATGTTTGTTGTTGACTTTGAAAAATGTATAAAATAATGCACTAATAATAAAAGTGCCCGTACATATTTTATTCTGTGTGATGATATTTAGTATGACATTTAAGAAGTTCCTTAAAATTTATCTTAGCAAACATACACACACACACAATTTTCGAAACAAATATTTTACGCTCACAAACTAACACAATTTGTTGTATTGCTAATTTAAATTTTGTACTTAATTTTTTATTATAAAAAAAGATAAGTGAATTATTCCTCCACATATATGTATATATATCAAAGCATATTAATTACTTATAGAGATTTACAAAATAAAAATATCTACCTACATTAATGAAAGTTATTAAAATATTAATATTACTCTCGTTTTTAATGACCTTTTATTATATTTTTGACTTTTAAGTTAAAATTGGCAAGATAAATACCTCTTTTGTAATTTTCATTGAAATTAATATAAAATATTCATGTATTTTTACTTAATATAAAAATATTATATTAAATGCTTTAAAGATGTATTTAAATTTCTGGCATTAAAATGTATTCATGAAATCATTAAATTGCTTTTATGTAATATACATTACTTGAAAATTTGCTCAACAGCCATGCATACTATTTTTATGATTTTCTTTTTCTTTTTAACTGAATATGCAATATCAGACAGACTTTTTATTACTGAACACAAAATCAATATTTTTATTGGTTGTTCTAACAATTTTATAGTTAAAAAGGGAAATATATCATTAAAATAATGGCTGTTTTTCCCTTACTATTATATAAAGTGTCCCAGAATATTTAAGTAACACCCACACAACAGAAGATAATCGATATGTCTCTACAATAACTTAAGATTTCATTCCAAGTCCGAATTATCACATTCCTCGAAATTCTCTGCAACCGCGACAGTGGCCACGCGGAGAGTACTTAAAGAACCGAGAAGACATTGGCTAATTAGGACCACGTGTTAATGAATTGCGATCCTATATTTATACAATGACGTGCCTATCAGACAGTGTTTAGCTGATTCTTATCAGTAGTGTTGATGCAATACATATTAACTCATGTGTTTAAAATCATATCTCTCGTTTTACTGTTAGTAACTACTGCAACAATAGCTTCTCAGAAGTTAATTTCAACCTTTGTATGCTGTTGTGAATTTCACATTGTGATTTAGATAAGGAGATATAAATATCAATATAAACATATATATTGAAAAGTAATGGCGAAATAATTTCATACTCATTCATTATTTATCATTAAAGCAATGCGCAAATGATTTAAAAATGAAAAAAAAAAATTGTTGCATAATAATTTAAAATAATGATTAATTTTTTAACTTTATTAATGTTTAGGCTGAATTTTGAAAGTTAATGAATGTTTTAGTTTAAGGAATTAAGCATCATATTATATAATGAATGAAAAATAGCCGATCTTCATAACTTGCATTGGGTTGATCCCAATATATAAAACTACAGCCAAACAACGCTTGAAATTAAAATTATACCATGCAATTTTCTGAGCAATATTAAAGATTTAGCTCAAAATAGTTTTTAATTATTTTAGACAAAATTCTAACACAACACTTTAAATTAAAGAAAAAAGGGTTACCATATAATTTTATTGAAAAAGTTTGAAAGATTTGGTCCAAAATAGTTTTCTATTATTAAAGTTAAACAGTCTTTTGAAACCAATTCGAAAATTGTCTAATGACCCAGGATTGTTAAAAGGCATTTAATGGTGATCACATAATTACCTTTCGGCAGAACTATATATAGACAGTGAGTCGTATCAGTGTCGCAAGGGAGGAAAACCGGAAAAATTCGAAGCACTCCTCCTGAAAAATGTTCATGCAACATCCATCTTCCATTATTCAATTGTGGTTGGTATCCAACTAGAGACTTTCTCTTTGAAGAGCATCTTTCTACCACTAAAATAGATTGAGGTCTTAAATAAACTCTTTTGACACGACGTATTGTACTGTCATGGCCCATTTAAAGTATTTTAAAATTCATCGCGTAAATTATCTTTCCATAAATAGTGTAACAAATTCACATGTTGCAATTGAGATAACTTGGGAAACTTCCAAGCACTCACCATGACAGAATTGAATGCAAAAGTGCAAAATCTCACTCTCTCAATGTTCAACTATGACTGGAATCGAACCCAAGATCTTATGCTCTAAAGAGAGTTGCCATACCATGATAAGTTTGAATATCACATCCTTACCTGTGGGACATTCACACCTTACCTTCATATCACAACCTTACCTGCGGAAATTCTAGGCAAAATCCTTTGACGTTGCATGGTGGACGGCTTGAAGACCGAAGTAAGACGGTCAGCATTCCCACATAAATTAATTTTCTGGAGGACTTTTCATTAATAGGGGGGCATATTCACTTGTCACAAGGAAGAAAACCTGGAAAACTGCCGAGTAGTTATCCCGATAGACGGACATGAAGATGATGGAAATGCAGCATCAATCTCCCGCTATATTTATAACAACTATATCTCCATAGCAATATGAATAAGACAAATTGTAATTCAACGTAAATCATTTTGTTTTAAAGAATCTTATCAACTGGTCTTGGTCACAACACGCTTTCATTTTGAAAGCTATGTGAATACGTTTACTCAAAATATTCACATCAATGATAAAAGTAATTTACTATCATAACAAAATTTATAAGTTTGTCTATTTATTTTATTTTCTGCCTTGAACCACAGTATGAATTACAAATTTTGATTTTTTTTGGGTTTTAAATCTCCTTTCTAACTTATACATTGATAACACTGATATTTTAAGCTGGCGATTCAACTCTCGATTAGGTTTTCCCTTATCTTTTTGGCAGTATATTCCCCAAACAACTAAGATATTTTCTGTTCCTGTACGAGAATAGTAGGGATAAAATGAAAGTATTTTTCCCGTCTTTCAAAAATGAATGTTTTTTTTATTTGGAAGAGGGTTATACGATAAATAAAATATATATAAAACGCCATGATCTTTTAATCACTTGAAATTGCAACGGACATCTTATTCTTCCAAGCAAATCGTCTTTTACGTTTCAGTACTATAAACAACTAAATTTTACAGCATTTTACTGCATTCAAACTTTTACTTTATTTTAAAAAACGTTATTCAAAAATATATATATATATATATGTATGAGTATATATATATATATATGATATATATATGATATAATATTTCATAATATATCATAATATATATATATATATATATATATATATATATATATATATATATATATATATATATATATATATATATATATATATATATATATATATATATATATATATATATATATATATATATATATCGAAGATAATTTCTGTTATCTCCGATTTCTCCTTTATAAAAAACTGTTCTTTATAATTTATCAAAAAAAATCCCTTACAAATCTTACTATCTCACATAATTTATTTCATTCTAAAGGATTAATAGATTTAAATATTTTCAGGGAGAGAGATTTTTTTTTCAATATAAACAATCAACTTTCTATTTTAAAATTATTTACTTAAGTAATCAACTTCATTTTTATAGTTATAAAAATTTAAAAAAAGAACGATTTTAAGAAATTGAATGAAATTTATGAGCCCATGTTTTACAAATCTGTTTTTTATTATTTCAGAAATATTAAGTAAAAGAATTTTTTTAATCTTGGCGTAAGCAAGGCAATAGTCTTAAGATTCAAAAGAAATTGTTAACAAAAATTGCAATTATTAATTTAGAATTCTATTAACAAATGAAATTTTTAAAACTTTAAATCGTGCTTTCCGATTTAAACTTACCATAAAGTGGATGTCTTATCATGTCCTATGCTTTTACTGATGTTCTATTGTTCATGTTTAATGGCTTGAATCAATGGTAAACGGTTTCTCAAACCAATGTTTTGCTCTTTTTACTCGTTTTGTTAACAAAATGAACTTCGACACTATTCTCAGACATGTGATGGTGAACTTCGCTTTGTTTGCTGCCACTTGAAGAATGTGATTGGAGGGCAGGCAGTGAATTCGTCGACATGTCGTATTTAGAACACCGTCTCAATACGATCTGACGTCGATGAAATGGTATCTGACATCATACATATTTTAAACCAATTAAAATCGTAATAAAGTGGGATACTCTGGATCTCAGCTATAACGAAAGAAAAAACTTCATGGTGAATAGATTCTCTTCATCAAAATCATACAAAAATGACAACCGCGAGTTGACATTCTCTTTATTTCAAATTCAATATTATATCAACTGAATATGAGAAAGCTTAACATTCATTTTTTTTCTTACTGTGGTTATAGTTTCTAGTATCAAACCCACTACTTTCTAGATACAAAATGTACACACCGTTTCTCCATCAGGCTATAATAATTTCTAGATTTTTTATGCACATATAATATCGAAGCCCCGAATTCTTGGAAATGATTGGATCCTCGGTTTTGCTTCAAGTGTCTTTAAATTGGTTTCCAGAGATAGATTAAAATTTATAATATTGTAATATTTTTGCTTTTTTAAACTGTCAATTTTTCCTCAATTCAATCATTAACCATTATATATATATACAATGTATTATTTTAATACATGAATCAAAATTATCAAAACGGAAAAATTATTTCAAAGGTCTCTTTTTATTGGCTGATAACAAGTGGTTGATGAATATGTACAGCATAAGATTCATTACAAAAAATGATTTTCAAAACGTTCGCATAAGCATAAATGACATTCCTAATTATTTTATCTATTGAAATTTACTGTAATGGAAACTGAAGATTTAAGGATCCGAAGAAATGACAGCTAATT
This sequence comes from Latrodectus hesperus, assembly GCA_037975125.1. Taxonomy (NCBI): domain Eukaryota; kingdom Metazoa; phylum Arthropoda; class Arachnida; order Araneae; family Theridiidae; genus Latrodectus; species Latrodectus hesperus. The sequence continues at coordinate 64,514,339 of CM075861.1, forward strand.
ACTGCCGACGCTATCACCTTGTCATTTCCTTAATTATCTTTGGTCGAATAGGGCTAACACAATTGATCAAGTCTATTAATATATCATGCATTAAAACGAGCTGTTTAAAATGCTTATGTTTGAAAATACTTATTTCTTATATGAAAAAAATACGTAAATTTAATTAGATGATTTTATCGATTACATATTTTATTAATTTTTAATGTTATTAGTTAGAACATTTTTACACGTATATATTTATTATGTAAACTGAAAATTATAATATAAGTATTGATGACGTCATTGTTTTGAATTGTATATTGATAATTATTTTATAAGTGGTAACAGAAAATTGTTGTTATGAAACATTTGTAAAAATATTTGGAATTAAAACATACACAGTTATTATTTGGGGTAGAATCGGGTACTCTTGGTTTGGCGACAAATTTTAATTTCTGGAAACCCGGGTAAACTTATTTTTATATAGCTTTTGTGTAGCTGATATCTTGTAAATCACATCTTGGCACCAATCTTGGCGTCAAAAAAATCACCAATGAATGAAGCTGAATCCAATTCTAAACTTTTACCCTACAATTATATCAAATTGCGAAAAATTTTATTGCCAATATTAAAATAAGTTTGAAGCTGAATAAATCGAACAGATTTATTACATGCACGAAACAGAATTAGTGTTTTGATTAATATCAAAAATTAAAATTTTTATTAATCATAATTAATTAATGATTTATTATTAACAACAATGTTATTATCATAAATAATTAATATCTTGATCATTTTCAAAATACTAATGCTACACATAATGTATTTGTGCAAAAAATGTATTTTACTTCATAATAATAAAAATTATTAAAATTTCAATAATATAAAATGATATTGGCATGATCAGTTCATACCTTTTTAACTATTATATGAAATTATTTTTAGTTAAAAATTATTATTAAAAAATATAAATTAGTAAATAATTATATTTGTTATCCAATTACAAATTAATGTTCGTTAATTTTTCGACTTTTAGTAATAGTTATAAATATGTTAAAAATTTAAAGAAAAAAATTTTACCTTTTGAAAGTATTTGTAAAATTTTTATAGTTATTTTACTTATGATTCATGCCATCGTGTTCTCAGAGTCATCTTTCTTCTTCAAACATGGCGAAAAGAATCCCCAATTTTCGGCAAGAGGCACTCTAAAAGTATACTTTTCCAGTAATATGTAATCCCAAAGTATGTAAATGCTTAAATTCAAAAGTAATATGTTTGATCGTAAAGCATTGTATCATAAAATTAACATAGTGACTGTATTTTTGTCAGAAATAATTGATAGTAAAAGACAAATTATGTCATCTGATTTGATTTCATGATGTAAAGTATTTGATGATGTTCCAATTATAATTATCTATTGCAATCGAAGATAAACTTAATCCCAGAACTGAAAGATTGGATTTTATGTTAACATATAGCTTACAGTTTTCTGTAAGCTGTTTTCACTGCCCAATCGGTAGTTTTAGAAACGATAAACTACTCAGATATCAGAAAAGATAGCTGGATGCTCAATCCTTTCGTTTGAATTTATTTATGTGTGTTTAATTTAATGCCACATATGATAATCAGAATACTTAGAGGCATCTGCACAAACCAGCAGAATTATTTTTCACGACGTAGTTGCTTGTTTTTCTCACTCTGGGACAGCTAATGATGTATAATGAGACTATGAATTCAATAAGGCCTTTTTTTATTCAAAGCTTTGTATGCAGTGGTATATTTTGTATTTATTAGTATGCATCTAATAAATACAAAACGTTATCTTTCTTCGTTGCTTAAGTACAAAATGATGTGTCTCATTTCTGAATTTCATGTTTTTCAAATAATATTTCAGATGATGTTTTTCAGAAAAAAGCACTTGTTGGTAAAGTTTTGTAGATCAGAATATGTAATAATGGGAAAGAAGTATATTAATTATTTTAAGATAGTGTTAGTGTAAAATGTTATCTATAAATTAAATGCGCTTTGAATTATATATTTTGATTAATATAAAACAGGGATTCAGAAATTATCAAAAGCAATTAAATTGATTTAAGTACTAACTGACAGAATAGACATATTTTAATTTTTTAAAATTGCAGCAAATAGTTTGTTTAAGTTTGCATATAAAACGAATAAATTTGCTAGTTTGAGCCTGAAATGAGGTTATAGATTTCACAGTAATTTGTGTTTTTTAAAAGCAACAGATTCCTCATATCAAATTAGGGTGATTAAACACTTTCATCTAAACTAAAGCATACCATTTTATGTTACAATTAATGTTTAGTCTTTATGTTTTTTAAGTTTTTTGAAGAATTGTCTTCTAAAATTAGGGTGAAATATTTTAAGTCATAATTATAATTTATGTTCTTAGTATATCTCTAGAGAAAATACATTAGGTATGGGAAAAAGAAATCCATTATTTTTGAATGGATTTCAAGACTTTATTTAAAATGTTTCAGATTCGCTTTGTGTAATCGCTTGAAACTGCTATAATTGTTGATAGATTCAACGATGGCTATCAACATTGATAATTTCTGTCATTTTTATCAACATTTTCGACATCAATCTTACTTGTGAGGATGCATTTTTAACATCAAAATTATCTTACCAGAATTGACGAAATTCAAAACTACACATAAATGATAGGTAATATAATATCACAGAACAATAAATACCATTAACAATTTCTGTAATCAGGTTAACAATTTCAACTTTATCAAAATAAAACTGTAAAATATGCAGAATTTTGTTAACATCCATTTTTAACGGATTGTGACTCACCCAATTGGATGGACCAAGCAAAAGCTGAAAAAAATATCTGTTGTAAACTGTCACCTTTCCAATTGAGCATAAATTTGAAATTGTGTTTGATTGATACTTTAAAAGATATTGTGTTCATTATACCTCTCTCTCCTTTTATCTACCAAAATATAATGGATTTATTTTTCTTTAACTTCATATATTGCTTAAAATATTTATAAAAGTACATTTTACGCTTTTTCATTATTATATCATGAAATCATTTTAAAATGTGAGGGCTTTTCATATAATATTTTTCTAAACCTTGTACATAGCTTACAATTATTTTCGTGCAATATATTTAAAAGTATAGACTCTATAATCAAAGTCAAATAACAATCTAAAAAAACAATATTATTGGTTATGTTTCTTTCAAAAAACAAGTTTTAAACATATTTTTGTTCAAGAATTGTTTTCTCCTTATAAATGTAACTCTCGAGGGAATACCAAATATTTTGAAAAGCAATCGCAATCAAAAATATCTTCATTTGATTCATATTTTTGTTATTTTTCAATAAACTACTTGTGTAAGTATTCTCTTTACTAAAATTTAATTTATTTTATGTATCACACTTGCGCCTTCGTCGTTTTTTTCTTAGAACATCTGAATTCAATTTTAAGCTCATTTCAATCAGAAATTTTTATGTCTCAAATTCCAAACGATGCTATATTTAGTTCCTTTTAGTATTATTGGAAAAGGAATAATATACACTCCTTATTACAAAAATGTATAAGTAACAGAAATATTTTATCAAACTTTTAGTGGCAATAAGAATTTAGTTACATCGAGTGGAAACTAGAACTGGTATTTGAACTCCAGCGGGCATGAAGTGAGATATTGAAGTGTCTCTGCACTAAATGTTGATTGTTGTTTTTGTATTCATGTATGTTTTACCTGCTTTTTTATATTATGTTCTATTAATCAGGATGTTTTCATAAGTATTTTTAATAGTTAGGTGTTTATTTTTATATCAAGAACAGTTACATAGATCAGTATTTCATCGGAGCATCTACCAATAAAATAATATCATCATCATTCAAATGAATTTTTTCATGGGACACTCTTAAAGTTAAGTTCAATTCAGATTCTAGAGATATTCAATTCAAAGGATTTTTTTCAATTGATATTATTTCCAGAATTTAAAATTATATCAATTTGAGAACAACTTCTTGAGTTTTATATTATGAGATCGGTTCTAAATTGTGTTTCGATAAAATCAAGAGCTAACTAATAAAATCGTTAACCATATAGTTTACTATGTAATAATTAATGACCTAATATTAACTATGAATTTTATTTTAGCTCTAGAATATTTTTAAAATAGCATGCTTACTGATCAAACTTATTTTAACATCGTAGAACACATTTAAGAGTCCAAAGTCACTATAATGCATTTTAAAATCTACTAAGTTTCGCTTTCAGAAAATATCATTCATTTTTTTGCAGTTAGAGATTTTGCTCAAGTATTCTAAGAGAGAAAGTCCATAACTATTTCAAGTAATCAATCCAAACCTTATGGTAGAGCAATGGTATCCAAACACAAGACTCGGAATTCGATCTATAATGAATTGACCTGAATATGAATTTTGTGCTTTTGTTTTCCGAAAAGATAGTTGATTTTTCATAGCTAATTTGCTTAGTGACATGTCACAAGAGATAAAATCTATAAGTAGCTCAAACACTTACTCAAGAGTTTATGGTGTACCAGTGCTATCCGAGAGAAATACCTGAAGTACTTACTCCAAGTACTGGGTTTATGGTATTGCAGTGCTATCCTTCAGAAAGTTCTGGTATTATATATTATTTCATAATATATAATACTGTAATCACAGTTTTTCTTAACAACTTTAATATTAACACACAAACAAAACGTGTTTATATATATATATATATATATATATATATATATATATATATATATATATATATATATATATATATATATATATATATATATATATATATATATATATATATATAAATTTCGTGTCACGATGTATGTTCCCGATAAACTCCGAAACTACTGAACGGATATTGATAAAATTTTGTAACCATTTATAATGTAGTCCAACTTAAAAGATAGAATAGTTTTTATCTCTTAATTATTATTCTCAATATTTATTATATGACATTAATGTTTATTTATTGTTTAGTTCTGTAAGTTCCTAATAGATGGCGATTTAGCATCTAAGTTGCACAGGTATTCGGCAGATGGCGACGTGTTTATTTTTCTAGATTATACATCTTCGAGAAAATTAACGTGCGCGCGCAATCGCGTGGTTAAATATAGAATTTACATATATTTTTATTATTATATTTTCATGATAGATATATTTTCATGATGTATAATCATACTATAACAATTTTTGTGAATCACTTTCATAATTATACTTTGTATTGTGTTATTATTGTGCGTGTTCAGTTTGAATATTTTTAATATTATAAATAGTAAAATAAAATTTTATTTATTGCTGTTTTTCTCTACTAATTTTCATACCACCTCCAAAACATGTAAGTATTTCTTGACAGCCTTTTATTTTTTTATTGTTATTTTATAATTTGATAATTATTAATTTATTCAGTAGAACATTTTGATCTAATTTACTTATTCAAATGATAAATTCTTTTAATTTTTTTATTTCAGTATAATACCGCGGAAAAATTTTTTAGTTTAATAATCAAAAATTGAAAAAATAATAGTTCGATGTCAATGTTATCTACCTCATTTATAACAATTTATTTTTAGATGTTTTTAATTTATATAGTATATTTTATAAGTAAGTTACTGATTACCAACTATAATTTAATATAAGATGAATAAAATGTAAATTCAGAAAGTATATGTTGATTTGTGCTTATTTTCAAAATTTCGATACTTTATTTATTACTTTTAAATTTTTGCGAAACGTTTTATTTTTAATCTCATATGAATGAATCTATTTTAAATTTTTTTAGAAAATATTAATTTGATTATACCCAAGAATTAGTAAAAAATTGATTCAATGTATTATAAAAACTCAGCCACTGCAACGCGTGGCTGGGTCAGCTTATATATATATATATATATATATATATATATATATATATATATATATATATATATATATATATATACAGTAAGACCCCGCTTAACGCGGGGGATACGTTCCATCAAAGTAGAGCGTAATGCGAAACAGCGCTAAACGAGGATATCTTTACATGTAAATATAGGGGTTAGGGGAAGATGGCTAGGAAATTGGTTAGGTATTAAATTTAAAAAGTATGTTTTTTTAATAAAAATAAAACCAAACATTTATTTCTTAAAACCCAAATTAATACCATATTATTATTTTCTTGCAAAAATAAAAACAAAATATAAATAACAAAACGAATATTCTTAAAAAAAAAACAAATAAAATTCTAAGTCAGTCATATTTAGTAAACCTTCCCCGTTTTCAGTGTTCTGCCTTTTTGTGACAAAAGCATCTAATGTTGTTTGCCTTTTTCTTTTGCGTTGTTCTCTTAAAAGTTCTTCATAAACGGATAGAGCATCTCTAATACCACGCCTTACTTTTGAGTTCCTGTCAAAATTCGGATCATTTTCAATGAATTGATCCATTATTTCAGTTATGGTAGACAAACTCCTTTTTACAAACGCCATCGAAAGTTCTTTTTGCTCTTCTTCTGAATCACTGCTGTCAACATTTTTGTTTTCTTCTTGTTCAGTTAATTCCTTGAGCTCATCATTAGAAAGACTAGCCGCTGCTTCTTGAATTATTTCTTCGACATCTTCCACATTTACCCCTTCAAAACCGGTTTGCTTTGTTAATTTCACGATGATCTCTTCCACTATTTCATCCACATCGAGAGAGTGTCCAACGTCATCGCTCTTACTTAAATCCGGCCAAATATTCTTCCATACTCCTTTCAAAGATCTTTCTGTTACCTCATTCCAAGAAAGGCCAATGTTTTCTACAGCAACCACGATGTTGTAGTTTTTCCAAAATTCTCTTATGGACTGGTTCTCTTCTCCGTCTGTTTTTTCAAACATTTGCTTAAAGGTTCGCCGCAAGTAATAAGCCTTAAAATTTGATTAACGCCTTGGTCCATTGGTTGAATTAAGGCAGTTGTGTTAGGCGGCAAGAAAACCACTTCGACTGAAATGCATGTTGTTAAATCTGATAAATTTGTTGGGTGGCTTGGAGCATTATCAATTAACAGAAGTGCTTTTTGTTCAAGTTTTTTAATTTCACAATAACGTTTAACAGACGGGCAGAAATGTTCAGCGAACCAATCCTGGAAAATTTTCGCAGTTATCCATGATTTTTTATTAGACTCCCAAATTACAGGTAAAGTTGATTTAGATATGCCTTTCATCGCTCTTAGGTTTTTGGAATGGTAAATTAGTAATGGTTTTAATTTAAAATCTCCGCTTGCGTTAAAACCTAGTAGAAGGGTTAAGCGATCTTTTGCAGCTTTAAATCCTGGTGCCCGTTTCTCTTCACGGGATAGAAATGTTCGTTTCGGCATTATTTTCCAAAACAAGCCTGTTTCATCAACATTAAAAACCAATTCTGGAGGATAGTTTCCTTCTTCCATTATTTTTTTAATATCGCTGGAAATTCAGCCGCCGCTTTTGTATCACCACTTGCTGCTTCTCCTGTAATCTTTATGTTGTGAAGGTTATTTCGATGTTTAAATCTATTAAACCATCCTCGACTAGCAACGAAAGTTTCATTTGTGTCAATAGTCTCAGCCTGAATGTAATTAAAAATTCTTCAAGCTTTTTCCATTATGATTGATTGGCTTATTGGCATATTGCGGTCAATTTCGTCGTCAATCCATATAGACAGTCGTTTTTCCATTTCCTCTATGATATTATTTCTAGAACGGGTAATTCTAGTTGCAGATCTTGACGTAGTTGTAGTTGCTGATGACAGTATTTTTTCTTTATTCTTCATGATGGTCTTTATTGTTGATGTCGGCAAATTCAATGAAGCACCAATTAGAGTTTGACGTTCACCAGAATTTAATCTTCTAATCACTTCCATTTTAGTTTTGAGTGAAATGCTTTTTCTGGTTGCTTTCTTTTCTTTTTCACTATTAGCCATAGTAAAAACTAAAGATCAAAATATTTGACACTGTAATATAGTATTAAATATGTAAATTAATACCTACTTACAATAATGTCAACAAATGTTTCCAATAATAAAAATATGTCTGTACAATACCGCACCAAACAAGAAACACAAGTACACTCTTTCTGATATGTATTTGAAATCTATCGCTGCATAATATTTCGGGGAATCCCCGTATGCTGCGAGCGATTTCGTGGAATCCCCGGGTTGAAATAAAAGAGCGCTAAACCGAAACAGCGCTAAACGGAACAGCGTTAAGCGGGGTCTTACTGTATATATATATATATATATATATATATATATATATATATATATATATATATATATATATATAATAGGTTGTCTAATGGTATTGTCTCTTACGAACACTTTAAACGAAGAATAAGTGGGGATGAGCCCAGAGCAAAAAAATCTTTGGAAACATTCAATATCATCATGCAAACATATATGTAAAGGAAAGGGGACCAAAGAGGCAGACATTTCAAATATACTTGAAATTAAACATATACCTTTGTTCAACTAACTGTTACAGTACTATTTTTTGTGATTAGAAATTATCCATAACTGGCATCAATGTTTTCTTTGCCCAATATATATCTCTCGTTGTTTTATAGTGTTTCAACTCAAACCCAAAACCTTTCACTGCGAATAGCCATATCTGACTTATAGGTCACAGAAGCTCCTCCCTTAGGTATAACATGACTCCACCAATAAAAAAATTTCTTTATTGTTTAATTTACTACTACAGATGCCATTTAGCACTTGAAAGTTATTTCAACGATTTCAGTGAAATAAAGTAGATATTTAACCAATACAAGCTTTTACGATTAAGGTGAGACTTGAATTTATGAGCAGCTGAAATAAAAGACAGACGCAATAAGCACACAACTAGAACATCAATTATTCAGCTCTATTAAATGAGTTTAAATTTTCACATTTATTTGATGGAAAAAATTTATTACTTTTATTATTAGTATGTAAGTATTTAACCATAACAGACATTAAAGTATAAGGTGAGACTTGAACATATGAGCTGCAGAAATGAGAAATATATGTAATAAGCACTCAAGTCAAATATTAATCCTTCAGCTGCTGAATAAGCTTAAATTTTGCCAGATTTACTAGCTATGTATTGCTTTTATTACTTGTACGACATTGCAAAACTCCCTCAGGACATTGTAACAGGACTTAAAATATCTTTACGGCCAAAGGAGGAACTGAACACACATATATGTGACACTCAAAATTTTAAACGTCCGCACCATACAATATGATAGTTATTCAAGCATGACATGTGTTGCTTGGATTTCAGTTCTTCTCTAACAACAGGTGGTCAATTCTTTAAAGATAGCATTTTTTTTAAGATGATCAAAAGAGAATTAATGCAGTCAGGCAAGTAATAGTAGGCATGTTATCGTGGATAGCAAATTACGTATTCTATGCCGATTCTAAGTATATTCGGTCGCATTCGAAAAGAGAGATGTGGTGCTTAGAGAATAATATACACTTCAATCCTTTATTTCTCATGTAAATATATCTACTCTACAACATATTAGTTTAGTTTGTCACCTTATAGTCCTTTTTTAAACACTGAAGCTAAATTAATCGAGACCTAAGGTTTAAGGTTCATTTTCGAGGGCTGCAAATAGACACGCTTTAACAGAAGAATCGGATTCTTAAGCTGTTAAACTGAAAGCGAGGATGTGGACCATTTACAATCCATTGGGGCCACATGCATAATTGGCCCATTTATATTGAGTCTTAAATGGTAAATTTACTTGGTAAGTAAACTCTCTCTCTCTCTCTAACTTGTTACTTAATTGTTACTTTGATAACTTAATTTTGAAAAGTAATTTACATGTTGCCTTCTGTAAATCCTCTTGTAGCGATAAAACCAGAGGCAAAATAGTTTGAAATTTAATATAAATTCAATACTTTCTTTTCCATATACCCCCATCGTTGATCATCGTAAAGTGAAAGAAAAAATTCGTAAATTATTGTCGTAAATATTCAATTTTCATTGTGTATTGCTTACGAATTACAATATTCCTAGTAACCGAGAAAATTATCACTAAGGCACTTTTTAATCAACAAGCTCTAGATTTATTTAGCATTTAGCTTGTTTAGCTTTGTTTATCCTCCTTTAGTTAATTTCTAAACAAAAAAATAAAAAGAAACAATTTGATTGAAATATATTTAATTTAAAATAAAATTTTGAACCATTAAAGTCATCTTATCTATGTTATATTATTTTCGTTCTCCGTAAGGAACATGCTGTTTCTCTTAGGTTTGTTATCGGGGATATAATGGAAAAGTACCATAAATTCTTCATCCATCTTGTTTACAGCAAAGTTTCGAGACTTAAAATCTAGTACTATAATTCTCTTGGATTAGATAAAATCAAAATTTCCTTGTTTATCATTACATTTTCTTATGATATTAAAAAATAACTTTATATCAAAATATATTAGTTGATAATTGATTAGTCATGAAACTTACTTTCACTTCAACATAGATTTTCCTTCAAAACCTAGATGTTTACCCTTAATATCTGAAAACTTACCAGTTGAACAGTAGAATAGCAACGTTTAAGTCCTTATAAGACATTTGAACCCTTAGTATATGAGCTTTCCTCAACAATTTTTCATAGAACCTTACTCAAGAGTCACAAAGAAAACTTGAATGAGAAATATTGTTCCTGAAAAGTTATCAAACACTCAAATCACAATAAATTTGTATGCAGAAAAAATGTCAAATGTTATTCTTTAAAAGTGAATGGAATAAAATCGAAGACATTTATTCTTAAGACTGATGTCGTATCACTATGCCATCTTTAATATCTGTAAAGGTCGAATTCCATTTAAAAACATAAAACCCGGTTAAATAGAGTTTGACTTAGAAAGGTAACCAGAAAGTAAATCACGTTGTATATATGAACTCTCGTGTAACATGATAAATGTAACCACAGTTTAAAAAAAATAGCCAATCGCTCAGAGTACATGATACCTGTATTCCCGTGTGATATTATAAAAATAACCAGACAGGAATATGCTAGTCAGTTTCTTACTGTAAAGGACGTCATGTATTCACGTACAGCATTATAAAACTAACCAGAGTGCAATACATTTGCCAGTCAACCAATGTTTAGGACATATATTCGCGTGTAACATTATAAAAGTAACCAGAGAGCAATAAATTAGCCAGTCACCCAGTATATAGGAAGTCATGTATTCACGTGCAGCATTATAATAGTAACCAGAGAACAATAAATTAGCCAGTCACCCAGTGTATAAGAAGTCATGTATTCACGTACAGCATTATAAAAGTAACCAGAGAGCAATAAATTAGCCAGTCACCTAATGTATAAAAAGTCATGTATTCACGTGCAACATTATGAAAGTAACCAAAGAGTAATATGCTAGGCAGCCACTCAATGTATAGGGCGTATATATTCGCATGTAACATTACAAGACTAACCAGAGAGCAATATAGTACCCAGATACCCAATGTATAGGATGTCATGTATTCACGTGTAGCATTATAAAAGTAATCAGATAACAATAAATTAGCCGACTACCCAACGCATAAAAAGTCACGTATTCCCGAGTAAAAATATTTAAGTAAGCAGAGAGCAATAAACTAACAAATCATTTAGTTTATACGACACAATATATTCGATTGTAACAATATCACAACAAAATTGGTAGTTTGTAACAAATACAATTACATTTGTCACTTTACTATTACGCAATTGACCAAACAGCATGTGAATATTTGTTGTTTGATTTCGACAACTCATTCTTGGTGTGGATCTTACATTAATAAATTTGTATGTTGGAAAATTAATTTATATCTATGTTGATCTGGATAAAGTTACGTTTCATTTAAATGTAAATTATGAGATGTGTAAAGGAATCCCTTCATCTTTAAGCAACAATGTGCATGTTTTTTTTTAATAAATATGCGTTGATTTTATTCAAAATCATAATACTTCCGACAGATTCAATATAACGAATCACAAACTACATAACTTGCTTACATTTTATAACTTTTACAAATGAAAAACAATTAATTAAAAATAAAAATGCGTAAGAAATCTTAAAGATAAAGCGACATCAATGTTTTTCTTTTTAAATCCATTATACAACCCAAAATATTATTTGACAGGAAAAAAAATATAATTACAATACGACATAAATATAGGTTATTTTTACTTTCAGTGTAAAAATGTGATTTCGTTGAAATAAATACAAAAACCAATGAATCGGAAAACAAAATTAATAGGAAGTACATGCAAATTATGGCCGATTCATCCAAGCGTATGCTACAAAATTTACATGATAAATCTTACTCATAAAAAAGCCTTGCAAGTTTTGTCCAAGAAGCACGACAGACAATAAAGACTTTCACTAAGTTTTTTTTTTTTTTTCGAAGGAATATTTTTCTTGTGAACGTAGGGAAAGAAGTAGTGAAGCGAAGGGATGTTTTCCTCTATAAGGGATTTTTTAGTCTCATTAGGGAAAAAAGTACTTTGTACCAGTCCGTATTTAATGCTTTCTAATGAATAGGAAAATATATAACACAAAGAATGTATAAGTCTTATTAAGTTTAAAAATTTAATATCTTATATTTTATGTGTAGAATCATTTTCTATAATATATATATATATATATATATATATATATATATATATATATATATATATATATATATATATATATATATATATATATATATATATATATATATATATATATATATATATATATATATATATATATATACATATATATATATATATATATATATATATATATATATATATATATATATATATATATATATATATATATATATATATATATATATATATATATATATATATATATATATATATATATATATATATATATATATATACATATATATATATATATATATATATATATATATATATATATATATATATATATATATATATATATATATATATATATATATATATATATATATATATATATATATATATATATATATATATATATATATATATATATATATATATATATATATATATATATATATATATATATATATATATATATATATATATATATATATATATATATATATATATATATATATATATATATATATATATATATATATATATATATATATATATATATATATATATATATATATATATATATATATATATATATATATATATATATATATGTGTGTGTGTGTGTGTGTGTGTGTGTGTTTGTGTGTGTATAATTTGTATATATCAAGATATTTGTGTCTACATAACTTAAAATACAATTTATGATCTAAAATTTTGATTACTGCATTTTTAAATTTTTACATTGGCTTGAAGCTCCTGTAAAGTTGCTTAAACTGAAATCTAATTGATAAAAAGATGAAAGAACCGTTCAAGGATTTTCCCCGTTTCAAGAATAAAGCATGCGCGCGTGTTTATGTTATTTTTTTAAAAAATATCATCTATGCGTATCCGCTAAAATATCTGGAACATCAGCTATTACTTGACGTTAAGATATTACATGTTCTCCAGATTCCAATATCTTTCAGCATGGGTCTTCAAGAGGTTACCAAGTGTCATTTGCTGCTGGGGACCAATGGTCGTGTTTAATGGCCTTAGTTGGCAGAAATGAGTAGCTAGAAGCTTATCGTAATAATCTCATCTGATCTAAAACAGGGAAATTTATTAACAAAACAGGGATTTTTTCAGAAATTATTCACAGAATGTTTACAAAAGTTCAACTATTTTTATTATATCTAGTTTTTATTACATATATTTTATTATGCTATAAAATTATGCTAAAATGACTCAAACTCTTAGTTGATGACCATATTTATATCTCTACAGACAAAATTTTAGAAGCTATTTTTATGGCATAGACTTTATTATGTTATAAAATTGTGCTAAATGGGCTCAAATTTTAATTGAGGGCTTTGTTTAAGTTTCGTTTCTAAAGATTAAATTATTATTCTTTACTAAAAATATAGTAATGAAATAATACTTCATTAGTTTATTTCTTATTATTTAACTTGAAGATATTTACGGAAACTCTATTCATTTTACCACATTAACAATAACTTCAGCATTTTAAGACAATTGCTTTTACGCACTGATAATTATCAACAGAATAATAATAATGAAGACGTGAAAATATGTAATTATGAGTAAATAAAATTGCCAACTCATCGGCTGAAGAAAAAGGCATATAAAAGGCAGATAAGCGTTCATTTTTGGGTAGTAACTTTACATGCTAACAACAGCAGAGTATTCATTTTTACATACCTAATACCCTTTCGATTCTGTACACTTTTTTACACCGCTGACCAAATTCTTACAACATTAACGTGAACTGTGATATCTGACATGAAAATTTCAGAATATACACTATCCGTTTTATTAATTCTGTGCCTAGAATATTCATACTTGGCTATTTAGGTGATTTAGAACAATCAATAAAATTAAGTTTTCTATAAATGTTTATTATCCCTCAGCAATTTCGCCAAGCTATTGCTAATATTGGCTCCAAAATAAGAACTCTTCAAATCTAATTCTACGCCAAACCAAATTTAGAAGGAACACAAGGAGGATATAAAATGCATCACATACTAACGAAAATAAGCTAGAATCACTTTGCTCCCAACCACAAGTTTCGATTTTGTTTCATAAAAGGAGTTAAAAAATTCCATTGCAAGAGAAGAATAATAAATGGAATATATATTAAAATTGTAATACGCATTTTTAAATGAATCTTATTAAACTTAGGATATATATGTCTACTTCAATATAAAAACTCGAAAGTGTGCAAAAAGCATGGCAAATAATAAAGTCTTTCAATTACATTTGAGAAAGAACTATCTTTTATGAACGCAAAAAAGTTGTTAAGTAGAGATTTCTTTCTTCTAGGACTTCTTTCTCCCATCATGTTATAAAAAATGCTTTGTTTCAGTCATCCTTTAATTCTTTCTTATTAAAAAAGTGGGAGAAATAAAACGTAATACTATCCTAAAAAAATCTTTTTTTTTTATAAAAGAGCATCAAACTCTAGAAATATGCCTGAAAACACTATTATTTCTCTGTTTTATGAATAAGTTAAGGAAATTTTAATAAAGCTTTTAATTCATACCATGAGTTAAAGTTGGAAAATTTGTATTTACATATATATATATATATATATATATATATATATATATATATATATATATATATATATATATACAGGGTGATCCAAAAGTCAGGACGAAGTTTAAAAATGAATAATTCGAAAACGAATCACGATACAAAGATGCGGTTTGCACCAAACGGATGGAAAAGAAACCCGGTATATATATATATATATATATATATATATATATATATATATATATATATATATATATATATATATATATATACATATATATATATATATATATATATATATATATATATATATATATATATATATATATATATATATATATATATATATATATATATATATATATAAATCCAGTTTTCTGGATTTATTTATCACTATTGATAATTCCACTACATATATAGACATTTTCGACAAAACTAAACAGTTTAATTTTCATGTTAATAAGTTAATTTCTTGGAACTCCAATATTTCTTTAAAAATATACAGAAACATTATAATTAATGAGCTTAATCGCATTTATATAATCTGTAACAATTATGAATATACTAAAAATCAAATTAAACGCTTAATAGCTCACCTAAAAAATAACAATATTCCAATTAATTTTATTTTAAAATATGTAGGAAGTAGGGAATCGCTTGTAAGATTGAAGTAATGCGTAGTTTTTATAACTACAGAAGGGCCACCCAAGCATTGAAGTTCTTACAAGAATCCTGAAAATACCTACATATATACACTTTATTTTATACATAACTAAAACTTAAATCCCCTTTAATACGCTTTAACTTTTTAAACCACTTTAACTTTTTGAATTTAATTACTTCTGACAATGTTTCTTCATTCTAATTTGAAACTTACTTTTGGCAACTTCCTACTATTCTCATATATAAATTCAATCTGATTTACTGGCTTTTGTATTTTGTATTTTCTACTGTTTGTATTTTTTTACTGTATGTATTTTTCTACTTTTGTGAGTATTTTTTTACTGTATGTTTTTTTCTACTAATGTGAGTATTTTCATCTGTAGTGAGTATTTTTATTTTTCTGCATATATATTTATCTTTTCTACATATATTTAGTCTAATTTTTAATTAAGTTCTTTTAATACGAACACTCTTCGGGGGAATTGCTCGAAGATTTTTAGACATTTGTCCTTCGAGCATGTCAGAAAAGAGTGTTCATTTTTGCATAGCTGACCATCTCCCTCCTGATGAAGACATGGTCCCTATGCTTTCTTGTCTTTTGCTTCATATACTTTAGTATCTTTTCAATTTTATATTTCTGATTTTATTTTTCTTCATGTTTTATCTTATATATATATATATATATATATATATATATATATATATATATATATATATATATATATATATATATATATATATATATTTTGATATAATATTCCAGAAAATATCAATGATATACAACTCAAGAACGAATTTAAGAGACTATCTCTGAAGGTGCATCAATTATTTTTAATCATTATTAACATAATTTTGATGTTCATAATGATTACAAATCAATAACTTAATTATGATGATAAATCAATAAAGAATATATTGATTACTAATCT
Organism: Latrodectus hesperus; assembly: GCA_037975125.1. Taxonomy (NCBI): domain Eukaryota; kingdom Metazoa; phylum Arthropoda; class Arachnida; order Araneae; family Theridiidae; genus Latrodectus; species Latrodectus hesperus. Next base: position 64,531,034 of record CM075861.1, read on the forward strand.
TTCGATTGCTTTATATTGAATGATTATTGAAAATATGTAGTCAACATTCATAAAATCATTAATTATTGATTAATAACTTATGCTTTTATGAATATTGGCAACGTTATCCAAGTACATTCCTCTATAAAAATGAATATTTCATGATAAATGTATTTCATATGGGTCTTAAAGTAAAGATGAACTCTGTAGCTTTATATATCCATCAAACTAAATCCATTTCTTCTGTTACGTTATATTTCTAGATTATTACCGTGATTTTTTCGTTACTCCTTGCGCAAAAACTGAATGTGAATTATGTCTTGCATTTGTTTAAATAGGAATTTGGGCTTTTTAGTTCATGCTATGAATTTCCAGAAAGTTCTAGAAAGTTTATTTAATGTAGACATTCAATTTAAAGTGGATTTTAAACCATTACAAATGTCTATAATTCAGATGAGAATCCAGCCAACAATCTGTTGAACCGAAGGCTAAAGCAATAGAACATTAGCTCAGCTTTTAAATGGCGAAAAAATGTTTTACGCTCATTTAACTTATTTAAATTTTATTGGAGGACTTACAAACACTTCATATTTTTATAATATAAGATTTTGTATTTTTATTTAAATGTGTTCAAATATTTTCCCAATGTCCAGCTACTGGGTTTTTTTTACTTTTCAGGAATGCAAAGTGGGTAAATGGTAACACCTTTATATTGTGGGGTTGTGAGCTGCGCTCTATCGTGACACTGAAAGTGGATGGGTCATCGTAATTTAGGACGAAGCAGAATACCCTCAGGCTTAGCCTGCCACCCCCAGAGATGTCATTTTACATGGAGGATATTGCAATCACGATATATTTTATGTATTCCAACCACCGTTAGTGAACACGCTTGAACTTCTGTTGTTTTGGGATTCGAACGCACTGCCTTCCGACCAAACAACAGCGGCCACAGATGTTTATATATGAAAATATCAAATTATTTTGCAAAACACATTCATTAAGAAGAACTATACTGTTAAATTAATTACAAAAAGGAAATTTTACAATAATTTGTTATTACCAGTTATAATTATCGATGCAATATGATGTTTAAAGAAAAAAATGCTTTACACAAACACAAATATATAACTTAAATCACAAAGGCTTAGTATTGCCCAGAAATTGTTCAATACTTATATAAATATTGCAAAAATGATATTAACGTATAATTTCTTCAGTATTTTTGAATTACAAACTTATTATAAACAATTGAATACATAAAAATAACTATCCGAAATAAATGGAAAAATAAAATAAGTCATTATTCATAAGAGTAATTATTAGCATATTATTTTAATCAATGTAACGTGGAAACCGCAAGTGATTAAAATTATAAAAAATAAAATTCAAATTCAATGAAAATAAGAATAGATCCCAATAAATTACAATAATAGATAAAAATACATGATGGTGGGCAATAATATGTATGAAGATTAATGCCTATATTCTGGTAACCATATAAGTATCACTTTAGAAATGAAATGAAATAATGTGTTATTTATTCATTTAGCCGAATAATGCATTGATTGAGGATAAAATCTTAATCACATTTGATAATATGTCCTATAAAAAGGATGCAGAGAAATATAAACAATAGTTAAAATTCTAGAGGGCTAGTTATTTTATTTATAACTCTTGTCATCAAAAATAAGTATCTTAAATATCTTCAGTAAAATACCTGCTTTAATTACAAAGTTGAATAAATATATTTAATTATTCATCTTTAGAAAAAAAAACACTTTTTTTAGTTTTAATCAAATGAACTTTTACAATTAACTTTATAAAAAATAAGTAACAAATTAATTTATTTTATGCAAATACTGTAAAAGATTAAGGTCTTTTAAATCTATTTCAAGGATATTTATAAAAATAACAATTTTATTATATTTAAAAAAATGTTTATAATTATATTACATATATATATTTGCTTATGAGTGTGTGTGTCTACCAGGGCTAGGGAAAATAAGGGCTGGCTCATCGCTTTGATGTATCACATGCCGCCTTTTCACCGGAGAGGGGAAGAGCGTGACGTCACTGGGCATCCACTAGCTGGCATTCTCTATGCTAGCTTGTGTCTGATCGCAGCTTTCTCATTCATTTTGGCTTGTTTAATGTTAATGTTTTCATTTTAAGCAAGAGTATTTTTAAAGAGGAAAACATGACATCGTGTGCTGCTGCTACGTGTTCAAATATGTATCGAAATACAAAAAGAAAACACATAATATTTCATCGATTTCCAAAAGAAAATCAAATGCTTTCGAAGGAATGGGTGCAAAGATGTCGAAGAAGTGACAAAATCAACATCAAGAATGCTAGAGTGTGCAGTGAGCATTTTGATTTGAATGAATATATGGACGACATGCAAAATAGACTACTTGGTTTGCCAGAGAGAAAAATTTTAAAACCGACGGCTCTACCTAATCTTAAGTTACCGGCTTTAAACATAATTCAAAATACTCCAAGAGAACAGAGACAAACGAAAAGAAGAAGATTAGTAGAAGCTATTGAAAGAATTGAGTGCGTGAGTCCACATGAATTATGTGATGCAGAAAATCAGTGTGATGTTGATATTAAGTGCCTTAAATGCAATGAATATAGAAGAATAAAGAAAAAAAGAATATTATGCGCAGAAAATACAGTGAAATTCCTTAAAAATGAGCAAAAAAGAAATCGAACTTCTACAACAAGAATAATTAAACGATTGAAATCAAATAGAAAATTGCTTTTAAATGAAATATAAAAATTAAAAACGAAAATAAAATTACTTCAAAAGGAGAACATTAAACTTAAGAAGATAGGGATAAATAATTTATTCCCTTATAAGCGTGAAGATAAAGAAAATAAATTAAAAACTAAATGGTCATCTGACACTATTTCAAAATGTATTTTGATTTGGTCATTATCTTCAAAATCTTACGATTTTTGGCGAAATACAATGGGATTAAATATGCCAAGTGCAAGTACTTTGAAAAGATCGTGTTCCAAATTTAGTTGCATGCCTGGAATTCTTAAAGATATAATGTTATTGATGAAAAAAATTGCGAAACTTTGAGTGATATAGAAAAGATTTGTTCTTTGAGCTTTGACGAAATGCACATAGATTCGAAATTGTGTTACGACTCTTCATTGGCATATTGCTTATAAAATTAAAGATAATTCACTTGGAATTATATCAAGAAATTCAGTTGATATGCCCAATCATTCCGAATGGATTAATTTAATTTTTGCTGGGGGACTTACTATTCCAACAAAAGCACGGATGGAAACTATAAAACAAATGGACATAATGTTTCTTAAATTTCATGGCGACACATTTTCTAAAGGGAAAAATGTCATAGCAACATTAATAAATGAAACAGAGTCCTCTTTTCCTACTGTAAATCGAAAGGCAATTAAACTTTTTGTCGCTTGAGAACATTTATACGAATTAGGTATTTAAATAGAAATGCAGCGATAGTATCTCATAATAAAGCTCAACAGAAAAACAAGAAATGGGTCAATAGTCAAAAAATCAAGATAAGCTGAAGCTATTATAAATAAATTTTTATATTGGTTATATATTGGTAAATATATTTTTATATTGGTTATAGAATTTTAAGTTAATTTCAATATTAATAATAATTTTTCCGGGTTTATTAAATAATAATTGCAAATTTACTAAATATTTGAGAGGCATTTGTAGTTTTTTTCACTCTGATTAAAAACAAACTGAACTTAAAAATAAAAAGTAAGTATTTTGCTTAGAAATTCCAGGCAGCTTATTCTCCTTGGATGCCTGACTACGTCATCAACGGCTATTTCCGGTGACAGTTTTGGGGAGCATTTGAGCCAGCCTTTCTCTTTCCCTAGCCCTGTGTGTCTACTATAAACTGTATTTATTAAAAATTAGTTTTAATTAACTATACAAATCCACATAAACGGAATTTTGTATCGAAAAACTTGCTAAGATATTATATGATTTGTTTCATTGTTTGCATGCTGAGGTTAAAACTTTTTGATATTATTTTGTATTTGATATTTTGTTGCATTCAAATATTTATTTGCATACTTTTTATTTTATTAAACTTGGGCTGTGATAGATATTAAAAGAGACCGAAGCTTAAAAAATCAAAAAAATATTTTAAAATATAAAACGATTTATGATTTCCAAAGTACCATAATTTCATTCTTCAAAATTAAATGACGACTCAAATCAATCTTTAATAATATATACATACATACATATAAGTATTTCTATATATATACATATATATATATATATATATATATATATATATATATATATATATATATATATATATATATATATATATATATATATATATATATATATATATTTATATATATATATATATATATATATATAAATAGTAGGAAAACTGAGAGATAGTTGTAATTTGGTTCCGTGTAAAAGGGAAAAAATAAGTTATTGTTTTTAAATAATGAAGTACATTTATTTTAATGATGTGGCTTTTTGAACTACTAAAGACACAGATTAAGCACAATACAGAATGCGAAATTTTGAGCTTGGTGAATTTTCTTTTATACCTGGCAAACCGGTTTTTATTACATCATAGATACATATAGATAATAATCCTCATATTACGCCAAAAATATATTTCATTTTTCTGAGATTAGCATTACACATTCTTTCACTTCAAAGGTTTCAGATTTATTATGAGCCAATCATAATAATTTCGATAAAACGACTGAAATTAAATTCCGGATGTTTGTGATTCTGCATCTGATTCTGAGAAGTACTGCATCTTATACGGAGTTTTTTATATTGCACCAGTGTTCTGAAAGTTATATTTTGTATTAATTATCCACCATCTATATACATCTATTAGATACGAACAATCATTAACACCCAGCTAAATATTTTCCAATGCCCTTAATAAATAGAAATTATTTTAATAATTATTCTATATATTTTTCATAAAAAAACAATTGTAATGAAAAAGTGAATATTTATCGAAAACAGTTACATAATTTATCTTAATGGTATTTGTATCTTAAGATTTATTGTATATTTAGTAATACAGAGTTAAGGCGTGAAGTCAGAAATTTAGTTGGTTTTTATTCATTCTATGGAAAGCATTAAGAGTGCAAGATATACACATACATATACCTACCTACCTACATATATATATATATATATATATATATATATATATATATATATATATATATATATATATATATATATATACATAAATATATATCAGAATATGTTTAAATAACAAAGTTACGCATTGAATAAGTTTCTTAATTAACATAGTCCCTTAATAGAAACTTCAATCTAGTTTATCATTGTTTTAAAAAATGTTCACTCAATCATTTTAAGATACTTAAGAAAGTAATATATTTTATAATTAATGTTTTAGACATAAATGTTTATTATAAAATTTTAAACTAAATATCATCATTATAATAAATATTCGAATCCTAGTAATAATTATTCAAATTGAACGATTGTGATGTTATTATAGATCTCCATATTGAATATCCATAACAATCTGTTTGCATGTTTTTGCATAAAAAATAATAATGATCGTATCCTTTATAATTTATTTTATCATTGATTGTTTTATTACTTTGCATTATCTTCCAAACTGTTCCTATGAAGAAATAAAAAAACAATTCATAATACCAAAACAAAAGTTTTAAATATTTTATTTGATCTTGAATAATTTTAACAGTCGTTATTAGCTGGAAATGAATTACTTTGGTAGTTATTTTCCTATTATTTAGATAAACATCAATTATAGTACCACATACAAATTTCATAAAAATATTTTATTATTTTTTTAATTCTCATTTAAAATGTTCGTTTATCGAGATTTTGAAATTGTAAATTTGCTTAAAAAATATTTTATTTCGAGATTATCGTTTTATATTGCTTAACATTGATTTTAAACACATGATTCAAGAGCATCATACTGCTCTTTATATTACATTGAAAAACTAGTGCATTGATCTATTTGGTGCCAGCCCGTAACCTGAACTATTCCAAATTTCCTAAATATTGATCTCACCTAGATAACTTTCTTTTTTTCCGTTAGAATAGTGAGAATTACACCCTTTTACCAAGTGCACTAAAATTTTTTTAAGCTCAGCTCGATCTAATTCACATGTAGGGCAGGGAAAAACACCTTACCGTTTTTACTTAGGCTTTAAATGACAATATTTACTCGGAAATAGCAGTAAAATAATTTATGAGGTTATTTTAAACAGCTATATATATATATATATATATATATATATATATATATATATATATATATATATATATATATATATATATATATATATATATATATATATATATATATATATATATATATATATATATATATATATATTTGCATTGTAAATACAGTCAAGAGTGTATTTTAATCTGATCATATATGAAAAAAAGACTCAGAAACCACATAACAGATTATCAGGAAAAGCTAAGCGAAAGTGAAAAATAAAGTGTATGTGTGTATTTCACTATAAACAACAGTAATGATAAAAATGCACTGTTTTTTGTAAGCCTTATACAAATTTCAAAAATGATTGTTAGTAGTCTTATGTTTAAAAAAATGAATAATGTAAAAAAAGAAAACAAAATTGATATTTGTTAATTTGTAATCGAATTTATTGTTTTTCGAAACATTATGAAGTTTTTCAGCTTTTTTCTGAATTTTAGAACATAATCAGAAAATCAATCATTGTTGTATAAATGTGATATTTATGTTGTTGTTGCGATGTGACAAGTGCAAAAAGTGATATGGTGATATGGACCAAAGACATGGGGCACCGCCTGGGCCCCATCTTCATCTTGCGATTCTCATAAAAATAGCATAATATCGTGTTAACTATTTTCGACTTTTACGACTAGCACATACTGATGATGCAAGAAATATCTGAATTACATCAATTTTTTTCTAACTTATATTTTTTTATTAAATTCATAGTAAAATTCCATACATTAAGTATATTATGGATGATAATCTTTAATTAAGTTTTGAGATATTAAAGGGATTTATGTTGTTTCTTTCATTTGAAGATAGGGAGCTCTATAGCAAGACCAACCAAAATTGTGTCATTGTAACTTATTGCAGATGGACCACATAAAATAAGTTACGATTGCAATGTCATTCAAGGGAAATAATACTTTTGAAGGTTTCCTATTTGGTCCTCGTATCCAAACACAATGCAAACCCATCTTCTCTCTCTCCTTTACGAAAACTTTCTCCCTCAGGGAATTCCACATCACGTGATGAACAGAACTAGCACGATTTTCTTTTATAGTCACTAAAATTTGCGTGTCAAGGAATTGCACAAATTCTGGGTAACAAATTCTGGGTAACTGGTAATGAGATTATAGCACAACACAACAATAACAACAAATATACACATTACTGTTATGGGGTTCTGCAGCCATATTAGTCAAATCATTCAATATTCACATTTTATTGTATGCTTCATTGAATGTTTCACGGGTCTTTCATCTTAATATACATACAGAGAAGTGCAGCTGATCCCTGGACGGAACGTTAAAGTTAGCAGGTTTCGAATACTCACCCATCAGCAAGACCTCGTCATTTTGAACCACGGTTTGGTGACGAGGTCTTATCTGAGCTTCCATTCTTCTATCCACATCCACGCCACACCAGCGGAAGGACTTTGAACATTACAGACTAGCTTGAACATGTCCCTTATCCAAGAAGATCCCAACGAGGGTGAATGGGGTCACTCTCCCAACCAATGCTCACGTCAAATGATGCTTCACTTTGCTGATCTTAACGGGAAGCGGGGTGAAGCTTCTGAGCCACTGGAGCTCATCTTTTATCTTAAGAAGAGCTGTTATGTACATGGAAAAGCGAGAAATCAAGCAATTATTTATATAACAGACATAATTCATGCAAAATAATATGTTCAATGTAGAAAGAACAAACTTAAATTTATGAACTTCAGGTTTTTTAGAGACATATGAATAAAAATCTCATAGATTTCTCGCAATTGTTTTTAAATGCTTTATTTAAATTCAATACAAATTGTTGATTTCGATGTAACTTAATACTAATAAAAATTATTAATTTTTATTTAATTGCATTTTGATAAAAGCAACAACAAACATAACACTTTTTTATGCGAAATCTGATTAGTTATATATATATATATATATATATATATATATATATATATATATATATATATATATATATATATATATATATATATATATATATATATATATATATATATTTTACTTGTTATATTATACTAAATATTAAAAACAATGATTTCAGAGTTACTTTTATGAAACATTTTTTTTTAACTGATCTATCAATATATTTTATCTGTTAACAGTTTTCTTTGTGATTGCATCTCTTACGTATAGTAAAAGAGGGGGTAAGAAATATATATATATATATATATATATATATATATATATATATATATATATATATATATATATATTTCTCGTCGATTGTCAGGCTGCAATTCATACAGTGACAAATTTTAATCCCCTGCCTTCATCAATAGAATTAAAATGTAAAACCATCTTTAACACTTTGCTAACTGCAGGGAAGAAAATTGCCTTTCAATGGATCCCTAATGCAGATTTACTCGCCAAAAAGGCGTCTTTTTTAACCCCCCAAACACTCCAATTGGCTTAAGAAATGTCTAACTCTTATTAAAACAAGCGATTCGGAACCAACGACAGGCTTATTACAAAGAAAAAGCAGTTAATGCTTGTTGGGGGAGCCTCTTGACATCTTGCATCCCCAGGAATCTACCTAGAGCTATGGGGGTGTCCTGCTTCAGGTTTCTCACTGGGCATGATTATCTTCAGGGACACCTGCACCACATTAAACTTGTGGACTCACCTGACTGCATATTGTGCAATGAATATTTGGACATGAATGGCGAGCACCTTTGGATGTGTTCTGCCCTCCAGGAGGCCCGCGATTCTTCAAGACTCTCTCCTCTTCTGGAGAAGCTTCATTTCTCTATTGGACTGCGAGACTTATGAGGCTCGAAAGAGCTTATATAAGGACGTAATTAAAAAAAATATATATATATATGTATATATATAAATATATATATATATATATATATATATATATATATATATATATATATATATATATATATATATATATATATATATATATATATATATATATATATATATATATATATATATGTATATATATATATATATATATATATATATATATATATATATATATATATATATATATATATATATATATATATATATATATATATATATATATATATATATATATATATATATATATATATATATATATATATATATATATATACATATATATACATATATATATTTAAATATATATGTATGTATATTTATATATATATATATATATATATATATATATATATATATATATATATATATATATATATATATATATATATATATATATATATATATATATATATATATATATATATATATATATATATATATATATATATATATATATATATATATATATATATATATATATATATATATACATATATATATTTAAATATATATGTATGTATGTATGTATATTTATATATATGTATATATATATATGTATATATATATATATATGTATATATATATATATATATATATATATATATATATATATATATATATATATATATATATATATATATATATATATATATATATATATATATATATATATATATATATATATATATATATATATATATATACATATATATATATACATATATATATATTTAAATATATATGTATGTATGTATGTATGTATATTTATATATATATATATATATATGTATATATATATATATATATATATATATATATGTATATATATATATATATATATATATATATATATATATATATATATATATATATATATATATATATATATATATATATATATATATATATATATATATATATATATATATATATATATATATTTATATTGTAAATGAAATTAAATGAAGAGAAATGTCAAATTTTCTCTTCATACAGTCCCTAATATTTCCTGGGATTTTTAATAAATGAATAATATATAACATTTATTAAAAGTCCTAGGAAATATGGAATTCTTACATAAGTAATTTTAATACTTATAAAGTAAATTAAGTTTGTAACATTATATTTTTTTTCAGGATGAAAATATTGACATAATATTTAACCAATTTAATGATTTATCAAGTACTTGCGACTTACTCTTTTTATTCCAATACAAATGATAAGCTTTCAAAAATAGATTTGTTTACCTTAAATAATCTAATGAAAGATAAATTTTCTTCTTCTCTGTTTGATTATTAATTATAAAATAAAATTTTTTGATTAATTAATTTTTTAATAAATATTGTAAAAGAAAACTAATGATGTTTTCATCAAAAAAAGATAACCGTTGTTTAAAAAGGAATTTTATTTTGAAATTGAAATTTTAAAGATTCCTTTTAATTTGCATTTAATTGTGCTTTTAATAGGTTGCAAGATAATATTATATTTATTGAAATTTATAGCATATTTAACATAATTAAAAATATATTTTATAAAATAATATGAAAATTATTTTTCAGAATCAGATCAATAATAATGTAAAACAAAGAAACTAAAAGTGCATCTTACAGATGTATATATTCTTTTTAAAGCATTTTCTTGATGTATAAAATGTATAAATTCTTTAAATATAAAATTGTATGCCATGTATATAGGAAATATGTTGGTGTACATTTTACAAATATTGTAAAGAAAAAAATATTTAAGTCTCTATCACTTTAAGAAACAGAAAAAAGTACAAAATATACCTCAAAACCCACAAGTGTTACAAAAAAAAGTAAGCAAAAGTTGTATAAATTAGTTATAGAGAGAAAAGTGCAGAAGTTTTAAAAATAAAGAAAAGCGGAAAACTGTTTGCAAAAAATTTTTGCTTGAAAAAAAGCTCTACCTTAACACTCATTAAAATCTCCAAAGCTGTTTGAAAGCCATTTTTTAAAGAAAAGATTTTAGTAAGAAAATATTAGAAGCAAAAACTGTAAGCTTTCGACTTTCGTAAAAATGTTAATGAATTAATTTAGGTACAAATATATTGAACTTTATTAATTCTTCTTCGAAAAATCAAGGGAAACTGAATATCTAAATACTAAGAATGAATGATGTACAAATTGCTGCTAATTTGAATACATACAATTTTATTATTGGGTATATTACTGAAATAAAAAAGTATGTTGGAAATATTAAATGATAGAAATTGATAATAAGATGAATTATAACATATTGCAATTAAAGTTTTTCAGAGTAAAAGAAACTATATTTGGAATATAAAGCAATCAAAATTAAAAAAGTAAATTGTTAAAATCTGAAATGTATCATAATATTTTAAACATTTAATTTAAAAGTCTTTTTAAATATTATTACATAAAATTATTTACAAAATATAAATGAAACAATTAGTCATAATTTTATACCTGTTATTTAAAATTATAAGTACTTTATACCAAAAATGGGATCATTTCAAAGTTTAATAAATTTAGGAATATTATAAGTCACTTATTTGGGGGACTATTTAATATATATATATATATATATATATATATATATATATATATATATATATATATATATATATATATATATATATATATATATATATATATATATATATATATACGTTTTGTTTGTGTGTTAATATTAAAGCTATTAAGAAACAACTGTGATTACAGTATTATATATTATGATATAGACAAAATTCTTAAAAAAAGATTTTTAATACGTAATGCATATAAAAAGGAATGAAGACATTTTTATGTATGTAAAAAAATGCATTAAATATATGTTTCAAGTATTTAAGAATGCCTCCTTTTCCTATTATTTTAAACTGGAACTTCAAACAAAATTGTATTCAAATAGTTGAAAATATTATAAAATTCATGATCCACAAAAATATTGTCTGTAAAACTTGGATAATCAACACTGTAAATAATCTAACCTAAAACGTATTTAAATATTTTTATAACACTTTTCTCTCTATCTCTTCAAGATTTTTTCCTTCACGGAAGATTTTTGTATACAGTTCACACCATATTCTTGTGTCGCAAAGCAGAAAACCTGAAAAACACTATAACGTCCAATTCGATGTTTGCAAATAAACATACAACCCTTATCTTCCGATATTCAATAGTGGTTATGACCGAACTTGAGATCCTCCATTTTGAATAACAAGTAAACTCTTTCCATCAAAATGGTTTACTGAACCACATTATAACAAATGGAATAAATGGTTAATACTGTTATATTTTAATTGTAGAAGCATGTTAAACTAAATCAACTTATTGAGATGTGCTCAGCAGAAGAGCAATACATTTTCAGGTAATTTTAATGAGATTTGGTCACACAACTTCTCTTTCTAGCTTTTCGTTAAAATGATTAACTTACTAAAAAATGATATGATTTCATCATATTAGAATATACATTTCTTTTACCATACTGTGTTGTGCAAAAACCCACGTGTCCGTTTATTAATCATAAAAACATTGTTGAAAATAAATGTAGTAAAATAAATTATCTTATTTAAAATGTGATACTGAGAGATTTCTTATGTGAAATAGTAACATATAAAATTAATAGTAATTAGTATAAGTCAATAAGTCTTAATTATTTGTAATATTTTAATTATATTTAAAATTAAATATAAAGGTAAGTTACAAAATATTGCAAAGTATCCTTATTGCAATGTATAAATAAAAAATATTTAAGAGGGTAAATGATAACTAATAGTTAAAAATAAATTTATATATGACGTCAAAATACAGAAAAAATTATAAACTTCTAATAAATGACTAGCATCACAGAGTTTGTATAATATAATTAAATTTTTTTACAATTTTGTATATATGATATTCTACGAACATAACTTTAAATAATATATATGAAAAGATATATTTTTCATTTTAATAATATGAATAAAAATTTATTTTCCTTTTCAAAAAAATAAAATTAAGTAATACAAAAATTCTTTAAAAATAAATTGAATTATAAACAGAATTACTGCTGACAAATGAATTAACTGATAAAAAAATACGTAGTTTGTTAAAGTTTTAAAAATGAAAAACATTTCAATTGTTCAATCATAATTTATTTATGAAAAAGATTTTACCCTCAATTTGAAAAATAATTCTTTTCAAAATAAAATTTATTTTTTACATTTTAATACTGTCAAATCACAAATAAAAATTAGAGTATTTAATGAAAAATTTGCATTTATTTCATCAACATTATAAAAGTTATTTACAGGGAACATTATGTAAATTTCAAAAATGGAATCATGGGTACATTTTTTATTTAAAAACTAAAAATAAGAAATCTGTATAATGAAAAATATCAATTTTAAAAAAATATAATTTACTTTAAAAACCTTATAATTAGTAACGATATTTTGTAGAGCCCTTTGATATTTTATGCATGTTATTTTTATATATTTAAAAAAGAACATTTTTTCGCCAAAATTACAGATATTGGATATCCTGAACTGTATGTTAAAAGTCAATGTTTAAAACATCAAATACGAATTTCCTCGTATACTTAAATATATTTACGTCTACAAAGAATATTTAAATAGATAGTAATGCTAGGATACGTTCTAATTAATAAAGATCAAAATAAAACTTTTTAATTTGTTATTTTTAGTAATTTAATTAGATTATTCATTAAAATCATATTTGTATAATAATTATATATTAAAATGATATACTTGGCACTTACATTTATTTAGTAATACTATACATAGGTTTCAGAAAACTAATGATATTTTTATTTAAATGTTGCTTTGAGAAATATACAAATATACATATATCTATCTATCTACCTATATATATATATATATATATACATAATATATATATATATATATATATATATACATTCTATATATATATATATATATATATATATATATATATATATGTATGTATTTATATATATATGTGGGTTCTGTTTTTATTATCAGGAATAATGACCGTTAAATGTTAAATTATTTTAATTATATTTTCAAAGAACAAAATAAAGCTATTTACATATTTACAAAGGTATATTAAATCACGATGTAACATCTTAGTTAGTTATAATTCGTAACGAGTTCAATATCCATTCACGTCTCCACGTCATCGAGTTATTTTCTCGTCCATTACATCATCGTTCTCTCTCTCTTCTCTCTCTCAGCAGGTCCGGCGGCAAACATGTGAATGGCCCTCTGGTGGCGCTTTCAATCCCACTAGCACACACACACACACACACACACACACACACACACACACACACACACACACACACACACACACACACACACACACACACACACACACACACACACACACACTATATATATATATATATATATATATATATATATATATATATATATATATATATATATATATATATATATATATATATATATATATATATATACCGGGTGATCCAAAAGTCAGGACGAACTTTAAAAATGAATAATTCGAAAACGAATCACGATACAAAGATGCGGTTTGCACCAAACGGATGGAAAAGAAACCGGGTTTTGTGTGGCAATGAAAATAAAATAGTTCTGTTGGTGACCAACAGATGGCACTGTTGGATTTCTGATGTAGGATTATGCAAAGCAACAAACGATGTAAAAAGAAGCAACTGCAGCAAGCAATGGTAGTCGAAGCTGGTATGCATCGAAATGCTGTCCATAGTTGAGAAAGCCCTCTTAGTTAAACTGTTTTATAAGAATTCGGAAAGTGCCATTGCGGCATTGCGAGCATATCGCTACATGAAGCGTATGCGAGATAGCAAAGGACCAATAACGTCTTCTGCATTGAACAAAATTGTGAAAAAATTTGAAGCTACAGGTTCTTTGGTGTCACGTCAAAGAAGTGGACTTCCCTCAACTGCAGCTGCTGTTGCCACGACAGTGGAGCAGACGGTGCAAGCCATGTCGGCAGTTGCTGCACATGGGGAGTGCAGTGCTCGAGAAGTTTCGAGACAGACAGGAGTGTCTTACGGAAGTGTCTGGACAGCACTGCGAGTAACTTTGCAACGGTATCCCTACAAGTTGCAACATAACCAAGAACTGAAACCTCCTGACTTCGACTCTCGCCTACATTTTGCGAATTTGGTCTTCAATAAGATGGAAGAGCAGCACGACTGGCTTCACACTGTGCTTTGGACAGATAAAGCACATTTCACACTCTCTGGCACTGTTAACACCCACAATTGTCGAGTGTTGACCACAGAAAATCCACATGCATTTGTTGAGGTACCCTTACAACAGCCTAAAGTGACAGTCTGGTGTGGCTTCACTGCTGATTTCATAATTGGTCCATTTTTTTCCGAGGAAGTCACACAGACAGGTTTCCAAACAATTTCTGTCACCGGTAAGCGATATCTAGCACTGTTACAGAACAGCATTATTCCTGAACTGCAAGCGCGACAGGTACTCCAAACAGTCACCTTTATGCAAGATGGAGCACCACCTCATATTGCTCTGCCTGTGCAACGCCTGCTACGCTCAACATTTGGGGAGGATCGCATTATCAGTCGCTACTTTAATCACGCATGGCCTCCAAGATCTCCCGATCTCACACCCTATGACTTTTGGCTGTGGGGCTTCTTGAAGTCAAAAGTGTACCGCGATCAACCGGCATCACTTGCGGCACTGAAAGATGCCATCCGCCAAAATGTGTCTGCCATAACGCAAGAAATGCTACTAAATGCTGTGAATGGTGTGGTGACTCGTCTCACAGCTTTACTTCTGAATGATGGACAGCACACTGAACATTTACTGTAGTAAGTACTAATTAACTGTGATTAATCTGACTTCATTAATCATTATTTCATTTGTAAATAATCTTTAATTGCATTAAAACAATATAGTGCCATATGTTGGTTGCCAACAGAACTATTTTTTTCATTGCCACACAAAACCCGGTTTCTTTTTCATCCGTTAGGAACAAAACGCATCTTTGTATCGTGATTCGTTTTCGAATTATTCATTTTTAAAGTTCGTCCTGATTTTTGGATCACCCGGTATATATATATATATATATATATATATATATATATATATATATATATATATATATATATATATATATATATATATATATATATATATATAAATCATATGAAACAAGGATTCCTTCATATATTTAAAATTAGTTTTATGTATAGATAATTTAAAATAAAATATTTGAAGAAGTTTAATATTTAGGAATCAAAATATTGCTACTGAGTTGCAGCTGTTTAATTAGATTATTTATTAAAATCTTATTTCTATATTTAGCACCGCTTATCGTTCCACTTATAGGATTTAAAGTCATTAAAGTGAAACTAAAGAGATTTCACACAATTGCAGAGGAGTATAATTAGTGAAGACGCTACTAATCCATACTAATTAAGGCCGCAGCCTGTTAAGAGATTACTTGGAATTCTTTTAGATTTTTCAGATCTTTTATAGAATTATTTTGTTTTTGATTCATAGTACAGTCTACAAAAGAATAAACGAATGAAATTTCAAGATACGAAACAACAACAAGGAAAGGAATTTAAAAAAATAGATATAATGATTTCTACTTATTACTTTTAAGATTAAATATGTTTTAAAAGTAATAAAAATGGCTGTGATTATAATTTTTAAAACCATTTTTTTTACTTTTTTTTAGTTTTTCTTTAAAACATTTCGTTTAGAATCCAAGCAAATTTTCTTTAACATTTTAATATCTACGTCTATATAATATTTCAGTGAACATATTAATGTGAAACTATATCTTCTAAGCTTAGACAACTTACAATTCGGATGATTTGCTTATAAAAGGGAAATTGTGAACAAAGAAATAATTCTAAAGGAAATATAAATGTACAAAAATCGATACGTGAAACCAGCTCCGAAAGCATTTTAAAAAAAATTACGTTTTCACAACAAACGTTTTTGGCAACAAAATCTTTGAGAGCCCACATTCTTTATGATGATAGTGAACTCATTTCGATTTATGAGGAATTTTATTCAAATTTACTAGAATTTTAAATATTTAAACATCTGCAAGTTTGAAGTAAAACCCTTAATTTTTTTTAGATATTCTCTCTTTTCACAATAATTCGTTTACCTAAAGAAATAGCTATTCATCTTTCAATCAAAAGTGTCAACAAGTTTTATTTACAAAAGACAAAATTGGATAAGGAGGAACTTTGAAAGATGTAGAGAAGTATTGGAATGGTAACCGTAAGCTCTGGAATCATTTCGATAATAATCTTTTCACATTTTTTTTGTTAAAAAAACATTTTTCCATTTGTCAATATTTCTTAAGCCCCTAGTTGCTATTTGTCCTAGTTTCTCATCTATATAAAAAGCAACATTATTATCATTTCCGCATCAATTTTTGTCACTTCCTATAATTTGTCCAGCAATACCTAATATTTCTTGGGTAATTTTATTGTATTTTGGCAATAATTCATGAAATCTAATTTTATCATATAATCTTCACATATTTTCTTTGATGAAAAATGTATTTCTTTTTATTGTTTGTCTCAAAATTGAAGAAACAGGTATTTTATTTAACGTAAGGTATACTTTTCATTATATCTAAATACATTCAAGGCTAAAACTAAAGCCTTCATTCATTTTATATATTCTCTTTTGTCATAACAATAAAAATTAATTAATTATAAGTAAAATGCAAAATTTCTATTTTTTGATATTTTTAAGCATTTAAAGATAGACAAGTCCAATATTTAATTGCCTATTATAATTGTTTCAAAACATCCGTTTTTTATACAACAACATAAATATAATTTTGATATAAATTATTTTGTATTCACCTCAAAAATTAACTTTTCATTTTCATCTGAATGAATAGCTAAACGTATAATAAACTAATATTTACAAGCGTACTTCAATTATATTCTTTCTTTCTATGAAATATAAAATTAAGTAAGTTGCAATGTTTTATATACCCACACAGTTGTTGTATGAATTTTTTAACTTACCACAAGGGACTAAATCTGGAAACCACTCCAATAGACATATATGAAAATGGCAGAATTGCAGCCAATATTCCGTTGCTAAATAGTATCAGGGGTCGAAGATGGTATCTTCTGCTCTAAATAGGGACATCTTACCACTAGTGGGTTGTAAAACCATTGATTTTAAATTTTTTTAATATATCCAGTAAATAAATTGAGAGAAGAAAATGATATTGTTTTATATATTATTCAAAAGATTCTGAGACTACGTATCCCACTTGTTAGGAAAGGCGTCGTTCTCACTATCAAGATATAATATATACCTGTACAATAACTTAGCCGCATTATATGTACTATAACATATTTTGTACTGTATAATATACCCCACTCTGCCGAAAATTCATAGGGTACTCTAATGGATACTGAAGGGTGTAAAATGGTTGATGAAACAATGTCCCTCTGATAGAGTGGCGCAGTGCGAATGCTGGGATGCCAACCCAGGTGTCGACTTCTTCACTTCACTTGCCAATGGTTCAAAATTACGAACTAAATGATTCTGCATAGTGATTTTTGAATTAGCAAAAGTAAACAGCTAGAAATGTATTTAACGCAAAATCAAAACATTATTAAACGGGAGGACACATTGGCCCGATATGGAAAGACGTCACCAAAAGCTCTACCGCTCAAAGTTAAATAGAAAGCTGCTTGGTCACTGTTTCTAAATTATGAGCACTCAAATATTTTTGAATACCTGAATCAATGTATAAAGTTTCTTTCTTAATTATAAAGTATAAGATTTTAGTTTGCATACAGCTTCGATATTAATCGCTCTAAGGAAAATAAGTAAATCTAATAAATAATAAGTAATAGGTGATAAGTAAATCTAAGGAAAGTAAGGAAAATGAGAGGTTAAGAATCATTGATAATTTAGTCGAGATATTTTCAAAATAATAAAAAATGTGTGTGAATAATTGGTTCAGATTTTATAGTTTATTTACGGACATAAAATAAAATAAAATAAAATTTATCAGAACTAATAATTATACAAATATATAATTTTAAATAGCAGAAGCACGAAAACCACATGAGAAAAAATTTACAGATTATGAAAATTAAAAATATAATATGAAAGTATGAGAATTAAAAAATATAAGAAAGTTATAAGGCAAAGAAATGAAAGAGATTTATGATAAGAGAGATGTTGAGAGAAAATTAAAATATATTTATAAAAAACTCTCAATAAATGAGATACATAATCATTTTATTTCTGAAAAACTTAATGTAAAACAAGTTTAAGAGTGTGAAATATAACTAAAAAATTTTTTTTTTTTTTTCTCTTTTTTGATTAATTAAAAAAGAAAATTTACGGCAAAGCAATTTCAAATTTATTTACAAACAGTAATGATATTGCAAAAGAAATTTTGTGAATCTATCCATTTTTGAACTATTATTAATTCTAATCAATTTTGTTCCCATTTTTCCAAAAACTTTCCTTATTTATATTTTAAAATAAATTAAATGTTTTTTCAATGAAGGGTTTTTTGGAAAAAATATTAATATATTTCAGACACGAGAGTAAAATTAATTTTGCAGATTTTTATGTTCTTTTAATAAGATTTCAGATACTAATTTTAGATGAAAAAAATGAGAAACTGAAAATGTATAAGACAATATTTCAGTTAAAACATCTATAATCATCTTTAATTAAGAATTAAGTAGCAGTCATAATTTCCTAAATAATTAATAAATTATTTGCATAACATTATTTAATTGTTATACATATAATGTATATATAATTATATATATATATATATATATATATATATATATATATATATATATATATATATATATATATATATATATATATATATATATATATATATATATATATATATATATATATATGTGTGTGTGTGTGTGTTGAAATTGTTTTGAAAATTAGGGAATCAAAATTAAACATTACTTCAATGTACATTGTATATAAACTTTAAGGGCTATACATGCTTTAATTGATCAGTTTACAATACACACACACACACACACACACACACACACACACATATATATATATATATATATATATATATATATATATATATATATATATATATATATATATATATATATATATATATATATATATTCTAAACAAATTATTACAATGAGCAGAAATATAAAAATTTTCAAATATAACTAATATTTAATCTAAAATTTTACTATCCTAGATCTTGTGTCAAAAGCTATAATTAAAATTTTATATTAAAAATATAAATCCTTAAAATTTTTCACTCACATAAATTTTATAAAGAAGATTTATACTGTGTAAGAACTGATATATATGTATATATTATATTTATGTATATATATATATATACCTAAATTCTAAAAGCATCCATTGAAGGTTGATGGAATTATGAAAAGAAAATCAAAGCAGTGAATTTTCAAACAAATTAATGAAAAAAAAGCTGAACTGGGGATTGAAAATTTTTCATCCATTTAGATAAAAAAATTTAAAAAGAAACTGGAAAATTCACCTGTGATCTGTAAAATAAAATTAGATTTTTTAAATAATCTTACAGAAAATTTGACTAAAATATGAGAAATAAAGATTGATTTTTGTAAAAGGCACATAGAAAATTTGATTGAAACCAGAAATATAAAAATTTATTTCGCAAATAAAGCAATCGAAAATATTATTCTACTCCATGAATTGTAATTTCACATTTCAAATTAAAGGAAACTTTGATGGAGCCTGGGGATTAGTTTATCAATTTAGCTTATAGAAAATTAAACAAAATTTAAATATATTCAATAAGAAAACCTTATTCGTTAGAGATCTGTAAGCAAATTAGTATTTAACTAGTGTAAGAAAAACGGATTTTTTTCAACAATAACTAGCAGAAGTTTCAAAAGATCTACAAATTGAAAATTAACTCAAATAAATGACTCAGATATTTTACTTGTGAAATAAAATTTGAGGTTTCTTAAGCTAATTAATAAACCATTGGACAGATCTTAGAAATGAAAATAATCGAACCGAATATTTAAGAGACTTGTACACTTACTGAGTGTTGAACTAAAATTTCCAAATTAACTAACAGAAAAATGAGAATGAGCCTGAAAATTGAGAATAAAAAAGCAAAACTTTTGACTGAGATCTGTAAGCCAACCAAGTATTTTATTTATATAAAATCTTGTTATTTAAGCTAAATAAAACAAGCTTTGATAGATCCGTAAAGTTAATTCAATTAAATTTGCTTAGTTTAAATTTACTCACTCACTAAAAAATATAAATTGACAAACCAAATATTTAACTGAAGTCAGTAAAAAAACCAGAAAAATATTTAAAATAAAATAAAGCTATAGTGAATAAGAAATAGTTTATCTGAGCCAAGTAATAGAAAATTCTTAAGATCTTATAATCAACTGAAGTAAATTGAAAAAAATATTTAACAAAGAAATATTTTTTTTAAAATTAATTAACAAAAAGTTCAAAATTTGATAGATTTGTAAGCAGGAAATTAACTCAAAGAAAGAAACCAAACATTTAACGAAAATCAACCAAATTAAATTTTTTTTAAATATATTCTTTACACAAATATTTCCTGTCTAATAATCACAATTAAGTTTTTGATATGAAAATCTATTTTTCAAATATTCTGATATAGAAAAAATTTTACAAAAATGAATAATCCTATAACTGCATTCAATTGATAAAATATTTCAAACTTTAATTTTAAGAAAAAGGATATTCTCCAAATCTCAAAAGAGCTTTCTTAATGTTGGAACTAGCTTATATTGTTTTACAAAAACGAATATTCTTATTCGCAAAATGTTTGTAAGCGTGAAGAAAAAAATTGAAGTTTAGCATTCTTTCCAAAAGAAGGAGTCACGTGATCAGAATTTAAAAGGATTGGAAATATATTTCTAGCATAGATTTTTTTAAATCCTCGTATCCATGGGTTCATATTACTATGCCATTTGGTCAATGCAATATAATTTTACTATATTTTCGGCTTATCGATTGCTTAGGGCAGGATAGTAAAACAAAATTTTAGCATATTTAATATTAAAAATAAAATGAAAGAAATGTAAATGATTTTTAAACCCTGTTTTTTATTACTTCTTTAAATTTTTTGAAGATAATCAGGGAAAACCATTTGTGAGATTTTTTTCTTAAAGCTCACTTTTTATTCACTTATAAAATAAGTATTACAGTTAACAGTGTCATATAGAAAATTTTCAAATTTTTCTTAAAAGAATAGAAAATAAAAAAATTATGTAAACATTATTTTTTATATAAAATTACTTAAATATATAAAATAGTTAAAAAAGACATTTCGAATTTGACAAATGACCAAATAATAAAGTTGTTGTAAATGTCAAATAATATCGAAACTTTTATTTTAAAACATGATTAGGTATTACCATGAGATATTACATAATAACAACTTCTTTTTAATTTTTCCATGGTTACATATTGATTGAAAATGAACTATAATTTAATTTCAAATATCCAAAAAAGGATAACATATTTAATTTAAAAACAGGCTTTTAAACTTTGAAATTAAAAACTAGATTACGTAAATGAAAATTTGGCTTTGGCAACTATAAAAAAATTCCATATTTTCATCCATATCTTCACAATATGTTACACCTTCCAATTTTTCAAAAAAAAATTAAAATGGAAAAAATTATCTTTTTCAAATATCAGGAGATATTTCAAAGCAGTTTTAAATTAAAAAACACTATGAAGTATAAAAAAATAAAATGAAGAATATAGTGAAATTTGTATTTAATAAAAATTTAAAAACTAAATTTTATTAATTTTAATTATTTATTTAGCTTTTTTTTAATTTTTCAACATTTAAAATTTCTAAATTAAATGTTATTACTTTTAATAATTTTTCTTTCTTACTTTTTAATAATTTACATTTATTTTTAAAAGTTATCAAAAAATGTATTCTTAAGTTCAGGAATAAGTATTTAATTCTCAATTTATAACAAATGCACAGTTGATTTATTTCATCTGAAATTCCATTAAACACATCCATATCCTCTTTCACACAGAAATTATATATATATATATATATATATATATATATATATATATATATATATATATATATATATATATATATATATATATATATATATATAACTAATCATGTGGGGTAAAACCTACAATATCCATCCATATCTGTTTTCCAGACCGAGAGCAACGGGCAATGGGGTGCAAATCATATGTCCCGAAGAGGTGGTTAGAATAACGCGAATCTGGTATTCAATTTAGTGAACCGTACAGCTCAGACAAATGTCTTAAGATCATAATGCTATATACACAGGTGTGCAAAAATTAAGGACGAAACGGTTTTTCTAGTGCAGCGTCGCTCAGCAGAGTTCCAAATCGATAAAAATCATAGCAGAACATCCTCCAGATGTAAGAATATGGAAAAAGTAAAAAACACTGTCCAAAATTATACCAAATGATTAAAAAGGAACTTTATTGAAAAATGAGCATGGAGCAGAATGACAGAGACTGCCGAAACATCCATGTGTCAGCTCTCTAACAAGAAACATCAAGTTTTGAGTAGGGGATATGATCTCCCCTGACTGCGGTGCACGATTGACATCGTCTGCCCAGATTGAGTATGAGGTTATCAATAAGTTGTTGAGGTACTGCTGCCCATTCTTCTTGTAGCGCAAATCGCATTTCCGGAATCGTTACTGGCGGTTGGAGACGTGCCCCCAAGGGTCTCCCTAGAAAGTCCCACACTTGTTCGATTGGATTTAGATCCCGGGGACCTTGCCGCCCAATCCATGCGTTCAATATCTTCACTTTCCAACAGCTCTTCGACAGCCTCTGTACGAAGAGGTGGAGCATTGTCGTCTATGAAGAGGAACTGGGGACCTATCGCTCCTCTAAAAAGACGCACATAAGGAAGGATAATATCATTACAATAACGGGACCCGGTGACTGAACTTCCTTGGACGACATCAAGGTCAGTACGTCAAGTACCAAGTATGAAGGTCAGTACCAAGCATGATGCCTCCCCAAACGAGAACACCGCGACCTCGAAACTGGTCCCTTTCGACGATGTTGGAGGGGTTATCGCGTGTTCTCCGCTCTCTCCAGATGTGTATGCATCTAGAATCGGTAGTCAGACTAAATTTGCACTTGCCCGTAAAGAGTTCTCGACCCCATTGCTGATCCGTCCAGTTCTTGCGTTTCCAGCGCCTTCTCCGGTGGGCAGACGTTAATGGTACACAACGCGCAGGTCGTCGTGCGAATAGGCCACCATTGTGCAGCCTCCTGGTGACTGTAAACCGTGATATCGGTCGTCCATTTGTCTGTTGGAGGTGTCTCCCTATTTCTCCAGTCGTCAGCTGCCTGTTCCTTCTTGCCTGCAGGACCATATACCAGTCGTCGTCTGCCGTGGTTGCTCGTGGACAACCACTGCTGAACCTTCGGACAGTTGTTCCTGTAGTTTGAAATGCTCTCCAGATTCGTGAAACGATACTGTTAACGATTCCAAACTCCACAGCCACACTTTTCACATTTCGACCTTCCTCAATTTTCCCAATCATTCGACCTCGCGTAAAGTCATCTAGATGTCGTCTACGAGGTTGCCTGTTCCTTATTTCACTCTGATTAAGCAGCTCTACGTCGTCTAAATTGATATACGCTGTGTAATAGCTTTCACTGAAAAGCTGTGAGTACACCGCCAGCCTGCTTTATAACCCTCCGACATTCCCCCTTTACGTCATGTTACGTAATTTGAGTATGCCATTGCGTACCTGACCGTAGTCGATCTTCTGATTGGTCTTTCGGTCCGATCTACCTATTTGTTCCGCTGTTATGCTAATTTTTATTTTCGTCCTTAATTTTTGCACACCAGTATATATATATATATATATATATATATATATATATATATATATATATATATATATATATATATATATATATATATATATATATATATATATATATATATATATATATATATATATATATATATGACAGTTACCATTTTTATGCACAACGAAAATGGTTCAGTTCTCTCTCAAATCCTTCTATGCATAACTAATAATTTTTGATAAAAATACTACATATAATTCAATATGGAGAATTTGCTTCATAAATAGTGTGTCAAATTTTCTCTTTCACTCACACAAATAAACTCGATACCAGTATACCCAAGTCTTTTTTTAAAACCACTACCAAAAAGAACATCATAACAGAATGGAATTCAGGCTTTGTTTCATCTTTCAGGATTCGTTCTTTCAGTAAGTGAACTAAATCGTTTTTCCCTTCAGTTTTTTTACAAAATTAAGAACCTCTGGTTCTACACTGACTTCAAACATACGCAATTCTTCACTGGACATGGAAAATTCTACTACTGCATTAAAAACAGCGACGTGTGCATGTGCAACTCTGAGATTGACAACCCTTCACGCATTATCCTTGAATGCTCATCTGTTTCACAAGAAAGGAACAAGCTTCGTAAAGACTTGAATAACAGATGGCTCCAAATTTTGGTGGACCTAATGAAGAAAGAGACTTGAATTTTTTAAAAAACTTATCCATACTGTAATATAACTCCATACTCGCTTTTGTATGTCTTTTTTTCTCTCTGCCTTCTTTTATTTTTTTTCTTTTTATCATTAATTTTTTTCAGCTCATGATTCATTTTTGATTTGTTATGCAGTACATTTGTTGTACCTTCGGGTCCTGTGTGGTATTCCTTAGTGCACAGGGAGTTATTTTTTGTTTTCTAAAATGTATATATATATATATATATATATATATATATATATATATATATATATATATATATATATATATATATATATATATATATATATATATATATAGTGTGTGTGTGTCGAGTTTATTTTGTGTGTGTGTGATACGTGTAATTAAAATAAAAATTGATTTACACTACTGGCCATTAAAATTGCTACACCAGGAAAGCGGTACACCACACACGTGAAATTTGTATGACAGGTAGAACTTGCTGCGATATGCAAATGATTAGATTTTCAGCGCATTCATACAAAGCAGGCGACAGTAGCGACATCTACTATGTGTATAAAACCAGAGATTTGACAGCAGTTTTCTCATACTCAATTTCTGTTTAAACGTTGTTTTCGGCAAAGAAAGTTCTTGTAATGCCTTGTGTAAGAAGAAGAATTGCCTATCAGCACGTGTCTGACTTTGATCGAGGAAGGATTATAGCCTACCGGAATTGCGGTTTATCGTACCGCAATATTGCTGCTCGCGTCGGTCGAGACCCCATGACTGTTAGCAGAATATGGAATCGATGAGTTCAGGACAATCAACCGAAATGTCATGCAGGATCTCAGCGACCCCCCATCCCTAACAGCATAGCAGAGAGACATCTTATCCGCATGGACACAACGGATCGTACAGCCACGTCACGAATCCTGAGTCGAGAAATGGAGTCATTTGCAAGGCAACAAGTTTCTGCTCGAACAGTTCGACGACGTTTGCAGCAGCATGGATTGTCTGCACGGTGACCATGGCTTCGGCTACCATTGACGCTGCGTCACATACAGGAGCTCCTTCAATGGTGTGATCAGCGACGAACCTGGACGCGGGAATGGCATGACGTCATCTTTACATATGAATCTCGGTTCTGTATACAGGACCATGATGGCTGCATCCGTGTTGGAGGCATCGTGGAGAACGCGCATTGCCTGCTTGCATTGGACATCGCCATACTGGCCCATCTGCTGGAGTGATTGTATAGGGTGCCATTGGATACACATCTCGATCACCTTTTGTTCGTATTACCAACACTTTGAACAGCAACCGTTACATTTCCGATGTGTTAAGGCCCGTGGCTCTGCCCTATCTTCGTGGCCACCGTAATGTTTTGTTTCAACAGGATAATGCACGATCACATGTTGCCCGTACTGTTCTGAACTTCCTTGATACAGAACAAGCTCGACTGTTACCCTGGCCAGCACGTTCTCCTGATATGTCATCTATTGAGAACGTGTGGACTGTGTTTGCCGAGCGATTAGCACGCCATCACTCACCATCCACTACTGTCGATGAACTGTGGCATAGTGTTGAAGCTGCATGGACTGAGATCTCCGCACATGCCATACAATCTCTGTTTGACTCCATGCCTAGGCGGATAAATTTTGTTATTGCAGCCAGAGGTGGTTGCTCTGGGTACTGATTTCTCAAGATCTATACATCCTAATTTCCTGTAAATCTAATCACTTGTTATTTCCACAATAATATATGTGTCCAATAAATATCGTTCTGTTATTTGCATTCCTTTTTGGTGTAGCAATTTTAATGACCAGTAGTGCAGTTATGAAATCACTTGTAAGAAATTAAAAATGTTTAAAAGATTTCAACAATGGGCTTCCATTTTTACCTTTTAATACTCACGAAGAATATGTAGACGATTTTCGAGTTCAGAGTCAATGCTGGCAAAGGTAATTGTTGTTATGTACTTCTAGTCGCCAGCTCATCAGTGATCGACAGTTTCCATTTATCAATGATGCATTTAACGAAAAGAAAAAAACATTTTATTGGGTATCTGAAAGACCCAAATAAATCTTTCATTGAAATGGTCCCTGCCAAGGATATATTCAAATTAGAAAATAAAATTTCATATAAGCTCCCGCATAACTCCCGATAACTCCCGCAAACCCGTTATTACGCGTTTGCGGGAGTTATCAGAAGGTAGTGTGTTTGAAACCCGATCCGGCAGACGTCTTCACTAACGGCAACTCAGGGAAGTAAAACTGTTGTAGTTGGAATGTCTTCGAAGTAAAATAATACTTTTAGGTGTGGCAGACTAGGTCTGAAGGTTTTCTGTTCGTTCACTTGTTAGAAGTTCTGAAGACCTCACCCCGATTTCTAAGCTTAAAGCTTTTCACGATTGAGGGAAAATCTTGATATCAAACTTTGGTGTCCCTAAATCTTGAAACTTTTGCGACTGCATCACACACCCTTCATCATGTTAACCACATGATATTTAACTTGATCGATGTCTGTGTCGATGGAGGGGGATATGACAAAACCAACAATTACTGATAACACACCTAGATGATATTAACAAAAGAAAAAATATATACAGAGTTGGGATCAGAAAAGTATTTGCGGAAACATTTATAGTACTAAAAATAAGTGATTTATTGTATAAATGTATACTATACGTTTGTCCAGCCCGCCCGGTCTGTCTTGTGGTCAGGGTCATTGCGGATAAGGAGGCCTCGGGTTTGAATCCCAGTTCAAGCATAGATGTACTTTCCCTCCCTGTTTATCCTTTCTCTGTCCTTTCCTTGTATAAATAAGTTGTGAATGGTTGCCTACCCTATAAACGGGTCCCTATGGCATGTGTTTACTGAGGAAGTCGGACTCCACACCAAAATATGGTTCAGTTGGAAAAGTGGAGCAGCGCAACCGATATTGCCATTCTAGCTGGCACAAGACAACAACATACGTTCTCCTACATTTTTATCGTTTTATGAATTATTAAAACTTAATTAATTTACTTTCATAATTATATCTTTAATTAATTTATTGACTGGAACGGAAACTCAGACTTATTCCTTAAGAGCTTGTATATATATATATATATATATATATATATATATATATATATATATATATATATATATATATATATATATATATATATATATATATATATATATATATATATATATATATATATATATATATATGATATATATATATATATATATATATATATATATATATATATATATATATATGTATATATATATATATATATATATATATATATATATATATATATATATATATATATATATATATATATATTATAGACTTTTTATCGATCCTTTTATTATATATATAGATTTTATTACTTAACAGTTTCAAGCTATTACTTTCAACTAGTTTTGTGAAAACAAATGATACATGCGTATGATTTAAAAAATATTATCAAAAGAAAAAAATATTAATGACATTGATACAAATCAAAATAATTTCTATATTTATTTCACAATTAAACTTCCATTATCTATTCCTGCATTTATGAGGAAATAAATTTCTATAAATTATAAAAAAATAAGCATAACTCTTTTAAACTATATATTCACACTTTAAGATGTATCCAATAACAGCTACATTCGAGTTTAAGCTATATTTTAAAACGTTTCCTTCTTACAGTTCCAAGAAATGGGAGTTCCTTAAGAGCTCCCCTCACAGACAGAATCTTTTCTATTTTAAAATCGAATGATGTAACTGCAATCAGATTCACTCGACATCGAAACCTACTTATCCACGAGATTAAGGACAACTGGATTCAATAAACCCGAAGACCGTCTGAAGAAGGGTTCGAGACAGGAAATATTCCCTCCGATCTGTCTCTATAACTGCAGCCATTAATCCCAGTTCATGTCGATAAAGGAAGGAATAGTAGCCGCTGATGTATGGCTGTGTGTAGAAGATAGGATTTTAATGGTGAGGTAATGGAAAACGATACGAAATTGCGTTCGAATACAAATTTATTCCACATTGCAGGTACAATTTTAATCTGAATCGAAAACACATATCAGTGACATTAAATTTATTCTGAAACCTGCATAAAAATTCTGTGTAGATTATAGTTAAAATAACTTTAATTTTTAATAAAAGATCTTTGATTTTATTTTAAAATACACATAGAATTTTTAAGTTATCTATAATATCAAATACGTTTATTTTCCATTTTTGTTAATTTAACTACGATTTTCATTTGAATATATTTCTAAAAAATTTCATATATATTTTTTTATTTTGAAAATAAATTTTTAATAAATATTAAGAGTGACATATTCATAGAGAAAGCATAAAGAAGGAAGAAAAACTTCAAAAACCGCCATAAATTCTTCATACAGATAATAACTTCCTGAAACGATATTATATAATTGAATTGTGATAAAAGACACTTTTGTTTTTTTTATGTAAAGAAAATTTAAATAACAAGTATAAGTTTTTTTCATTTTATAAGTCTTATATAAAAAAAAGAATTGAGCTAGTTACTTAGATTTGATTATAGTGTTGTGAAAACTGTAATTAACTTTTCTCAAAAATATGAAGACATGGAATTATAAATAAATATTTATTTGATGCTGTAATTAACTTAACCATAGTCAACATGGAAAAAATATTGTTGTAAGGAACTATAATTAAAATTCAAAAAAAAAAATATATATATATATATATATATATATATATATATATATATATATATATATATATATATATATATATATATATATATATATATATATATATATATATATATATATATATATATATATATATATATATATATATATATATATATATATATATATATATATAAACAAACTAATTCCTTACTCTTTTTGTAATTACAAAAAAAAAAAGAAACCCATTCTACTTTTCTACTTTTCTAAAACGAAAATTTATCTGAGCAAAATATTTTTTCTCAAAAATATGATTATACTTTTCTTGAATCATCAATAAGAATAATATGAAAACTTTTATTTAAATGTATTCAGAATAGCATAATATAAGAGAAAGAAATATTTTCAAAATATAAATTATTAATTTTGTTAAATTTTATTTAAAATTCTAATACGAGTTTTTGATACGAAACTAATCGAATATACTCTAAATTAAAGAATCTAATATTAGAAATACTTTCTATTAAAATCATTATATTTTTTTAAATATCTAAATCAGTGAAATTTAAATATTTAAATAAATCATTCAGAAAACACTTATCATTTAACATTTTGTACATATATGGTATGAATTCACCATTTGTAAAATAGTAGATTATGATCAATTCTGTAGTTTTAAATTTATATGTACTCAATCTCAGTTGAGTCTTATAACCATGAAAAATTATTTACATTTGTGCATTTTATATTTTTGCATGTACTTAAGAATTTATAATATTAATTTTTTCTAGAATAATAAAATGAATCACTTCATTTTCTCTTCCTCAACTATTGCAAATAAAAGAGTAGAAAATTTAAAAATTAAATAAATTTTCAAAGTATTGACAGAAAATTTTGAATTGCACACAGTGTGCAATTCAAAATTTACACATTGCATTAGTGTTCACAGTGCATTAGTGTTAAAGTACAAAAGCTGAATTATTTTGTAGTTAAATTGAATAATAAAGCTGAATTATTTTGCGGTTAAACTGAAAACAGTGATATTTATCTTGAAAATTAAATCCTTAAAAATTAATCTTTAAGCAAAGTAATTTTTTAAAATCAAATTCTGAAAACAAATATTTCATAAATACAAGTATTAATGAAAAACCGAGATTTTTTAAAAATATATTAAACTAAATTGAATGTGAAGTTTTAAAACTAATTAAAATTTGATATTCTTGAATTAAATGTTAGCATTTAATTTAAAAATGGCGAATTTTAGATAAATTTTTGTTCTTAACGTGAAACGATTATTTAAAACGCTATTAAAAAATTAACTATTAAAAAGAAGTTTCTTAATTTTTTTTATAGATTTTTCAAATATTTATTATATATTGTTATGAAAATATTTTAATTTTAATACAATTTTACGTTACATTTTAATGCATAAAAACTCTTTTAAAATTTAATATGAACTAAGTCTTATATAGTGGCAAATATAAATTTGTACATAAATGCGTAAAACTATGATTTTAATCAATATAAAAGACTGTTTAAGATAAAAAATTTTTGAATCGATTAGTGGTTAAAGAAATTTTTTGGCGGTCGATTACCCAAAAGTTTGGCGACCTCTCGTCTAGACAGAGAAA
This sequence comes from Latrodectus hesperus, assembly GCA_037975125.1. Classification (NCBI taxonomy): domain Eukaryota; kingdom Metazoa; phylum Arthropoda; class Arachnida; order Araneae; family Theridiidae; genus Latrodectus; species Latrodectus hesperus. The sequence goes on from CM075861.1 coordinate 64,562,927, forward strand.
AATAAAGAATTTATATAAAAAATAAATTTGTGAAATTTCATTCTTTATTATTTTAATTGTCGAACAAATTAAGATTATTTTGGTAAAAAGTGAGTGGAAATGTTGTCAAACATATTTTAAAAATTACGTTACTCATTTAATTTACGTATCAATCACATTTCTATTGAAATAAGAGTACATATTTGTTCCTTTCTTTAAACTGAAAATGTAATTAGTAATGCATTTAAGTTTATTTCTTTGTTAATAAGGACTTCGATAAATAAAAATATTTTTTTAAAAATTCTAATTTTGATAATTTAATTAATGTTTTTAATTAGTCTATTTCATTAAGATGAGATTTGGATAAACTAAGTATTCAATAAGAAACATTATTATTTCATTAAATAGTATACTACAGACAAAATTTAAATAATTTTTAGATAAAGTTAACTACAAAGGTGTTTTAATGAAAAATGAATATAAGAATAATCAGTAAATGAAGTTTAAAATTATCCTATATATTTACAGTTCTATTGTGTGTGTGAGACAGCTAAATCTATTAGTTTTCCTAAAACTTAATTTTTTTATTATAAATATTTTAAGTGACATTTATATCTCTCTCTGTTTTATATCTTTTGAAATTTATTCAATCTTTTATATTACTAATTTATTGGGCCAATTTTTAAGACTTTTTTTGCCAATTACTTTTAGGATGAATTTTATGGCCTATATGCTATAATTGCAATCTTTTTAATTATATTACGATAACAACCAAATTTGAAACTCATTTAATCTTGGCATACAATTACAAAATAAAGTAAAATATAAAAATTTGATTTATTTTTATGTAAAAACTACTAGACTAAATTTATAAAATTATTTTGTCGCCTTTCGCCCAAGATTTTCTCACTTTCTCAAAACTAAAACGATAATTCCTGAGTTTCATAAATACAACTGCTATAAAATATTTTTTTCAACTTTTTAATTAAAAATACTGTTAAATTGCAAAAAACGTAACTGTAAGTTTCAAATCTATTTTATTATATTTTCTTTCAATATGTAAACAATATTTTTAACGCCAGCAAGGTTTGTATCAACTAATAAAATTTAATCAATTGAAATTAAGTCAAGGAAGTTATAATCTATCAAAAAATTGCATTAAGAAAACCAAACGCGCGATAAATAATTGAAATAACTTCATGTATATGTGTATAAAGAAAGCATCTTTATTTCTTCATTATAATGGACTCTCATTTGTCTAAATATTACTGATGCACGTACCGTTAATCTATTTGACCCATAAAATATTCTTTTAGGCAAATTTCAGCTAATATGTTATTTTATATTTATCGTTAATAAATTCATAAGTTACATAAGTCTACTTTATTATAACTAAAAAATTTGTCTTAAGATATATTTAATCAATTTTACTGAACTAAAAGTTTTGTTATTTTAAAGTTGATTAAGCTTAATCCGGATTTCCATTGATTCAAATGGTAAAAGCTTGCCAAATTTGCATCCCCGTAACATTCTGAACTAATAAAGTCAAACTGACAGATGAATAGGTAATGCGCAGCCTTTCTATTCAACAATTTATGGAATTAAATCCCTTCTTGGGTTTGAATGTTAGTAAGTTTCGAATCTTCTTAGTGATTAACTTAGTCCTGGTCTCTTTAATCTTAGGGTGCTGAAAATAATCATTGAGGGACAAATAAATTAAACCTAGTAGAATAAAATTTGCCAGCAAAAATTCTCGAAAATTATAAATCCAACAAATAGGTATTTAAAATGTTTTGCAGATACAGTTATCCATATACTTTCATACGTGTACAAACTCTTGTTAACATATCTTCATGTATTATGCATTGAAAATACTTATTAAGATTTCCATTTTTGCTATTAAAGTGAAATTTTTACCTATAAATCATTTATCATTTGAAAGATTCTAAACACGAGATGTTCATAAAAGTTAAGAACAATTTACAATTTTGGCTCAAATTCAAAATAATTAAAACTTTATTATCCTTCTTCTTTATATCTTTTCACATAGAAGTTTTATATACAATTAATACATTTACAATAATAAAATAAGTTTCAATTCTACATATTAACTAAAGGATTACTATAAGAAACCTTTTTAATAGAAAGATGTTTGTAAATGCATAACTTATCAAAATGCAATTTTTATTTTGTTCTAATGTCTGTGTTTGAAAGGTAAACCTCTTTTCTTTCGCTTAATTGGCCTCTTCAGCAAAACAATTCACGATCAACCATTATTCTATGGTAATTCAGTTGTTGGAATTTAAAATTTTCAATGCAAGGATTTAATTGCACACTAAATCGAATATAATACATCGAATATCTAGTGAGAACGGTGGCGTTATTTTAATTGGACTAAAAATAACGCTCATTATATCTCGCCAAATACTGCGCCACGGGGAAGTGGAACTTCTGGATCGTTGAGTTTTCCATCTCATTATTTAGAAACCCTTTAATTATTCATAATCTTATCGCAGAAGGAAGTCTAGGAAATTCGCGCGCGGAAAGATTTGAGAGGATTTTAACTTCGTTTAACTCAAGTCTCACTGAAAATTGTGATTCTTTTCCAAAACAGTATTTTATGAAACCCAATTATTTATTTAAAGTGGAATTGAATTTGTGTAAAAAAAGTTACTTTTAAGTATTTTAATTTGATTTGTTCCAGTTACTTTGTTCTGGATTTCTAGTACGAATTAAATATTCCATTTGAGCATATCACTTCTTCCAAAATCTATTCGATACAAAACTGTTATTTTATGTTAATATTCTTTATTGAATTTAAATTTTCAAAAAATAATCTTTATTTCATAAATTAAATCAAAATAAATACGACAAGAAATGTCTGTATATATTCCAGATAGAATGAACATAGTATATGATTTAAGTTATTTTCATCTTTAAACAGTTTCAGAAAATGCTAAAATATGTTGTTGTTACTTATGACATTTGGGCAAGTCAAGTCGTTAGCGAATTTAAGTCAGTAGGCAGCGTCTTTCGTTTAACCAGAGCAACACGAAGGTGAAAGTACGACTTTACTCTAAAGTACTCTATGAAACTCTAATGAAAAATAACTATATTTATGATTATATGATATAATGTTACAACAGATTATGTAAACATTTTGTTTTGTTAAAATTACATAATTTATTTCATAAATATTTCATTTTGCAAATAAAAATTTTTTATGTACATAAAAAAGACATTTTTTACAATATAGAATTTTATATTTTCAATTTCCCTTAATTTCCCAAAAAAATAAGGTTTCTTAAAAAGTTATAAATTACATATTTAGTTATTCACAACAATGTTGTTAATATGATTTTTAAAAAATGGCAAACAATAATCTATTATTTAGTTTGCAAAATTATAAATTAAAACGTTATGATTCAATAAGCTATTTAGTTTTGTTTATATTAAGTTCACAAAATTTCATAATTCACAAAACGACTGTATAAGAAAACAAAATGTAGAAATTTTAACTGTCTATAAATTTGATGTAATTTTATTGCTTTAAAATATGTATTGCATTTCATATAAATCAAAATTTTACTTAACATATTTACTTATTAATTGAACAGAAGCAACACATTATATAGGGATTTGAAAGATTTTATGAGTTTTTAAATGTAAAATTATTTGCTTACATAAAACATTTTTAGACATCTATATATATTTGAGCCTGACAAACAATCCCTTTTATAAAATCAATGAATTCGCAATACATGGTACACAAGTAAGCTGAATGGATATTATGTTTATAATCTAGATTTTTCTTAAATTTTATTCTATAAAATAGTATAGATAACAAGATTAATAAAATAAAACATAAAGCTAACTTAATTTATGTTAATAAGTTCCTAAAATGTTATTATTCACTCAAAAAGTTCTCGTGAAGTTCTTAATATATAAACCATTTCGTATTTTAACAGCTTCTGTAGTCTTTCGTGACATTGTATTTTATCAATAAATGAGCGTACTGAATCTTTGTCTAATTTTCATTTCTATATTTTCCTGTTACTTCTAATGATTATTATGTAATCAATTCATTAATATTATTTTACTATAAATACATAAGTATCTTACAAATAGTGCTTGATATTTTTGATATAAAATAAAATTCATGAGCTGGTATGTGTGAATTAGTATGCTTAATTTCTACTTGCTACAATACATTGAATAATTAAATTTTTCTTTTTACAAAATACTCTATTATTTAAAAAGTACCAAGCATATTTGATTAAAAACAGATATTTTCATTTTGTGAGTTTATTTAAAATAAAATATTTTATTTCAAATCAATTAATAATATATATGAAAATATATTTACTTTTTATTAATTTCTAATTTTATTTTTAGAAGCCTTTATTGACAATAATTAAATTTAGTATTTCCCGCTTTTGGCACATCATTTCTTGGTAACTATAATAAATGACTGATTTCCACCAAGAGATATGTATCATTTGCTAATAATTTTAAATGCTTTATTGAAAAAGTTTGTACATCATAAACAATAAATTATGCGGAAACAGTAAGCCAATTTTGGCACAAGAATAGGACTGATGACATTTAATAATAAAACTCAGAAAATAAGCCATGTTTTTTAATGGTATTGAGCATAAGAAGTTAAAAACTATTTCTTAATATTGAGATTACCTTCGAATTTGATAAAAAAAGAAGCAACAATAATGGTATATCGGATTTTATGCACAAATGAATTCTTAAAACGTGAGCTCTCAAGGATACATTTGAAATTTTTTTGCTTTCTCGCCAAAAATGAAACTTCACACAGCAACATTTACATCTTTTGAACATTAGTTGCCTCGCAACGTACGAAATAAAACAATCATTTTGTCGCACGTTGCTAAATACCGCTCGCATTATTTATATTTTTAACTGGAATAGGTCCAATGTATCACTGGCAACATTCAGGCGATAACTGCTGAAATGCATACCACGTAGAATAGTTGGAGGATTTTCGTCGCCAATTGTGAGCATTACAAACAATAATGAAGCTGATCCATTAGTTAATAGAGGGCACACTTAAAATTCTGTAAGAACAAAATATTACATTCATCATTACTATGGATATATAATTTTCACAGATAGTTCATATTTTAGGTGGAACGTTTCACTGAAACTTAAATATAATTTTCAAAGTTGAAAAATGGTTACATCCATATCAAATTTCAATAACTGAAATGTCGCTGAATACCAAACAAGCTCAATCTGATGTATAATTTAGTTAAAAATATTTGGCATCGCTCTGGTCAAAATATATGACAATGAAAAGAATATGACAAAATATATGAATGAAACAATCGTTTGGTATCAATTCAACTCACATAAAATTGAAATAATATTTATTTATATAGACTATATTTCTGTAATTAAGGCTTAAATAATTAATTAATTTAATCTAACTGTATTTTAATGAAAAATATAATATTTTTAAATATTTCATTATTATTTTATAAAAGATAATTTTTAAAATACAAGTGTTTAATATTTGAGAGAATGCATTTTAAAGGTTAATAGATGGATTACTTCTTATGCATATTTTTAGGTTCTAAATCTATACAAAGTTTTAAATAATTGTAGGTGTTTTTTTCCTAAAAACTGTTAAATAAATTTGAATATACATAATAATCATTTACATAAGGATATGTTATATGAGGAAATATCTAATAAAGGGTGTTTTTTTTCGAGGTATAGAACTTTAAATTGCAATAAAACAACGATGTATTATTGGATTGACATGAATTTATTTTTATTCGAAACATAATCTTGTGGCATTACATTTTAAATATGATTTCTGGCATATGACTGCCTCGGCTGGCTCGGATGTAGTCCAATCTGGACGTCCAATTTTCGATGACTTTTTCCAACATTTGTAATAACACGGCACACAATAACATTCGGCAATAACACGGCGAATGTTGTCTTCCAAATGGTCAAACGTTTGTGGCTTATCCGCATAGACCAATGACTTTACATAGCCCCACAGAAAATAGTCTAGCGATGTTAAATCACAAGATCTCTGGGGCCAATTCACAGTTCCAAAACGTGAAATTAGGCGGTCACCAAACGTGTCTTTCAATAAATCGATTGTGGCACGAGCTGTGTGACATGTTGCGGCGTCTTGTTGGAACCACAGCTCCTGGACATCATGATTGTTCAAATCAAGAATAAAAAAGTTAGTAATCATGGCTCTATACCGATCACCATTGACTGTAACGTTGTGGCCATCATCGTTTTCGAAGAAGTACGGACTAATGATTCCACCAGCCCATAAAGCGCACCAAACAATCAGTTTTTCTGGATGTAATGGTGTTTTGACATACACTTGTGGATTAGCTTCACTCCAAATGCGGCAGTTTTGTTTGTTGAAGTAGCCATTCAACCAGAAATGCGCTTCATCGCTAAACAAAATTCGCTTATGAAAATCGGGAACAACGGCAATCTTGTTTTGGACCCATTCGACGAATCTACGCCTTGCTTGATGATCGTTTGGCTTCAATTCTTGCACGAGTTGGATTTTGTAAGCACGCAAACCAAGATCCTTCCGCAAAATCTTCCATAAGGTGGATGGACACAGATCCAATTCCTGTGCTCGATGGCGGATGGACTCATTCGGGTCTTCCTCAATGCTACGCTCTACATCTACTAGCTTCTTCTGTACGCACCGTACGGCGTCTCTGAGAATGCGAGTTATCAGTTAGAGTAAACGTGGTGCGAAAACGTTCCATGGTTAATCGAATTAACTGCTCTGATGGACGATTTTGTCGACGATAAAATGGACGTAGTGCACGATACGTACTCCGCACAGAACCATTATTTTCGAAATAAAATTGCACAATTAGAAAGTGTTGTTCAGGCGTGAGTCTATTTATGATGAATTACCAAACCAAACTGAGAATAAATCACTTGACAGCTGTTAAATCGGTCGCCATCTTGGAAAGTAATGCCAACTTAAACTTCTATACCTGGAAAAAAAACACCCTTTATATTGCATACCGTGTTATATGATTAACATAACAGATTAAGACATGATGTATCTTTGAACGTAAAGAAAATGCTTTCTACACCTTTCACTATTTTTCTTTTGTTTTTCTGCTCTTAACTTCAATTCTTTTATGTTTTGCATTCTGATTTATTTTGTTAGGAACTTTTCCATTATATCCTAGAGAAATGGCATGTTTCTTAAGGAGAAGCGAAAATAATACAAAGTAGCTATGATGAAATTAATGGCTAAAAATTTAATTTTAAATGTATTTTATTATATTGGCGTTTAAGTATGTTTTGTCAATAAGTGATAATTATTTGATTTATAAAATGAAAATAAAATGTTTGCAATATTTATTAGTAGTTTTTAAGAATGTAAAACTTTTTAAGTTATACTTAATTCAAATAGAATATTTATGACAGTTATTTGTGATTTTTTCTTTCAAGTTACGGTGATTATCGTATTTTGTATACTGGAAAAGAACATTTTGTCCTTATAGAATAGTTTTTCTAATTTTATAAAATAAATTTTTCATTTTGCTTTTTTTCTATTTAATTTACATTTTTATTTATTTTCTTGGAAAATGTGTGAAAGTGTTCAGTATTTACTATATGGGTGTGTGTGTTGTGTGTGTAATGTTTTAATTGAAACATTTATAATTAACTATAGATATTAATAATTTGTTATAATATATTATGGTTAATAATAAATTGTCGGAATAGTGTTCAATTACTTATTTCTCTGAAATATTTACTTTACTCAATTTTTAAAATTAAATTACTCAAACTCGAATTTAAACTTTATTATTTTATTAAAAGAATATTTAAAATAAATAATACATCTAAAATGATGAATTTAGTCTTGTGATTTTGTTTTTTAATTTTAAAACATTTAAACTTGTTGTATTTATCGAAATATCTAATGTAATTAAGATAAATGTAGAACTAAAAATTTTCATTTTTTATACGATAGTTTAATCGAATATTTCTATTCTTTTTTAGAGTCTTACCTGTGAAATATTAAAAACTAGGAAACATTAAAGTAGCATTAAATTTTTAATTTAAAAATTTCTTTTGAATAGAAACGAGAAGTGATACCATCTTCTTCATCCACTATTTTACTCATTGTTACTACCACTTTAATTTATGAAAAAATTTAGTATTCTTATAATCTATCACCATCTAGTTTACATAATAGAAAAGAAGCTTCCTATAATAGATTATTTCGTATAACTTTCAATTCGCTTTAATTTCCGTTGTGGATACCTAATCAATAGAAACTGTGCACTTGACAAGAATTTTTTCCTAACTTGGTTTTTGTGTGTGATTAATAAAAAGCAGATAATTTGCATCTCGCATAGTTATTTATTAAATATTTGAATTCAAATGAGTCAGTAAATTATGCTCTTTTAGCGATCACTTACACTTCTGCAATGAAATTTTGAGTGTAAAAATGAAATGAAATTTAAAAGTAAGTCTCAAAGTCTCATCAAATTTAATAATGTTCTTGAAAATCTAATTTTGTAATAATGCTCTTAGAAACATGTGAAAAGTAAAGTATATTTCGTTTATTGAGAGAGAGAGAGAAGATATATATTTTTTAATTTACCATTAAGGATTTTCATGTTGAGGTACACTGTCTTAAGCACAGTACTTTTACCGCACTGGAGTAAACACAGTGAAATATAATTCTATAATTTAAAGTAACAAGTAAGTATGGAATATATCATATCTGAAATAATAAATACGCACACTTTTGCTGATAAATTTAGAAATGGCTTTAATATATATATATATATATATATATATATATATATATATATATATATATATATATATATATATATATATATATATATATATATATATATATATATATATATATATATATATATATATATATATATATATATATATATATATATATATATATATATATATATATATATATATATATATATATATATATATATATATATATATATATATATATAAAGATTAATTTATATTCTATTAGACGATCAATCAATCAACGAATTGGATTATTACCATTCCTCTTGTACAGAATTTTCAAATTTGTAATAGTTGGTGAGAGTGTTAAAGTGTATATACGACATACAATTTATCATTTCTAAGATAAATCACTCATTTTAATTGAATACATTTGTCTCATCATATTCGTAATCCCTTCCCTATCAATTGAGTCTGATGATGACAGTTAGGAGGTTTGTCCGGAAAATACGTATAAAAGTCGAATAATAACTTTATTTTACAGTTTGCAGTCACCGCCAGGTGGCACTATTGCTGTAACCAATCCCATCAACCCTCAGTTCGAGTCAGACCGCTCTGCGTGTAAGTAGGAGTGTGTGGCTGCTTGCTGAAAGTCACCCTTTTTCACCTGCCCTCGGCAAGGAGCTCTCTCTGATTGAGGAAAAGCACGTCAACATCAAGTTTCTTGCAAAGTTGGGCAAGAATGGCCGTGTTTCATGAGTGTTTGAAACAAATTTACGGAGACAATTCTCTGAAGGAACCAACCGTGAAAAAGGGGTTAAAAAGGATTCGGGAAGGCCGAAAAGACGTGAAAGATGACCCTCGCCCAGGACGCCCGTCGACATCGAGACCTGATGAAAATGTTGAACGAATTCGGGCTTGTGTTCTTAAAGACCGTAGACCGACAGAGTAATTGCTGACGAGCTGTCAATCCCCAAAACAATCGTTCACGAAATTCTGGTACAAAAACTTGAAATGAAGAAATTGTGTGCGAAAATCGTACCAAAGCTCTTGACGCCAGAGCAGAAATCAAAGAGGGTTGAGTGCTCTGAGGATTGGTTGGAAGCAGAGGAAAGACGGGACTTTCTCCAACAAGTCATCACTGGAGACGAGTCCTGGTTTTACGAATTCGATGTTGAGCTTGAATCTCAAAGTAAGGAATGGAAGCTTGCGGAAGAACCGAGAACAAAAAAGTCACGAAAACCGAGGTCCAATGTGAAGACAATGCTGGTTGTCTTCTTTGATTCTAGGGGCATTGTTCACAAGGAATTTGTCCCTCCCGGCCAGAGAGTGAACGTAAATATTTACGTTGAAGTTTTGACACGTCTCAGAGCTCGTGTGGCCCGAGTTCGACCAGATTTGGGAAAGGGGGCAGGTGGATCCTTCATCACGACAATTCGCTCGCTCACACGTCACTCACTGTGCGTGAGTTTTCGGCCCGAAGCTCAATCACCGTGACAGACCATTCACTTATTGACCCAATTTATCCCCTTGTGACTTCTTCTTGTTCCTTAAATGCAAAATGGTGCTTCGGGGGCGGCACTTGGGAGATGTGGAAGACCTCAAGGCAGAAACGACACGGCAACTGAACAGCGTCACAACTGAAGACTTTCAGCAATGTTATCAACAGTGGAAACGGCGTTGGCAGAAGTGTATCTTGTCTCAGGGTGAGTACTTTGATGGAGACAATATTCTAATACCTGAATAATTGTAAAATAAAGTTAATATTCAACTTTTATGCGTATTTTCCGGACAAACCTCGTATATGGACAAATAACCACCCATTAAAACAAAAGCAGAACAAACTGGTTTACCATAGTATCTTGCTACTGGGATTCTTTTTGATACTATACTAATATACAGATTCCGTTCATGTGAAAGGTGCGATAAACCTGAAATAGTGCTTTCTTTTCTGAATGAAAGACATTCACTGATGTCCTAGATAATATCATTTGTTCTCAAGACTTTTAAATGGTTGCCATTGGATTTCAGAAGAAAGCTTGGCTCGAGAGCATAATTGTGCTCCTGTTACCCACACAGAGTCTAACTGAATTACTGGCCACACAGTTTCCATCGTACTTCTCAGGAGTAGACGGATAGAAGAAGACAAACTTATGGTATTCGGTTGTATGGTTCATTACACAGTAGATTTCTGCATACAGGTAACATTTTAACAATTCTCTTTCTAATCATAGAGGCCACGCGTGTATTAGTAATTATCAGATGAGTATTATAAGATTTTAACTCCTTCCTTCTCATTCACTTCAAAGTAAGCTTTCAACCCGTATTTCTCATGCCTTAAATATTTCTTGTCTAGAGTGTTTGAAAATGATTCACAAAAAGATTACAAAAATCTATTTCCTTTGTCCGGAAAATATTTATTTTTCTTTTATATACCGAATTGCGGTACTACACAACTTTTAATGTAATTGGAGATAGTAAGTTTATTTTAAATTAAATGCCAGCACTATTCAAATTTTTTTGAATAAAAAATAGGCTCTTTTATGATTGTTTTCTTGAAAATTATCCAACCGTTAAGGGGTCAATAATTTGCTTGGTTATAATAACAATATCTCATTCAGAAATCGTTACATCTCATTCAACGCATACAATATTTCGGATAATTGCATGGTTTGGAATTGCTTCCATAACATTGGAAGACCAAAAGGATTGACACTATAAACTGTTATCTATATCTTGCGTTTATTATATTATCTCACTTGTCCAACAATATGTCAGATCTCAGAATCTTCCATTAATCTTTGAGAAATCATAGAATCACGTGTATCTTCACAAGAAATCATACGAAATTTCTTATCTTATACCAGGAAATTGTGTAAATCTGATATCAATGATAGTTTCTTACTCGCCTTCAGAACGATCATCAGCTGCAGATACTTTCTAATAATTACAATCAGCAGCCTTTCAAACAGATGGTTCGAAAGGTTTTCCAAGCACAAAAACGATATTTATATGGATGCCGAGCTATTCAATCACACTCAATTCCTCTTCCATTTTTCTCGATCATTCTTCCACATGTAAAATCATCCAGTGGTCACTTCTAGCCATATTTCAAGAAAGAACTCACTTGCACTTGCAGTGAATCCTTTTAGCTGAGTCTCCGTTCTTCCTATTACACTGCTGGACAATTGCTAAGGACGGATCACAAATTGCAATGTAGCATAACATTATGCGAGACATGAGGCCTAGTTGGTTAAAATATAGTTGCCACACTGTTCAGACATAAGAATAAGGAATATTTATTGTTCTGGAAAGTACAGAAGCTGTGAAACATCTGAAAGAAAAAAAATGTTCATTTGATGCTGCATACGGGAAAATGGAACAATGCATCTAAAAGTCAGCAGGCACCTTGAAGAAAGTATCAGTACGGGATATGTCCACCGTGGAGTATGATGCAACATTCCACACGTCGTATCATACTTTGCACAACATTATCCAGCAGCTGTTGAGGCAATTTATTGTGCTGACCACAAATGATTGTAATTTAATTTTCCTGTATTTGGCAAAGAGATTTATTTGTAAGGGGGCGCCGGGTATGTTCATTTGGAGAGTGCATGGCGAAGTGAAGTAAAGAGATGACCAGGAACCGGTTTTGGGCGCCAGGGAGGAAGGAGGGAAGGAGAGACTTAGAGAGAGACCGGGGCCCGAACGCGTGCAGCTGACGAAAAAAGGAAGAGAGCCTGAATCGGTGTGAGATCAGCGCCGGACACTGGGAGTTTGCCGAAAAAAAGGAGGTGGTCGAGTATATAGCCGTGCAAGGCGAGTTCCTGAGAGAAGAATATACTCAGGAGATTGGCTGCAGGAGGGAACCCCGTCATACAATACTCCAGCAGCTGCTGTAGCACGATTGCAGAAAAATCCCTCGAGAGGAAACGGAAAGCGCCAAGTAACGAGGAGTTTCTGGTCACCCGATAAGTGTTAAGCCTGGCCCACGTGGGATACCTGGCGTCTCCAAATGACTTTGTAAGTTTCTTTTGTGTTAATCTCTAGTATGTTTCTCCAAAGAATGCTAGGAATCTTTATTTATGAGAGATTTTATTATTACATCTATTATTAAAGATAATCTATTATGAAATTATAAGAAATTAATCTATTTTTGTTTGTGTCTAATTTATCTGTAAAAGTGTATACTTATTTTGTCCAAGTTAATCTGAAGATATCATTAATTGTATTATTCTAAATTAATCAGTAATGAACTTAATTAACTAAGTATGAACCTGGAATTTTGTTAAGTGACTGTTGATAATATGGTTTAACAAATAATTCACTGCATAAAGGATTACTGAATAATAAGACACTTAGTACATTTTCCCATTCCGCTGGAAGTGCACGGATGAGGGTGTTCTTGTTTGTCGGAGGATAGTTTCGACCAGCAACTTGCCTCCCCAAAGCATCACACACATTTTCAATGGGGCTTAGATCTGGAGAACGTGATGGCCATACGAGGCGTTAAATACCCTATTCTAGACAATTCTGAACGGCGAGTGTTCGATAACATGTTGCGTTGTCGTCCATAAAAACAAATTTATCACCAACAACACCACGGGAAAGAACATGAGAAAGTAGAACTTCATTAATGTATCGTTGGCCCGTCATAGTCCCATTCGCAACCATATGTAAGGGTGTGCGGCCATTGATCATGATGCCGTCCCACACCATGACCCAGCATGTCGGATATCGATCCCTTTTCTGGACGATAAGCAGTACCACTCTCGCGCCAGATCAGTTGGCGTCTACAATCCGATGACAGACTGAACCTACTCTCATCTGAGAACAGTACGCATGCCCAGTCCTGTTCAGTCCAATTGCAATCCTCACGACACCATTGCAAACGGGAAGAACGGTGCTGTCTGGTCAATCGGACACACACAACAGGTTTGCGGGCATATAGTCCTCCTGCCCTCAAACGTCTGGCAACAGTTTTTCGGGAGATCTGCTTTCCTGAGACAGCAAGAAACTGATTTACCACTTGCTGAGCTGTGGTGCGTCTGTTCTTTTTTGCTGATAGGACGATATTCTGTCTTCTGCAGACCTCGTACTTCTAACACGACCTCCCCCGTGCCGCCTACTACACATTCCAGTAGTTTTAAATGACTTCCACAGCTGTGAAACAACGCTGTGAGCGATGTCGAACTCCCTGGCAACATCTGTTATTTTTCGCCCTTCTTCGATCTTTCCAATAATTCGGCCACGCATAAAATCAACTAAGTGATGTCAGAAAGACATCACTTAGATGATTTTATGCGTGACTGGTTGCTATGGATAATAGTGTTATCCGTCCTTAGCAATTGTCCAGTAGTGTATTATACTCTTGAGCTACGCGTACTGACATCACGCGTTTTGCCGTAAACTCATGTCAAATGTGACGTTCTGTTCTTAACATTTGCATAGACATGATATTTTTACTGAATAGTGGGTTTATTGTAATTATCGCACTCATCTCTTTTCATCCCATTTCATTGATATACATTTAAATTTTATATTATTGTTTAAGTTTTGCTCTCCAGTATTTGTTTATTTAAAAATTCATTACAAATATTTCGATCCATATGTTAATGACGATAATTGGCCACACATAACTTCATTATTTCACAATAACGAAAAGGAAAGATGGAGAATTTGGCATCCTGTATTATACGGTATGAGTGCCGATAATTCTTAAAAAACATATGAAATAATATAGACTTCTATAACTTTGTTGCAACAAATATAAAGCAACAGTAGTAAGCAAAATAAAGTATGTAATAAGTAAATGTAAATTCTATAATATTTGTTTGAAATGAAACCCGTGTCTTAGCAGTATAATATTATTCGTTTTTAATAAAAATATGAGAGCCTATAAAAATAACAAAAATAATGAATAAAAATCAGAATACAATTTTATTATATTCAATTCAGATTTTTAAAATTCTAATTTAAATTGAAGTTTTATGTAATCATCTGCTTCATTTGTTTGTCATTCAAAAGTCTCTTTTATGCATAGGCATCTCCAAGCTCAAGCAATTGTTAGAATCGAACTCAACATTTGCTGACCCAAATACCGAAACGATAACTATCCAGTTGCAATCTCCGCATATAAGCAATCGGAGATAATGCTTGATAAAACATTGTTTAGCATTCGTAATTAATGCAATACATTCACCGAATATATATATATATATATATATATATATATATATATATATATATATATGTATATATATATATATATATATATATATATATATATATATATATATATATATATATATATATATATATATATATATATATATATATATATATATATATATATATATATATATATATATATATATATATATATATATATATATATATATATATATATATATATATATATATATATATATATATATATATATATATATATATATATATATATATATATATATATATATATATATATATATATATATATATATATATATATATGTTTGAAATGAAACAGTATTGTGAACTTCCTGGCAAACGAATGCTTAAATATGATTTCGTCATCCAACCACACATCCTTACTTTCTAGGAAAATTTTCATAGTGAGAGGCGCATTCATGAGTCACAAGGAGAAAACCCTGAAAACTACAAAGACCTATGAGATACGCATGTATACAGAAGCCGGAAAATCAATATGCATTTACTGTTGTTCAAAAGTGTGGGGATGGCGAATGAGCCCCGTATCTTCTGTATGAAGAACGCTGTTAAGCCTCTTGGCTGCGTTGACCAATTTAATTTATAATGGTGCCAATAATAGACTATTCATTGAACAACATTATCCTTAATTTCATTTACTACAATGGTAATATTTGCATCATAACAGTTAAATAAATAGTTACTTAATATAATTAATTGCAAATTTTATTTCACTCATAACTCTTAATATTATTCACAATTTTCCTAATGAATATTCTGCATTTAATAATCTTATTCAAAGTATTTAAAATTTAGAAGGAAAAATTTAAGCAGGTTAATGTGGTCTAATATTATAATTCAGGTTCTAAAGCATTTATGAATCAATCCTCAATTTAATTTTAATACAATTTTTATGACACACATTTTAAGGTATCTACAATTTCGGATTAATTATTGTTCAAAATAAATTTAGTTTCGTCGTTTTATGTTCTAATTATTCTTAAGCAAATTTTAAATTTATAATTCTTCCATCAAAATTTTCCTGAAATACAAGTTTTCGTATCATTGATTATTTCTAATGTAAAAATTTGCTAATTCATAGGTTTAAGAATGCATTTTTAGCAAAATGTATTGTTTCAGAAGAAATCTGTGTAAATTTTTTCTTCTTATCAAATAAATTATTACAATGAAATATAAAAAGCAAAAAAAAAAATAATAATCAGGAAGAGGCTACGTGATTTATCGAAGCTGAAGCCTAAAGCGAACTCAAGGATGGAAGAAAACAAGAATTTTCGTCCTAGCGCAATATATTTTTCCTCGCGAGTACATTTTCTAGTGCATTGTACTAATGAGAAAATGGGGTAAATGGTTTAGATCTGAGATTGCGACGGTTGTCTAATTAAGAGAGTGCGTATAAGCGGATTACGGAAATCTTTTTCGGTTCTTGCGGGGACACAGAGGGGTGGATGCGGCAGAGATTATATCGATTTCTTGTTTTTGTGGGTGGAAAGGGTGTATTTATCGAGTTTTGGGACCTAATCCGCACATTTTGTAATGTATTAAGAAAAGGAGAAAATATTTTGCTCAAACATCTTGAAAATATTTAAGATTCTAAAAAAGCACTTAATACGTACATACATACCAATATATATATATATATATATATATATATATATATATATATATATATATATATATATATATATATATATATATATATATATATATATATATATATATATATATATATATATATATATATATGTATGTATGTATGTATAATTGATAGAGCATGAAAGATAAAAATTTGAAACAGTTTGTCCATCAGCAGTAAAGTTTTGCGCACGAGGGCTAATTAGACCGGGACCTGCAGTTTAAATGATTTCTTAACTACTACCAGCATCCTTGCCAAAGGTGGGATTTTAACCGATGAACTGCTGAACTGAAGTGAAGAGCATAACTATTCGGCTACTAGCTCAGCATTTGGAAACCGATAATACAGATAAGATAAATTACAAACCTAAATTACTTACAAATCGAAATTTAGAAATTCAAAATCATCGTCTTCATTAAGAGGGAGAAGATCAGTTATGCAAATTTTTTTGAGTGTCAGGAAATGACATTTTGCATTCTTTTCTGGGATACACCCACACATATATATTTATATAAATGTGTGTGTGTTTAGAAATGAATTTCTGTATACTTTTGGGGACAAATTTGCTTTGCACAATCATTTTATATGCCATAATCTATATGTCTAACTAAAATATACTTAGTTCTAAATTTGTACTCTGAATAGTTCTCCCTCCATATTTTATCAATCAGCAAGTAAAGCGAAAATGTCCAAATATTAATTATTTAGCATCATAATATCCATGAAGCGGTTTAAATATATATGGCTGTTTTATTCAACAAATGATACCGCTATTGTTGTTGGTTATAAGAGGTCATTCTGATAGCTGCAATATTCATATACAATTAGTCTATTGCTCACTTCTTCAGGTGCCCAGTTCTGTTCATTATTCATGAAGTAAAAATGACTCATGTCTCCCTATGTGTTTGATGGTTGAAAACATGATATAGAAAATTAGGTGAATTTTTGGGACACATAAGCAGGCACTCTTAAAAACCAAATGATTTTCAGTACTCTATGAGTTTAAGATTTTTCTAACCGTTTAACTGAATTGCACTTAAAAACTTACAAAATCTTTCATGGTATTTAATTTAGAGTAAATTATGTGATTCTGATTAGATTGGATTTGCTATGAAATTTTATTTAAATTTAAGTTTTCAAGATTGGACTCTTTTAGTATTAAAAGAATAGGTATTCTGTATTGAGTTTCAGCAATAAAATAATGTGTATTTTAGGAAGTAAAAGAATCTTTATAAATGGATTTCCGTTTACCTGGAATTCCAGCCATTATTTTTAAGAGAGCAACAAATGAAATCAAACAAAAGGCAACAATATTTTTAAATAAATCAATATGAATGCCGCAATGATTTTGTAAAATATGAATACATTTAAATTTGCTTCCTTTTACAATAAAAGGAATGATATTTATAAGAAGTGAAGAATAAATACATTATAATAGATAATATTTATCTTTTCTAAGAAAATTAAAATTATCCTAGACATATTTATAAAGAGAGTTTTTGTATACTTTTAATCAAATGCCACACAAATACCTTTTCCAAATGAACAAACTTTACAGAAATGGTGCTCAATTAAGAACCATAATAGATTCAAAAAACAATCTTATTCACTATGAAAATTACACGTGTTTCTGAGGACAACAAAATTTTCGATACCTGTACCAAATGATTTGCTGAACAAACATCCTTGTGTACCTCGGTCTATACAAGCATGATTTATACAACTATCCTTTGTTGGTGCTAGATTTTTTGCGGAGTTTAATGTTATTAACTTGGTCTAACTCTGCTAGCCAAAAGGTACATGCAACAAAAACTTATTGTTCTCTTATATTTCATTGTTTTTGTTCCGTTTACCGAATTTCACCACTTTCGTTAGAATGGCTTTTTGGTGTTGCATTTTCAATGTAGTGCAATATATATATATATATATATATATATATATATATATATATATATATATATATATATATATATATATATATATATATATATATATATATATATATATATATATATATATATATATATATATATATATACATATATATATATATATATATATATATATATATATATATATATATATATATATATATATATATATATATATATATATATATATATATATATATATATATAGATAGATATAGATATATATATACATACATATATATATATATATAGATATATATATATATAGATATATATATATATATATATAAATATATATATATATATATATATATATATATATATATATATATATATATATATATATGTTGTACCGAGCTTCACAGGTTCGTGTCGATTGAGAGTTGAATAAAGCAACCACTTAATGAACACAAGACTTTTATTCGTAAGAACTTCACTAAATAAACGAAATTCCCGCTGTAACAGTCACAATTATACAGCTACAATTCGTCAGATATAATAAAAAAACAGCTTCCAATCACAGGTCTCAAATACCTCAGACAGAGAACAACTGGCAGTCACAACTAATCGTCTTCACTCACTGACTGTCTTCACAAAACTATCTGTCTTCACAAAAAACTATGACCCTTCCATGTCGGGCTGCGGTATTTATACCTGACTTGGCGGAGAAATCTACCAATTTCGCCAAGGTTCTGGAAGCTTCTAGGCTATCTCGAAAAATATTGGTCCTAGAGCTTAGGTGATGGATGTTTCCAGAAGTATCGATTTCTCGCCAAGTCGCCAAAAATCTCGCCAACCATCGCCAAGTCGCCAAGAATCTCGCCAACTGTCGCCAAGTCGCCAAATCATTAGGAAATCCGCTTTTAAACTACAACACGTCTAAATACCGCAATTTTTGCCCAAAATGTGAGAATTTCTGATCTGTCTGAGATATTTTAAGACAAATATAATCATTATTTACAAATTTGTAACATTGCCCCCCTCTCAAGGACTGCACGTCCCGGGCAGTACAATCCCCTGATAGGAGGCCAAATTTAATATAAGAGAATTTACATTTCAAGAGGATACAGAGCACATTACATACACAAGCAACTAAAAATACAAGAAAATATAAAAGATTAAAATTATCTATACTATTTACAAAGAGACCATGGTCTACTAATTTTTACTCTACATTACGATAAGGAGCTAATCTATCATAATGTACTACCTTTGGTTTTGAAGAAGATGATTTTCTTATACGAACCACGACGTCGTTCAGTCTTTTTAGGACTGTGTAGGGACCTTCCCAGTTGGCTTGCAACTTTGGAGAAAGTCCTTTACGTCGAATCGGGTTCCACAACCAAACTTTGTCACCTTCTTGGAATTCATGTCCTGTCGCTCTTGTGTCATACCTTGTCTTCATTCTTTCGGTCGTCAGGTTGATTCGGTCTCGAGCGAAGTTATGGACATCTTCAAGACGTGCCTGAAGGTCTCGAAGGTATTCCTCTGGCGATGAAGATGTATCCGGTGGACGACCAAACTGAAGATCACAAGGGAGACGAAGTTCGCGACCAAAGAGCATCTGTGAAGGAGTATATCCGGTAGTCTCATGGACAGCACTGCGATATGCAAGCAGAAACAGCGGTAGCTTCAAATCCCAATCTTGCTGATTTCTGGAAACCATAAGGGAGAGGTTATTCAAGATGGTTCTGTTAAACCTCTCTACCATGCCATCCGATTGTGGGTGTAGTGGCGTGGTCTGCGTCTTGTCTATTCCGAGAATTTGACACATTCTTTTAAACACAACAGAGGTGAAATTTGTCCCTTGATCAGAATGAATTTGTAAGGGTGTGCCGAATCTGGAAACCCATTGTTGCACTAGAACCTCGGCTACTGTAGTCGCCTCTTGATCGGGGATTGCAAACGCTTCAGGCCACTTAGTAAAGTAGTCCATGACAACTAGTATGTATTTGTTGCCATTTGAGGATCGTGGTAAAGGACCCAAAATGTCCAATGCTATCCTCTCAAAAGGTGCTCCTACGTTGTACCGCTGCAACCTTCCTCGGCTACGTTTCTTCGGTCCTTTACGTGCCGCACAGTCATCACAAGATTGGCACCATTTCTCTACATCTTGTCTCGTTTTGCTCCAATAGAAGCGTTCTCGAACTTTCTATAGAGTTTTCATTACTCCGAAGTGGCCTCCAGTTGAGCTACTGTGCAATTCTTTCAAAACATCTGAAATTCTTGATTTTGGAAGAACAAGCTGCCATTTGAAATTACGTCCATCATCGGACTCCCATTTCCTGTATAAGACACCATTTCTTATATGGAGTGAGTCCCAAAGAGCCAAATATTGCTTAGTAGCAGGACTGTAGGTGGAGATATCCTGCCAACTTGGTTTCATACTGGAAGATTCTTTTAATTCTAAAATTGGATTTATATCTGGGTCTTCTTTTTGGGCTTCTCTAAGTTCTTTATCACTCCATGGGTCTGGTTTCGATGGAGGTGAAACATTAACTTGCCGTACCGAAGGATTTACTAACTGATAGTTCTTGTCTAGAACAATATCGGCAGCTTTTGTTATACGGTTTCCTTGATAATACATCAGTATTTCCATGAAGAGTTTCTTTGCGTTGACGTATTTCCATTTTAGAAATTCCACCATCTTTTTGTTTTGGACAGTATCTACGGATGTGTCCGACTCCACCGCAAGTCCAACACTGAATTTTCGTGTTTCTGCCACCTTTACTCAATTCTAAGCTACGCAATTTTCGCCGCAGATATTCAATTTGCCTTTTTAGATCATAGTTCGTATCAGTAGTAGAGACGGCTCTGATTGAGTGCTGGTCTTTACGCGTGGCCTGCTGGGCAGCCTCTATCTTATGTGCGTAGACTAGGGCAGATCCGATATCTTTGACATCGGCGAGTCTAAGTGTTTTCTGTATCTCCGGATCCCGCACACTATCGATGAAGTGATGGAGAGCCAGATCTTGACGTGTCTCAGCTGGGCAGTCCGAAAATGCTAGATGGGAAAGTCGCTGAATATCGGCAGCCAATTCTTGCAGACTTTCACCCGCTTTTTGATAGCGGGACTTTAACTGTAGTCTGCTATATTCTTTAGTGCACTAATCTCCAAACCGCAGCTCAAGCGCACTCGATAGGGCTTGGAAATCGTGCCTCTGCTCCTCCGGAAGCGTCTCGAGGATGTCAGCCGCGTCTCCTCTTAAAGAAGCCGCCAGGTGAAAAGCTTGGGCTCGGGGATTCCATCCATTAGCTTCCGCTACCATCATAAACTGGGTCTTGTATACTTGCCAGGATGATTTCCCATCAAATGTTGAGAGTTTAATATTGGCTAGGGAAGGCACAAATGCCACGTTGGGTTCCTCATGTCTGTTTGACATTTGTTTCTTCAAGCTTTCAATCTCCTTATTGATATTGTCTAATGCTTCTTCCACGTTTTCTTCTATCTCCAGAACTTTAGTTTCAACTGAAGTTACCTTATCGTCCATTGCATTCATCTTCTCCTGAATGATGTTGGAGAATTCTTCTTTAACACTTACAATGTCCTTCTTAAGTTCCTTTTTAAGCTCCTCCTGTCCAGATTTTATCTCTTTCATCATCTCGGTTTTAATCTCTTCTTGTCCAGCTTTCATCTCTTCTTGTCTAGCTTTCATCTCTTCTTGTCCAGCTTTCATCTCTTCTTGTCCAGCTTTCATATCCTCCTGTACAGATTTTATCTCTTTCATCATCTCGGTTTTAATCTCTTCTTGTCCAGCTTTCATCTCTTCTTGCCCAGCTTTCATCTCAGCCATCTGCTCCGCTAATTTTTCGAGAAGATTTTTCATTAAATCCATATCCATTTTTCTTGTGACACGCTGCATCAACTCTTCAACCCCACTTCTGACACCAGTTGTACCGAGCTTCACAGGTTCGTGTCGATTGAGAGTTGAATAAAGCAACCACTTAATGAACACAAGACTTTTATTCGTAAGAACTTCACTAAATAAACGAAATTCCCGCTGTAACAGTCACAATTATACAGCTACAATTCGTCAGATATAATAAAAAAACAGCTTCCAATCACAGGTCTCAAATACCTCAGCCAGAGAACAACTAGCAGTCACAACTAATCGTCTTCACTCACTGACTGTCTTCACAAAACTATCTGTCTTCACAAAAACTATGACCCTTCCATGTCGGGCTGCGGTATTTATACCTGACTTGGCGGAGAAATCTACCAATTTCGCCAAGGTTCTGGAAGCTTCTAGGCTATCTCGAAAAATATTGGTCCTAGAGCTTAGGTGATGGATGTTTCCAGAAGTATCGATTTCTCGCCAAGTCGCCAAAAATCTCGCCAACCGTCGCCAAGTCGCCAACTGTCGCCAAGTCGCCAACTGTCGCCAAGTCGCCAAATCATTAGGAAATCTGCTTTTAAACTACAACACGTCTAAATACCGCAATTTTTGCCCAAAATGTGAGAATTTCTGATCTGTCTGAGATATTTTAAGACAAATATAATCATTATTTACAAATTTGTAACAATATATATATATATATATATATATATGTATATATCTATACATATATATATATATATATATATATATACATACATACATACATACATATATATGTATATATATATATATATATATATATATATATATATATATATATATATATATATATATATATATATATATATATATATATATATATATATATATATATATATATATATATATATATATATATATATATATATATATATATATATATATATATATATATATATATATATATATATATATATATATATATATATATATATATATATATATATATATATATATATATATATATATATATATATATATATATATATATATATATATATATATATATATATAGATATATATATATATATATATATATATATATATATATATATATATATATATATATATATATATATATATATATATATATATATATATATATATATATATATATATATATATATATATATATATATATATATATATATATATATACATACATACATACATACATACATACATATATATATATATATATATATATATATATATATATATATATATATATATATATATATATATATATATATATATATATATATATATATATATATATATATATATATATATATATATATATATATATATATATATATATATATATATATATATATATATATATATATATATATATATATATATATATATATATATATATATATATATATATATATATATATATATATATATATATATATATATATATATATATATATAAGGGATATAAAACATGTATATATAAGCTTATTTCTGGGAATTTTTATTGCTTTGACATTCACATGATAAATCTTTCTTTCACATGTCGATTCAGACCTTGTTTTACACTCATTTTTATGGTGATATATGTAATGAAAAGTGAGATTATTGCCTGCCACATAAACTCTGTATCATTTATAATAGATTCTCTATTTCAAGCAAGTTTTATCGAAGAAAAGACTTAAATATCATAACTACGTAAATAATTACTAATTAATTAAAATATTCTAAACTTTCGTAGTTTTTCTTATTCCTAGGAGAAAGTGATTCTTTTAAAAGTGGGCATCCATCAATTTAGTGATATAAGTTAGACTTCACTTTTTTATGGTCTATGGCTTACCTTAATGAAATGAATAGCATGAGAAGCATTTCAAACATTAATTTTTGAGATAAACTTTGTTGCAAGAATAGTCATCACTATTGCTCTAGTTTGTAAAACGTTCAGTACTTTTAAACATATTCATTTTTTTTAATTCAGACAGCCCCTCGTGATATATCGTTTTTCTAACCTGTTCTTTCTGTTAAGATGCCTGGTATTGTTTTCCTGGAACTTTTAAGACAACTATTACTGTACTGCAGTAATATTCCTTTCAACAGAGAATTTATCGCACCTTCAAAAACTTTTAAAAAAATTCAGTAACATATATTCAGTACTCTTTTTACTCTTCGATTACATTTTAACTCGTACGTACAATTCAAAAGGAACTCCGAAGCATTGCAAAATGTAAAATTCAAACCCAAAAATTATTGAACAGAAAGCAAAAACTCTTTTGTCACATTTATATCTAAAAAATCATAAAGGTATACTCTTAGTTGTTATGTGTTATTGTTTCTGATATGTTTTTTGAAATGTCCATATTATGTATGGTAATCAACTTACTGTGATAGTTAGATTTCTATGCCATTAATTTAGAAACATTTGTGTATGTCAGCATTATAATCATCATCATCATGACATCATGTAATTTTTCATAAGAACGCATAAATAGTTAAATTTTTTATACTTATTTTATTGTTAACCTATTTTTGGTTCGTAAATACATTTGTATATGATAACTTTATCTCGATCTCTGCTTAAAGATATTTACTTAGTCTAGATTCCCAATTATAAATATAGAGTCTCCTTATTGTTGTTGTTGTCTTCTAGCAGCTAGGCTGGCAACATGGGGTGCGCTGCTCCACTTTTCCAACTGAACCCTATTTTGGTGTGGAGTCCGACTTTCTCAGTACACACATGCCATAGGGACCCGTTTATACGGTAGGCAACCATTCACACCTCATTCATACAAAGCAAGTACAAAGAAAAGAAAAAGAGAGAAAGTACATCCATGCCCGAACCGGGATTCGAACCCAGGATTTCTCCAATGGCAATCAGGCACACTGACCAATAGACAGAGAGGGCGGCATATAGTCTCTATAAAGTCATAATTTGTCATTACTAAGGAAAACTATATTTCCTTTACAATTCATGAAAAGTTAATGCTTTTTCATTTACTTTTACAGTCAATATTTTCACTTAGCTTTTTTGAAAACTTCAATTACTTGAGTCTGCGTTTCCCGATGATTATTTAAAAAAAGTAAAAGAGTCATCTAGAAGAAACTCGTATTCGAATTATTTTTATTTTGATACTTAAATAATAACAACGTACTTGATTGAACAGAGAAATTTATTTCGTGTTTCTCTCTCTAACGTATTTACTTCAGTATCCCGCTTCTATGACAAGTAATATCTAGGGAAATCTATTTCTCTCCGCATTTTGAAGGATGGAACATTTTTGAAATCACTTGATAACAGAACTTCAGGTGTTGAATAATAGATTTACTTCTTTCAAAAATTCTGCAGCAAATATAAAAAATTTATCTTGGTTTTTTAAAGGTTTAAGATAAAGCACCTATTTCGAAATATTTTTCTATTTCTGTTCGTAGTTTACAGTTCAGGCTCGTAACAAATAGAGTCTGAATTAAATTTATCAGTGACAAAAAAATAAATTTCTAAGCAGTTCCTCTCACTCGATTTGATAAGTTTTTAATAAAATTATCAAAAGAAAATTTTACGAAAACATGATTTTCGAATTTTACTCTTGCAATTTTATAATAAATAGCATTTAATTTATTGGCATAAACCAAATACAAAAAAATCACCATTAAAATTAAGCATATTAGATAATAGAATCGTTAGGAAACTTCAGATGTAACAATAATTTTACATCTATCTAAATCTATAGTTGTAAACAACTATAAACAGAATTATAATATGAATATAAAATGAATTTATTAACACAATATATATTAATATTAAGAAATAATAAATTTTATTTTAAGAAGCTTTTCTCTGTGTTGTTATATTTACACAGGGAATATTCTGTGTAGATATTGCAACATCCCATATCTACCATTCCCTTCTCCATAACGTTATCACTTAAAATAACACACACACATATATATATGTGTGTGTGTATTACTGAATGTTATATGTACTTTTGTGTTTCACTTGTTCTTGGGCACGTTATTTATGCGATTCCATACTATATAAGGAAGTAAAAACTGGAATACAACAAAAATGAAAATTATTAACATGCTATTCTTTATAATTTTATTCTGTTATTGTGCGACATTTCTGGCTGCCTGTTTCTGTTGTTGAAAACAATCCTACCGCACAGTTCTTTAAAAAAAGAGTCATTAATCTTCATAATTACGATCCCAGTCAAATAACGAGGTACTATATATATATATATATATATATATATATATATATATATATATATATATATATATATATATATATATATATATATATATATATATATATATATATATATATATATATATATATATATATATATACATATATATATACATATATATATATATATATTTATACATACATATATATATATGTATATATATATATATATATACATATATATATATATATATATATATATATATATATATATATATATATATATATATATATATATATATATATATATATATATATATATATATATATATATATATATATATATATATATATATATATATATATATATATATGTATACTGTGTTGATGATAATAGCTTTGAAAGCTTGGAGAGGATCATCGTGTTGAGAGGGCTTATGAACTTTTTCTTAATAATAAACTTCCATTGGTTGTTGAAGAAGTTTGAAGGGTGCATTGTGATTTTAAATATTTATCTCGTTATTTGACTGGGATCGTAATTACGAAGATATTGAGCCTTTTTTGACGACTATACTGTAGGCTTTGTTTGGAAAAACAGAAACAGGCAGTCAGAAATGTCATACAATAAAATAATAAAATTATAACAGTAAATATTATTTTAAAATTATAAAATGATTATATTTTGGGAAAACGATTCTGCGCTAATAAATTTTTGGAAAAGTTAAACTAAGCCTAATGCATTTAAACAATAGTGTTGCGCTTTCTTAAAGTTTACCGCAAGAAAAAATTTAACTCTTCAATTCACAGCGTTATCGATTCTTTTTTAAAAAAAATCTCTGAGAATATAGAAAATTTTGTATTTACAAAAAGGGCTGACCATAAATTGTAGGATATAATTTGTTTGGTTAAAAATTACTTCTTACAGAGATTATAAGAACTTAAACATGACTATTCTCATTCAAAAATATCTTGGTATACAAGGCATATATATATATATATATATATATATATATATATATATATATATATATATATATATATATATATATATATATAACTTTTATTTTTTGTTATTTTTCAATAGTTTTTTAATTGTATTTTTATCTTTCTATTAAGAAAGCCCTGTTTCAAAAATTGTTTTAGTTGTTAAAATGTCTCATTAATTCTGTGGGAATGTTATCAACTGTATAAAATGCTAGACATTTATTTTTTCATTATGTTTTTTTTTTTTTTTACATTTCAACCTCTATTGATTGCATAATAAATTTTATTTTTTAACATAACTTAAATTTCAACTGCAGTTTATTTAGTTAATCATTAATAATTAAGTGTTTTTTATCAACTTATACATCAACTTTTTAAAAAAAAAAGTAAATAGTATTCAAGCACACATAAAGAATTGATAACAATAACTAATTTTCTTATATCCACTTGAACTATAACATATTCTTAAAGAAGCAAAAACTTGTAAGTATGCATACTATATTTTTATGTATTATATTAATGAACCCTTTTTAAAATGTATATACATACATACATTCTACAAAATATGTAGAGACTTACGTACTATATCCATAATATTATTTTCTTGTTTCCCCTGTTTTGTCATTCATGTAAAATGTAATTATTATTAGTAACGCTTTTCAGATATACCTGGAGAGTGCGGTTAAGGATTCTAAGAGGATCCTTCGTAACAATGAGCTATATTCACTTTTATCGCAAAGGGGAAACTTTTTAACGAATAGCCATCCAATTCCAGTCTATAAATAATAAATGAAGCAATAATTTGTTTTCCATCGTTTGCAAGTGAAAACAGAGTTCAACTTGGGAAGTTTAACTTTAAAGATTCTGTTATTTTGATTAACCAATGATAATTACATTTATATTATTTAGAATATAATATGTTTTTATATATTTTGTGATTGGACATTTATAAAATTAAATATATCCGTGTTTGTTTGTATTAAAATTTTTTTATTCAAATTTGCAACAGATCAACAAAAAATTTCATCAATTTTATTTTTGATATAATACTTCTATTTTACAACATATAATAGCATATAATCCCAATAATTTATAGATATAACATAACATATGGGACAGTAATACAATTGTTTCATTTTCGTCAATTTTTAATAGTCTGAAAGGGGGCAAAATTATATTTTATAGATAATTATACTCTCATTTCATATGTAATAGGCCAGGGCAGATGATTCAGGAATTCAATTTTCTTTATTTGAATAGTCTGAAAACGAGCATTTTAAAGATTAATATTCATATTGTTCCATCACTTCATATAATATAAAACATGACGTATGAGAAATATAAGAATCCATTTTTGTTCATTTTTTAATGATCTTCAACTGAACATTTGAATAATTAGTAGTCACACTGTTCTATCATCTTATACGTCATAGAACATAAGCATACAAGGGTTACACTGAAATTTTTGAGATACGCGAAGACGAGAATTTACAAAATAAAAATAACGGTTTAATTTTAAAGTACAAAGTATTTTAACACAGAAGACGGTTTTTTACTGACTTACTTCAACTTGTTTAGCGTGGAATAAATTTTAAACAGAAGAGAAAATGGAGTTGACGCGAGAACATTTTCGCGCTATGATTTTCTACGATTTCAAAGCAGGATTCAATCAAGAAGAATGCGTTCAACGGTTGTAATTAGCATTGGGTGATGAATCTCCAGATCGTGCTACTGTATTCAGATGGTTCAGAGAATTTAGAAGAGGTCGCAATTTTCTTCAGGATGAAGAACACACAGGAAGGCCGCCGTCGGCAGTCATCCCAGATAATGTGTCTGCCATACGAAAAATGTTAATGGATGATAATCGCTGTACCTATCAAATGATACAGAAGGAACTTAACATTGGATCCGCAGCCATACACAAAATCATTCATAAAGAATTACATATGAAAAAAGTAGTTTGTCGTTGGGTTCCCCATAATCTAACTGAGCATCAAAAAGAGGAGCGTGTCAGAATCAGTAAAGAAACTCTTAATATGCTGAACGACGGTGGCCACCGCATCTTTTCTAAAATTGCAATAGGTGATGAAACGTACATACCGTTTGTTGACGTTCCAACACGTCAAGAAAGCAAAGTATGGGTCTTTGAAGATGATCCCACGCCGACAATGGGGAAAAAACAACGCGCACTGAAAAAAGTGATGTATGCCGTTTTCTTCCGAAATACGGGATGGGTCAAAGCCATCAAGTTGGAAAGACAGAAGACAGCAACAGAAAACTGGTATACCATTCAATGTCTTCCAGAAATTCTACAAGAACTGAATGTTAGGGGACTAATGCTTTACCATGACAATGCATCTTCACATACAGCCGGATTAACAGTTGAGTTTCTTAAACAAAAACAAATTAAAGTGATCGAACATCCGCCGTATTCACCTGATCTAGCTATGTGCGACTTTTGGTTATTCTTTAATCTAAAAAAGAACTTACGTGGACGTCGTTTTCATTCAGAAGAAGAGATTGATGTGGCTATAAATGCATTTTTTTCATCTATTCGAAGAAATGAATGGCTTGAGGCATTTAATCTGTGGAAAATTTGTCTACAAAAGTGCATTGATGCTGGAGGAGACTACTTTGAACACACTTAAAATTTTGTAAGTATAACTTTAAAAACCTAGTTGTATCTCAAAAATTTCAGAGATACCCTCGTATAAGATAACAAAATAATTTATTTTTGTTCCATCTAATGGTGTATAAATGAGCATTTTAAAGATTAATACTTATATTGTTTTATTACCTCATACGTCACAGAGTAGATAGAACAATATGAGTAATTTATAAGATAAAATAATATATGAGATAACAGAAGGATTCAATTTTGTTTATTTTTCATCACCTACAACCGAGCTGTTTAACGATTGATACTTTTTCGGCAGGTAAGTTAAATAATTAACAATTAGATTTATACATCTTCAGTAACTAAATTTATTAACTGGATATTTGTTGTATGCTTTTTAGTACTAAGAATATTTTCATATGCTCAGTGAAATTACTGTTTATAATTATATAACTGAAGATAATTTATGATGCAAAAGTAAGACATCTCGAGTCAAATTTAATCAGACAAATTTTAAGAATTTCAATTAGAATGTAATTTCTTTTCCAAATATTATTTATGACTCCAAAATATTATGTTCAATTTAATTAAGCTAACTTGGGAAATTATAAAATTTTCTTATAATTAAAAACAAGAATTTTTTTATCTTCCTTGTAATATATTAGTAGAAATAGAATTTATCTCTATGAAAAACCAGAAAATTGTAATATACTTTATATCTCAATATTGAAAAGTTCAAATTTCTAAAATAATAATTAGGGGATTCTAATAGTGATAGAAAGTGGAAATATTAGTGTATCACAATATTACTAACAGTAGTTCTTCCTATTTCCATTTAACAATTTTATCACCTCTCTAAAATTCAAAGTAAAAAAATAACCTTTTTAAACAGAAGAAATTTTTAAAATACTTTGTGAGAATTTTTAAAAGTACAAACTTTTCGAGATTCATTTTTACATGTTAAAAGAGTTCTTTCATTCTGAGTGGATACAGTAGTCTCATTTGTTAAAAAAAGTACTTTTTGTATTTGCGAATCAAAATGTATTTGTGAATAGCTCTTAAAGTTGAAAGATAAATTTGTCCACTTTAATTCACAACGAAGTGTCTCAAAACTTATCAAATGGAGTTCCATTTTTTTATGTCCTTAACAGATTGGAATATATCCAAGTTTTGCCGAAAACATTTGCGATTTTTCTTATTTGAAAAAATTGACTTTCTATAATTTAATGAAAGTTGAAGACGTAACAGTATTTAAAAAATGAGTTATAAAGGAGATAAAGGTTAAAAGTCGCATTTCAGTTTTTGTTTCGTGCATTTAACATTCCAAAATGTGAATCCGTGTAAATGATGTATCGATTGGGGATGAATGAATGCATTCAAAGACGGATAGCGCGATTCCACTACATTTGTTTTGGGAAAGATAAAACAAATTTATGAGTCTATTTTGCATGTGATAAATATATAGCTATATAATTTATAATATTTTATTTAAACAATAACCCTTCCGTCGAGGAAGGATTTCTTGCTGATTTATTACTGTTGGCGTAAATTGTTTTTTGAACAATTGATGTTTTAAAGGGATAAAAATCTAGCAAGACATTTTTTAAATTAAAAAAGAATTTAAAATTTTTTTTCTGTGAATATTTTTCTGTAGCTTAACTTTTGAGTGCTAAATTATACACATAATTATACATGCTGTTAACGCATTCATTTTAAAAACTTTAAATTAAATATTATGCTTTAATGGATGCAAATTTAAAAATCATTTTCTAACTTTGAAATACAATAATATTCATTTAGAATATTCTTAAAAAAATATGCACAAATATAATTAATTTCAATATATATATATATATATATATATATTGTTCAATATATATATATATAATTTCAATATATATATATATATATATATATATATATATATATATATATATATATATATATATATATATATATATATATATATATATATATATATATATAGTTAATAGTATATTTTATAAATTACAATGAATATAATGAAACAAAATACAATGAAAAATGCCAAAAAGAGAATAGTACATTGAAAATACTTGAAAGAAATTTAAAAGAAAGATAGATATAAATGGAATAAAGTACCAATATGGCCAGCTTCAACACCATTCTTGTGCTTTTAGTTCTATATTTAACTTTGCATTTATATTTATATATATATATATATATATATATATATATATATATATATATATATATATATATATATATATATATATATATATATATATATATATATATATATATATATATATATATATATATATATATATATATATATAATTTTATTACGGTTTTGGTATAATTCTACAATTCATTAGCCAACAAAATTGAATTAGTACTTTAAGGATAATATTTAATGCTCAAATACAAAGAAAGAAAATTTAAAAAGAATACAATAAAAAACAAATAAAAAAAGTATAATTCACAAAATATGTTGATTTAAAATTGATATGGTAGTGAGACTAAATCAAGAGTTTGCGTATTTATAAGGAATATATTATTTTAAAACAATGATTATGCTCTGCATTATCTCTCTATAGTGAACATCAGAGGACTTAAGTGCTCTTGTGTATGAAATCTCGTTCCTGCACAAGAAAAATTTAAATAATATTTAACCAATATGTCAAAATTTAAATTAACATAATATGATTTATGGAGGCATGTACATTCGTTTATTTGGTGTGTTTATAAATGTGCCAAGCGCTACACCTCTATTTTCACAGTCCCCGGATGCTACACTGTAAGTCTTGAAGCATAATAAGAAAGATGAATTTATTGTGCTTTTCACTGATGCTTTTGACAGATTTTTTTTGCTAGTCAATGTGTAGCAACAGCTGGTGAAATGCAAATCATCTACACATTTTCTAATACATAGATTCCTTCAATTTCTTAACTAATATGATGCTTCGGATGACTCGTTAACTAATGCTCAATGATTTTCTGAGATTCTTTATTAATTCATGACATCAATTAATAAAGAAAGACTTGAGGACTTCGCTCAATAATGGTTTTACATTAATATAAACTGAAAAAAATATTATGATACCTTATTAGAAAAGAAAAAATTTATGTTTATTCAAAATATGCACAGTATAAGAATAATATTCAGTATTTTGTATAAATAGTAAATATTCTTTAAAATTTAGAAATTGATTGTTTCTTATTTAGTTACAAAATTACTACAATAAGTTAAAAATGTAATAACTTGTTATATTTATATATGTATATATATATATATATATATATATATATATATATATATATATATATATATATATATATATATATATATATATATATATATATATTATAATTAATCAAATATTTTTACTTTAAATTACTATAAATTAATTGTTGTGTAATTTGACAACATTGGATTTAATACATTTTAATTATTTATTTTCGATTCTATTCTAGCTTGACATTTATTTCTTTTATTCTGGTTTGATATTTTGGTTTGATCTTTTTAATGTTGGTTTGAAGAAGCTGATCATATTGGTACTTCGTTCCATTCTCCTTTATTCTATTTCATTTGAAATTTTAAACTATCTATTGAACATTGTTCTATATGTTTACTATATTTCGTATTTACAATGTATTATTCTCCATCTAGTATTTTATTATTATTCTCCATTTAATTTTTTAATTTTTTAAAAATTTACAATTCATTTTTCAGTAATTCTATTAAGTTGCTTTTGTGTGCTGAATGTATTGCTATACATAAGAGTTATATCTATTTTTATAATTTTCCATTTTTGTGTATGATACTTCTAATCATGCTTCATACATATATATATATATATATATATATATATATATATATATATATATATATATATATATATATATATATATATATATATATATATATATATATATATATATATATATATATATATATATATATATAGGAAAATTTTTAACTTTAATTCGAGTTAAAATTAAAAGCATCTATAATGTCTTTAAATAAAGTAGGCTCCAATAAATCAAGGTTTTTGGTAGTTCTTAGTTTTTCTCAATTCGAGATATATACTTAGAGATAGAAATGCATAATTTATTTATGTTTGAATAGGCTACCTGACACCAGCAATAAACAATTTACCAAAAAATATTTTTTACCACACTATATACAGGGTGATCCAAAAGTCAGGACGAACTTTAAAAATGAATAATTCGAAAACGAATCATGATACAAAGATGCGGTTTGCACCAAACGGATGGAAAAGAAACCAGGTTTTGTGTGGCAATGAACAGAAAATAGTTCTGTTGGAGACCAACAGATGGTGCTGTCAGATTTCTGATGTAGGATTATGCAAAGCATCAAACGATATAAAAAGAAGCAACTGCAGCAGGTAATGGTAGTCGAAGCTGGTATGCATCGAAATGCTGTCCATAGTTGAGAAAGCCCTCTTAGTTAAACTGTTTTATAAGAATTTGGAAAGTGCCATTGCGGCATTGCGAGTATATCGCTACATGAAGGGTATGCGAGGTAGCAAAGGACCAATAACATCTTCTGCATTGAACAAAATTGTGAAAAAATTAGAAGATACAGGTTCTTTGGCATCACGTCAAAGAAGTTGACGTTCCTCAACTGCAGCTGCTGTTTCCACGGCAGTGGAGCAGACGATGCAAGCCATGTCGGCTGTTGCTGTACATGGGGAGTGCAGTGCTCGAGAAGTTTCGAGGCAGACAGGAGTGTCGTTCGGAAGTGTCTGGAGAGCGCTGCGAGTAACTTTGCAACGGTATCCCTACAAGTTGCAACATTACTAAAACTGAAACCTCCTGACTCCGACTCTCACCGACATTTTGCGAATTTGGTCTTCAATAAGATGGAAGAGCAGCACGACTGGCTTCACACTGTGCTTTGGACAGATGAAGCACATTTCACACTCTCTGGCGCTGTTAACATCCACAATTGTCGAGTGTGGACCACAGAAAATCCACATGCATTTGTTGAGGTACCCTTGCAACAGCCTAAAGTGACAGTCTGGTGTGGCTTCACTGCTGATTTCATAATTAGTGCATTTTTTTCGAGGAAGTCACACAGACAGGTTTCCAAACAGTTTCTGTCACAGGTAAGCGATATCTAGCTCTGTTACAGAACACCATTATTCCTGAACTGCAAGCCCGACAGGCACTCCAAACAGTCACCTTTATGCAAGATGGAGAACCACCTTATATTGCTTTGCTTGTGCAACCCCTGCTACGCTCAACATTTGGGCAGGATCGTATTATCAGTCGCTACTTTAATCACGCATGGCTTCCAAGATCTCCCGATCTCACACCCTGTGACTTTTGGCTGTGGGGCTTCTTGAAGTCAAAAGTGTACAGCGACCAACTGGCATCACTAGCAGCACTGAAAGATGACATCCGCCAAAATGTGACTGCTATAACGCAAGAAAGGCTACTAAATGTTGTGAATGGTGTGGTGACTCGTCTCACAGCTTTACTTCTGAATGATGGACAGAACATTGAACATTTACTGTAGTAAGTACTAATTAACTGTAATTAATCTGACTTCATTAATCATTGTTTCATTTGTAAATCATCTTTTGTTGCAATAAAACACTATAGCGCCATCTGTTGGACACCAACAGAACTATTTTTTTCATTGCCACACAAAACCCGGTTTCTTTTCCATCCGTTTGGTGCAAACCGCATCTTTGTATCTTGATTCGTTTTCGAATTATTCATTTTTAAAGTTCGTCCTGACTTTTGGATTACCCTGTATAATGAAATTATAAAGTAATTCCTAATGTTGTAAAAAAATGTTTGATAGTTTAAAGAATAATTTTTTTACAATTGTTAGAGAGAAAAAGTTTTTCCGGTTTTTTTCTGACAATTGAATTATAGTTTAAAGTATATTTTGAATTTCTTTACAAATAAAATATAAAAGTTTGAGTTTGTATCTAGGTATATTGCGTTTTTAATGATATCTAACTTTTTGTCTTCCTTTCACAATAGAAAAATTCTACACGCAAATAAAAAATTCAAATATGAATAAGTTTCAATTAAAAAAAGAGTCAAACTTATCGTAATATTATAACTATTTAATTAAATATTTAATGGTTACTGAGTAAGCAGAATTATTATGAGAAACACTGTAATAATATTTTGTTGTTATAATTATTTTATAATCGTAAACGTACACAGAAGCCATACCCTCAGAACGTTTAAAGGTTAACGGTCTATACCTCTTCCCTAAAGGTGGGAAAAATGAATATGTAACTGCAGAATGGTCCTTTAAGTCATGTGATTCACGAAAGTATAATGCATATCAACTCTATTCAGTGAAAGTATCAACATTTTATAGAATAGCATTTATAAATATATATAAAACGAGACAATATTTATTAAAATGTCTCAAATATATTTCATGAAAAATAACAATATTTCCTCAAATTGCTTTTAAAAATTTGAAATTAAATAAAGGAGAGTTAAGCAAATGAAAGCTGCATTCATTGGCTTAAATGTAAATCGTTAACAATTCACCTTATACTTTTAAGTATGTGCAACAGCAGATTGCAAAGTAAAGAAAAACCAATTATCTACATTTGTTCAATTAGTCCTTAAAAATAAGAAATTACACAATATTTTGCAGCAATTGTCGTAATGTCACAGTTCCATATAATATTTATTTATTGACACGAATCATTTAATTTATTGAGATGTCTTTCTTTGATCTTAATATCTTGTTTAGTTTAATGAGAGAAGATCATACTGTAGAACATTTAATCTAATAAAATATTTCATATATATATATATATATATATATATATATATATATATATATATATATATGTTTATTTTGGTTAAAGTAAATGTTAAATCAAAACTAAATTATTTAAGAAAGTAAAATGTTTGGATATTTTTTATTTGCAATAACTTAAAAAAATAAGCAAAATTAAACTACAAAAAAAGAAAAGAATTTTGTAACACATTAAGAAAATATTGTATTATTGTATTATTCTAATTAGAAAAATATGATACACATTAAAAAAACAAAAGAAAATAGCAAGAGTAACAATTGAATAATTAAAAATGTAAGCTAAAAATACAAATGGTCAAAAAGAAATATAGAGAAATAAATAAAATTTGTCACATTTCAGTAGAGGAACAGGGAAAAAGAGGAAGGGGTTTCGAATTTATTTTTGTAAAGATTCTAAAGAATAAACGATATCTATTATGAGCTATTTCTAACGCTTTGAATAGAGAGAAAATAATGTGATTTAAGATTTGAATTTAGAAATTCAAAGAAATTTACACAAATGAAATTACGAAACTATAAATGATGGATATATAGCGTGCCGTTTCTTTCAGTAGAAAGCATGGAACTTGTAGGATGTATCCTCTCAATGGATAACTTTGCGACTTATTTCATCGCCAAGTTGAACAAATATTTTTGGAACGGGAATTTTTCCTAAAATTCGCCAATTCAAATGCTTAACAAAAAATGACGTAAAACAAGAGAAAAAAGCAAACAGTAAAAAAAAAAAATTCGTAAAACAACAAAAATTCAAATTGGCAACACTGTAATCAAAACAAAGATTGCTAGATTTGGCTCTCGTGGAGGGATATATCATACTTGTATCGAAAACACGTACCTTGGAAAAATTGTGATATTTTAAAAACATTATATTTACTTTCAACAAAATCAAAATCGATTAAAGTAAGAAATAATTGAAAATTTTCCCTTTATTTATATGATGCTATTAAATTTTGAAATCAAAACTCTTCATTCGCTTTCGAATGTATTCCCTATTAGCATATATCAACCAAAACTCCGTTTGGGGACATTTGGTAAAATTAATTTTAAAAAAATTGAAAGCAAAAATAAAATATAGATATTTTTTAAATATTTTCATTCAATAATATTGAATAAAAAGGAATCTATTTTACCACATATCTATATTTTTTTCTCTAACACACAGCAATTTATAAAATGACAATTTTATAAAACTTATAAAGTACTACTGGATTCTATTTTTGAAGCAAGATAATTTCCGAATTGATGTTCATCGCCACATTACCACTTTTTCACGTTTGTTATTGTTTCAAGCAATTTTAAAATTAAAAATGACAATTTTAAAATGTTGTGCTATATTTTGTGAAGAAAAGAGACCAACGCTCTCATATTCCAATTTCTTCTCAGCTGTTTATTCATCTATATATATAAAAATTTCGTGTCACGATGTATGTTCGCGATAAACTTCGAAACTACTGAACGGATTTTGATAAAATTTTGTAACCATTTATAATATGGTCCAATTTAAAAGATAGAATAGTTTTTATCTTAATTATTGATGTCCATATTTATTATTGTAAATTAAATGTTTATTATATGACATTAGTGTTTATTTATCGGTTAGTTCTGTAAATTCCTAATAGATGGCGGTTTAGCATCTAAATTGCACAGGTATTCGGCAGATGTCAACGTGTTTATTTTTCTAGATTATACCATCTTCGAAAATTAACGTGCGCGCGCAAGCGCTTGGTTGAATATCGAATTTACATACATTTTCATGATGTATAATCATACTATAACAATTTTTCGTGAATCATTTTCATAATTATACTTTGTATTGTGTTATTATTGTGCAGTGTTCAGTTTGAATACTTTTAATATTATAAATAGTAAAGTAAAATTTTATTTATTACTGTTTTTCTCTACTAATTTTCATACCACCTCGAAAACATGTAAGGATTTCTTAATAGCCTTTCATTTTTTTTTATTTTATAATTTGATAATTATTAATTTATTCAGCCGTACATTTTGATCTACTTTATTTATTCAAATGATAGATTCTTTCAATTTTTTTTATTTCAGTATAATGCCACGGAAAAAATCTAACCTTAACAATCAGTCACTTATTACAAACTATAATTTAATATAAGATGAATAAAATGTAAATTCAGAAAGTATATGTTGATTTGTGCTTAATTTCAAAATTTCTATACTTTACCTATTACTTTTTAATTTTGGCGAAACGTTTTATTTTTAATCTCATATGAATGAACCCATTTTAAATTTTTTTAGAAAATTTTAATTTGATTGTACCAAAGAATTAGTAAAAAATTTATTCAATATATTATAATTACTCAGCCAATGCAACGCGTGGCTGGGTCAGTATATATATATATATATATATATATATATATATATATATATATATATATATATATATATATATATATATATATATATATATATATATATATATATATATATATATATATATATATATATATATATGTGTGTGTGTGTGTGTGTGTGTGTGTGTGTGTGTGTGTGTGTGTGTGTGTGTGTGTGTGTGTGTGTGTGTGTGTGTGTGTGTGTGTGTGTGTGTGTGTGTGTGTGTGTGTGTGTGTGTGTGTGTGTGTGTGTGTGTGTGTGAATAGATCTATAGAATTATTTATACATAAAACTACGCATAAAATAATTGTTACATAATTTTTGGGAAAAACCATTTATTATATTTGTATCATTCGAACAAATGTTACTAAATTTCTGCATTAATAACAAACGGAAAAAAATATTTATTGATAGCTTGAAAAACATTTTCATAATTTCGGTCATCAAATTAATTTAATAATTTTATAGATCCGAGTGAAATCTAAACAGACACTCGGAATTTAAATTCTATTGTTATCACAGAACCTTTTCTCCATTATTTCCCCAGCTTTTTCAGCGAGGCTTATGACAATACATAATGCAAACAAAGCAAACTCATCAACTTTTTCGAATTCGAAGTTTATTGTCTGGCCCGTTCTTAATGAAACGTTCTTATCCGGTGACTAAATTCCAATTCAATTACAGAAAAGCCGCATTTCATTTTTGGAGGAAATTTTTCTTTCGTTTAAAGAAATAGTGAAGGCTTTTGAGTTCAGTTATTCATCATAGAAAGTCCACACAAACTTACATTGGAGAAAATGAATCCCTGTAGAGACGGTCTTCCCTTTGTTTCTTCTGTTTTTAATTGAAATTGCGCAAATGGACTTCTATAAACTAAGAAAGAATTATAATTATACTCGAAGTTTAATTTGGAATGACGTTTTCAGTGAATGTTTGGTAGTGGAGTACTTCTTATGATGCAGGAAGTTTTCATCAAATGAGAGTAT
This sequence comes from Latrodectus hesperus, assembly GCA_037975125.1. Classification (NCBI taxonomy): domain Eukaryota; kingdom Metazoa; phylum Arthropoda; class Arachnida; order Araneae; family Theridiidae; genus Latrodectus; species Latrodectus hesperus. Next base: position 64,603,269 of record CM075861.1, read on the forward strand.
TAAGTAGCTAGTTTAGAGGATTTCTATTTAGTAAGATATCATTAACATGCGACTGCACTAAATTGGGTTACATATTAAGAGATAATCATTAAGTAATTTATTTCCAAGTAGTTTATTAAGTTTATTTGCGGCTGACATCAACTCGAAGAATTTCGAGAACCTTGGAAACGATTCAAAATTCAGATACTTTAGTCAATTCATAAATTTCGCTTATTTGAATCAATCTAATCTTAAACCAAGTACATTAATTATTAATAATGATGATTAAGTATGTGTATTAACTATATTATAATGATTACAGCAATAATCAATTATTCAATAATGTAATTAAAGTCAAGATTATTTGTTTTAATTATTACTATAAACATTAATTATAAGAATATTTAAATTATTGGAGATAAAAAGAAATATAATTTAATAGGTAAATTAGACATATTTTGTAATATAATTTCTACTAATAAAATGTTGCATTTCATTTTTATAAACTGCTTGCTTCAATATTCCTGTTATTTAATTAGTTGCTATGGTAACATGTAACGAAATGAATTTTCATCTTACGTTTAACATAAAATGTAACTGAAATATAGTTTCCATGGTAACAAATGTTATACTTGCTTAAACGTAACTATGTTAACTAGTTTATTAAAAGTAACAATGTTATCGCTAATTATGTTATACTAGTTTAAAAGTAAAACAGTTATAAAATTTTTAGCTTTTTGCTAATTTTTCTTCATTTAGGAAAAATGCCAAATTTTTTATCAGGCATCGTCTTATGGGATTTTGCTTTGATTAGTTTAGCATAGCCATTTGTATGGCCATATCCTTACATGAGATATTGATAAGAATTTAAAAGAATGTTAGTTATTCAAAAAAACTTTATAACTTCCTTTTAATAATGTTGATAAGATTATTATGTCAAATGATTGTCAAGGTTAAGATTAACAACTTCATTTTATCAAGTTATCACGTAATTTTCCCATCTAATGAATTTATGTTTGATTTTTAACAAAATGGAGAATATTTTTAGTCAGTATTGCATGCTTTAGATTCTCATCACAATTTATCATCCAACATTTTCATAATTTTTTTCATTCCTCCAGTATATATTGTGAACTTTTAGTTAAAATATTATTGTTCCAATTGCTGTCATGAAATATTTTCTTTAAAAAATTTTAATTTTATGATTGTTACATTAAATATTTTCAGTGAAACACTACCAATTTGATTCTTACGTTTTTAATAATTGTTTATTTTCACCAACTCATTTTATAAAGATTTAAATTATACATATATGGGTTTCGATCAAATATTCAGTCCTTAAATTTGAAAATATTTTTCACTGATTCAATAAAAATATTTTTATTATATATATATATATATATATTTTACATTTTAATTGATTTTTTAATAAAGGAATTGTTCTTACATATTTTTTTACTATTACATGATATTTTCAATTGATACCTGAAATTTTGGCAATATATTTTCTTTTCATTCAAACACATACGCATGCTTTTTTAATATCATTTTTTCAAAATAATCTTATAAATCTTTCAAAAAATACATTTGGGATCAAATTGAGTTTTCATTTTGAAAAAAACATTATCTTTAATAATGATGGGATAAAACACAGAAAAACAAATAAATGAATTTATGCATGTTTTATAATATTTAAATAAAAAAAATCAACTGAACTGATTAATAAAATATATTGGTTAAATAAAATTTTTAAAAATCTTTATTTACGTTATTTAAGACTCTATGAATTAGATGTCATTTGAATTAAAAATATGAATTCAAATGTCATATTTAAAATGAATGTTTCATTTGAACTGACAATTTTGAAAATCTCTTTAGTTAGTTTGAAAAATGTCCTCAGCTTTCGGGTAAAAAGTGTGACATTTTTTTTTTTTGCTATTTAGTTAGCGTTTGCTCGAATGTTTATTCAGCTTGTGAAATTAGATATCACCTGTATATCCTTTGAAAGAAAGTTGAAGGAGGACATCCTTATGGATGTATAATCAAACACCTTTCAATCTTATGGGCAGAATTCTTGAAAAGGCATGTCTTTTTCCTCTCCTTATAAACACCTAAGCAAGGGACTTGAAAATTCCATTTAGATACGAAATAATTAGGTATTGAAGTCAAGACTTCTTTTATTTGTTTTCCAATGCATTTTTGATCGACTGCATATTGGAAAAATAGAAAACAGGTTCTCTCTATCGATGAAAACAATGGTTTTCTTCAAAAATCGAAAATAGCAAATATGAGTCAACTTTACCACCACCAGGTAAGCGTTAATTACAATTTTTTATTACTGAATATTTCCTAATTCAAATTTTGAAATGGAAAATGTCTTATGTTGCGCATGTTTAGATTGCACACATTGCTTTACTTTAACTCGAAAGCAGCATTTTGATGTCAGTTTAATTTCCTTTTCTACTGCAATTCATGATTCAACCCCGAGAAAAACTGTCGCTGATATACAGACTATTTATTTCATTTATATACATAGTTAATAATTCCAAGAGGTTGAAAAGTCTTGTTACAAATGATCTTTTAAAAATTGCTCAATTTAGATTTTTTGAAGGGTAAAAGCAACATATATTCACGGTTTTCATTTTCCGTTTATCTTTAAAATTATTTCGCAGTTAGTTATTTAATATTCACATCCTGTTTAGTAAAGATATTTCTCCAGATACACTAAAATATCACTAGATTTTAAACCAGTGTTTAAACTGTTTGCGCCAATTAGTTTGCCATTTTAATATTTTGCTTCCAAAGAAGATTAGTCTTTACCACATGGCTTTCTTTACATCAGAAATAATAGATTTAAGTCATCGGAAGTCATAATATTTTTCCAAACTTCAGCTGGTTTGCAGATATTAGCTTTAGTAAACGCAAATCTTTTCTGCTTATTTGCTTCTGTCTTATGTTAAGTGCTCTTAAATATTTGCGTTGTGGAGAATATCACGAAAAGATCGAGAATAAAAGCGACATGAATAGGTTTCTTCAAGTACTCACACAGGAAGAGTTCTTTAATGAATATTTCATGATGCCTTTATTTTGTCTCGCATTTAGACAATCTAGATATTCAGTTGGCGATTATTCATTATATTTAATGGCTATTAAATCATTATTATTTACTTTCATTAGGTATTAAATCATTATTCTTAATGTTTATATTTCATGTTACAATTTTAGTTTCGAATGCTTATTGGCTAGATAATTGCAGTTATGAAAAATGTTATTATTAAGTACATGTATTCTCGAGTAAAAGTCAACATGTGTTTGATACCCCCTGAAAACAACTAAGAATATTACTATCGAATAATCAAAAAGAGGTTTCTAGAGAACTTAAAAATGCAATTTTAGTCTTAGAAATGATTTAAATAAAATAATATGATTTTTTATTATAAAAATATGCATGTGAACTTTTTAAGTATTTATTATTTGATTTTATTTATATTATTTATCTATCTTCTCAAAAAAGTACAGAGTATTTTCATTTTAAATTTTTACGAGTCTGTTAGAATAAAGAGGCTCGAATTAAAGAAAAAGTGCACAATAATATGAAAATAAATACTCATTTAAGTAAAAAAAATATATTTAAGTGAAATTGCCTTATACTGAAATAAGGAGTGTCCTTTATATTTTTATGTACAAAGATGTACACAGTATATTTCCATATAAAATATTAATTCTATATAGTTTGTTTAGTTTTACATAGGTCAGTTTATTTCTTTGCGATATGCATCAAAGCCTTGTAAATCAGTTGGATATCTTTTTAATTCATTTTATGGTTAACAATCATATTTTCCTTATGAAGGGGTATTAAACCTAGACCTACAATTTAAAGCGCATTTAATGAATTTCTACGAGCTTAAGTAAAATAAACATCGAAGGCACGAACTGTTGAATCAAAGACTACATCACAAATACAATGGGGATCGGTTAACGAACACTTTCACGGAAGATTTCATTGTTCGGACAAGGAACACATATTTGTTTAACGGACTGGAACGAATTCTAGCGAACATTCTCGGCTCTCAGAGCATGATGAGCAGGGTTGCCAAATCCAACGGACAAAAAATCGTTTTTTAACTCGATCGTTTATGTTGCTTGCCTATTAAACTTCAAAGTTCTATACTGGAAAACACATTTTCCTACAGAATTATTATAGACAAAGTAGACCATCAGTTTCACATTTGATTTCTTTCAAAACTGAAAGTGATTTCATTTTGAGCAACCCCCCTCTCGTTAGTTCGTTGATGAAGTAGGAGTATGTCTGAGCAATGTTCTTAGAATGGCACCCAAACCAAGCTGAAATCAGTATGGTTAGGACTCTTTACAACGACAACGCTATTAATTACTTTCAGAATGTGTTAAAAATGAGAGAATAGCAATCGACATTGGACATGTTTTTCATGCCCCATAAAACAAAAAAATGAAAAATACCGATTAACATGCAAGATTATACGCATGCATTATTTTTTTAATAAACTTACTAAGTAATTATACATCATTTTGTAATTTCCTTTTTGGGGTCTCCAGAACGAGTGAATCAATTTCACATAAAAATCTATGGTAAAAATCGATGATATGTTAACGAACAATTCGGATAGCGAACATAGTCTTGCAAGGGATTATGTTCATTAGCCGAACACCCACTGTGATTCGAAGGTCTGCTCTTTGAATGGATCCTTTTAGATGATTTTTATTGGCGTACTTCCTGTAGTATACTGGCATACAAGCTCATTGTGGTAGAATGGCGGTTTTCTACCAATTAGGTAAAAGTATTGGAAGTTAACTTGATTCTGGCTTCGTAATTGAAGTCAGAACCAAGTATAAGAATCCCAATATTAGATCTACTACCATAAAAGATATCATTTCACTTGGAGGGCAGTGCAACCTCGACCTATTTAAAGTGCCCTAACTACCTTGGATGAACATGAAGAATGTTCTGTTAAGCTAGGATTCAATCTCACTACTTTTTGATAATGAGACCCACGCTCAAACATACCTGGTTACCCACTGTTCCTCTGGATCATCATGGCCTTTTGACTGGTAAAAAATGTATGGGAATGAATTTGAGAAAACACTCAATAATTTATTGGACATTCATTATCAAGTGCAAAAACTGATTTTTTTCTGTTAGTTAAGAAATGCAGAATCAATGATACATGATCCAATTATTTTCTACGTATAATATTTCAAAGAGAGGTTCCTTCATCATATATTTGACTTTAAGCTACGAAATCATTTTTCATTTAAAAGATGATATGTAATATTTTTCTAAATTCTTAGTAAATTTCTTCATGAAACAGTGGTGCCAATGAATAATTAGTGCTCTCACTTTCAATCTAATAATAAGTTGGCCAAATTCCACCTAGACTATACATTTCTGAAGTGGTTTGAAATCTAGGCACAGATGTTTTACAATCCAGGACACCAAATTTTGAATTTGGTGATACTTTTGGCGTATTTCTTACGTATATGGAAACCTAGTTTTTATTAAGTTATGAAGATGAAAACCTATAAGAAGTATGTAGAAAATTCTATTTTGGCAACTCTAGTATATATATTCACTCGTCAGTCACAACACGTCAACTTGGGAACAGTTCTTCATCGCCAAAAGAATTCAGAATTTGGCAACCTGGATACTATGGCATGTATGCCGGAATTTTCAAACAACTGCATATCCCGGTCCTACATATGCATAAAGTACACAATGCAACAACCAAGTCAACATTGATTGGATCGGAAATGCTTGTGCAATAAACTTCAAACAATATTTTAAGCAATACAGGAATATAAATAACAATTTTTTTATTCTTAATAATCCTTCCAAAAAGAAGAAAATTGCAGTTTTCCTCAAATTCATCCGAGTTAACAAGAAATTAGGAGCAAATAATTTAAATTTACATTCAAAATTACGTCATTAAAATTATCTTTTGCCTTCCATGTTTTGAAATGAACTAAAATATATAATCTCAAATTAAGGAAAACTGACCTAAAAGAAGAAAATCTTCTGGCATTTTGTATGTTCGTTTAAGGCTAAAAAATTTTGTTTGTCAAGTCTTAGCAACTGAAGTTACTTTACTTACAGAAAAACACATCACAATTTTTAAAATCTGATCAAGTGACAAAGTTGAGACCAGAGCTGCTTTCTCTTCTTTTAATTTCTCAGTTTTATTAATTAAATGCAAAGATTAGTGACTAGATTATTAGTTTACATGCTCTAAAATACATTTTTACTATGTCCTAATTCGTGGAAAAATCAATCAAACTAATTAAATATTCATGAAACACAGATTGTATATTTTACATACAAATGAATGTCGAGAGGCATTATACTATACAAAAGTTAAATACTACAGACCAACTTTGGATAGAACAAGTATCGAACCCAATAAAATTTGAAAACCAAACTGAAGACTTTAGATTGTATGTCATAGTCTAATTTGACTTCGGGATGAAAAATTGTCTGTTGACTAATAAACCAATCAACCAATCAATTTGAGCAGAAAATTCATTTATTATAAAACAACCAATCAGTCTGAGATCATTACATTGAAGCTGATTCTGAATATATACAAACATTCATGCACGCGCTCTGGAATCATAAGTACATTAAATAAAAGAATAAACAAATTACTTAATACATTAATTAATTGTTATTTCAATTAAAATTTAGAATAATCATTGATTTTCTTTTTCTCATCATCAAGTGAAAGTTGATGCAAGTTAGAAAAATTGTATTCTATTTAAAACAATGGATTTTAAAGATCAACTAATATTTTTAAAACAGTTTACTATATACAGTTCAAGAAATTATCGATATTTTCTGAGACATGAGATAGATATTTTCTTACTTTTTTTAATCAAACGGCATACAAATAAGGTTTTTAATAAAAACAGCCTAAATATTTTAGAAACGACTAAATACCGTATATACGCGAATCTAATGCGCATGGTTTTTGGCCAAATCTAGTATTCAAAATTGGGGTACGCATTAGATTGGAGTGCAAGGTCAACAGTCCGCCGATGACGTCAGCCAAATTTAAATCGTTACAATGAATTACTGTATTTCTCGACTACATTTATCGTTGACACATTATTGCATAGAGGATACAAACTGCAGAGTACGTAGTCACGAAATGGAGGGCAAACAGAGAAGAATGTCACATGACGCTGCTTTCAAACGTAAAGTAATTCCTTATGCTGAAAAAAATGGCAACAGAGGGAAAGAGTTCAACGTAGCTGAAAGCAATGTTCGCTTGTGGGGGCAACGGAAATTGGAACTTTTTGCAACTAAAGCTAGTAGAAAGAAATTCAGTGGCCCTCGCAAAGGAAGACACCCTAAAATTGAAGAAAAAGTATTGGAATTTGTACGTGAATGGAGGAAGAATTGACAAATTGTGACTAAGTGACGCTATAAGAAATAAAGCAAAAGAGGAGGCTGAAGTTCTTATTATATCGAAACGAGAGTTTAATGCTAGCCGTGGATGGGTGGATCGGTTTATGAAGCGGATGGGCTTATCTGTAAGAGTCCGTAAAACAATATGCCAAAAGCTTCCTGCAGATTTTGAGGGAAAACTACTAACATTTCAGCGGTATGCCATCACACTTCGGAAGGAAAAGAATTTTTCAATGTGGTAAATTGTCAACGCTGACGAGACGCCAATTTGGTTTGATATGCCTCGTAACTACATTTTTACGGAGAAAGGGAATAAGTTATCATCAAAACTTCGGGATGTGAAAAATAATGCGCAACAGTTATATTGGCAATAAAAACAGACGGGTGCAAATTTCTCCCTTTCTTAATCTTCAAACGGAAAACATACCCCATAACCCCCAAGAATGAAAAACTGGTCCCAGATGATGTCCTGTTTCGAAACCAAGAGAAGGGGTGGATGACGGAATCATTAAGGCTCCGAAATGTATGGGTACGCCGTCCCGATGAAATCCCCAATCCACCATCAATGCTTTGTCTGGACGCAATTCGTGGTCATCTCACCCACGAAGTAAAAAAGAAGATGCACAGCCTGGTCTGTGATCTTGTTATTATTCTATTGTTGCATAAAATAAGATTCAATAAATTCCTCATACCATTGATGCGCATTACATTCGCATACAAACAATTTTTTTATTATTTAAAGTTTTAAAATGAGGATGCGCATTAGATTCGCATAAATGCGGTAGTACATACTACAGAGTTCTAAATTTCATTTATAAGAGAATTCATTAACAAAGTCTTTGTATAAAATTTTTTCCATAATAAAAAGAATTTTCTTTCTGTTCCAATCATTTCGATACCTTTCTTTGCATATTATGAAGCTTAATATTTGATCGATGAATTTTCTCTCACATTTCATTGCCATTTCAGTTTTCCCTTAAACAATAAGGTCTTCTTTTTATGGTTATTCCTTTACGTAGCCATTATATCTAATGGGCATCATACCGAATTCATTTCTTCTGAAATAGCTAAAGAGCAAGGTTCTGCTACAAGAACACTAAAGAAGCACTTTATATAAAGGATTCAGGCTAAGATTTATAATCACAGCATAAATAAGATCCTTAAATTTTTATTGCTATGCAATAAATGTAATTGGTTATAAAAATAACAAAGCAATTAAAGTTGCTACAAATATAAAACTCAGTATTCTCTTTCTCTATTTTCTTTTTCTAGCAGTCGAAAGTTAAATTCCCCAAATTTGTATCTTAAATTACTCTTCACTATTTAGAGGAACCATATTGCAAAAAAATGCCAATGATTCCAACGCTTTCTTAATTCTGGGTACTTAAATGAATATAGATTTTTACTCTTTCAAACTCACAATTGACTTGCACATCTCATACAAATCTATTATTTCTAATATTTCTTGTATAAATGTGTTTTACAATACATATTTCTGTGATATTAAAGTTTTTCCAATAATATCCTTAATGAATGAAGTATATAGTTGGTTTCAATAAGTCAAACTCTCATTAGAAACATTATAATTTAACGTATGCAACTTAGTGTATGACGTAATTGAGGCACCGGTCAGTTGAGAATAAGAATATCATTCGTTATAAAAGTAGGTCCACTACGCACATTCATCAATCGTAACTAGTACAATAGTGAAGAGAAATGTCTAAGGAGTTTGTTCCACGTTGTTTGCTTTACGACTTTAAAGTGGGTTTATCTGGTGTGTCATATCGCTGTCAAGGTTTGATATAGTGCTGTCAGTGGCGTAAGGTAAGGTCTTTTATTCACAAACTTTCAAGCAGGAAGATTTGTCACTCTGTGATGCAGATTGAGACTGTTGTCGAATGGTTCCCTATGAGCTGCTACCAAGGAGCCAAACGGGCACCAATTATAACGTGTGTACTGCTCTTGACCGATATCACCAAGTTGCAAGTACGGTATAATATATATATATATATATATATATATATATATATATATATAAACATTTATGCTTAGCAATACATTTATCGCAAAATCAGCTAAAATAGTTTTACCAAGATATAGTTAAAAGTATATTTTATAAAATACAATGAAAAATGCCAAATGGAGAATACTATATTGAAAATACTAAATGGAAAACTTTACATTGAAAATACTAAATGGAAAACAATACATTGAAAATACTTTGAAAATACTAAATGGAAAACAATACATTAACAAATACTAAATGGAAAACTATACATTGAAAATACTTGAAAAAATTTTTTTTTTAAAATTTCGAAAAATTTTTTAAAAAAATTTTTTCCAAATTTCTTTAGAAACACCCTGACGAAGCTGGCCATGTTGGTACTTCATTCCATTTTTATCTATCTTTCTTGGTATTTTCCTTGAACTTTTCCCAAATTTTTTTAAAAAAATTATCTAAGCATTTTCAATGCATAGTTTTCCATTTAGTATTTTCAATGTACTATTCTCCATTTGGCATTTTTCTTTGTATTTTATAAAATATACTTTTAACTATATATATATATATATATATATATATATATATATATATATATATATATATATATATATATACATATATATATATATATATATATATATATATATATATATATATGTATATATATGTATATATATGTATATATATATATATATATATATATATATATATATATATATATATATATATATATATATATATATATATATATATATATATATATATATATATATATATATAGGATGTCCCAAAACGACTGCGTAATTTCTGCACAGCTAGATTTCACGTTGGGAGTATATAAAAACTGCCCAAAGAAGCATTCCTGTACGATCTATAGTTAACAAAAAAAAAATGCGAAAATCAAAGTATGACATAAAGTAAGCGAGAAAAAACACTTTATTGAACATATCAACAGCAGCATATGCAGCGTATATCGACGGGCATACTCCCTAGCAGTTCGTAAGGCATTTCCATTCCATCGGCCGTACATCAAGTACATGTCACAGTAGTCACGAACGGAATACATGGCCACCATAAGAAGACTAGACTAGTAGCTGCAAGATGCAGCCTTTTAAATACCAGTTACCGGCGGCGTAACGTCATCTTAGGGAGCGCGCGCATGCATGACGCCATATGCGCGGTGAATGTTCTAAGAAGTGGAGTTGCCGGCTGGCTGGTTGATGAGGTCCCTGGATCGACGATCCTCAACCCTCAGTAGTGGCTAGATGTGAGCAGAGGACTATGGCTGATACTGATTGGCTTAAAGTATGCTGTGCATTTAATGGGCGGGGCTTAGAGAATTTTAAACTTAAGATTAAAACTTAAAATTTAGGTTAAAATTGCTGTAATTATTTGGTTTATTTATTAATTTATTATTATTATTAATATTACATTTTTTTTTTTTTGTAGAAATATATGTATAAATGATTTTAAAGTTTACAATTAAGTTTACTTATACATGCATGAGCTGGTTAGTAGTGAGTGTTTAACATAGATGCATTGCTATATACAGAAGATAATATTTACAACACTAAGATATATATACAATATTTTTTTTTTCACATTTTTTCTTTATTTTATTTTTTTTTATAAGCATAAATATGTACAAGAATTGCTTATTTTTTTTTACATTTTTTTTTTTTCCCTAACAAGATTTTTTTTTTTTTCACACTTTTTTCTTGGTTTTATTTTATTTCTTATAGTTAACTATATACAAAAAACACAATTTTATTTTACATTTTTTTTTTCCGATTATAGTGGTTAGTATATTTGCTCATGCATGTTTGCTATGGCGGTTGGTGAGGAAACTTTTGTGAATATTGTAATAATGCTCTGGGGCGTTGTCGATTACTTGTACTGAGGTCGTTATAGGACGGAATGTTGATAATTGATTGATTTTTTGTTTTTTCAAGATTTTTGTACATGTTAGACATTATATTAGCAAAATAGGTCCGAATAAGGGGTAGTTTAATTTCTTTTCTAATTTTTTCATTTCTATAGTACCATGGTGCTTTAACAGCAAGCCGAATGGTTTTGTTTTGGAGGGTCTCAAGTTTTTTAATTTTTGAATCATGGGTGTAACCCCAGACAGGACAGGCATAGGACAACAGTGGTCTGAGATATGCTTTGTAAATGAGCACTTTATTTTCAGTTGATAGATTTGAGTTCCATTTTAGTAGTGGGTATAATGAGGCTGATCTTTTTTTGAATTTTTCAATTATGTAATTTATGTGTGGATGCCAGGTTAATTTTTTGTCCAACGTGACTCATGTTCTAAGAATTATCGTCTGGAAAGATAGGAAAATAATGTTGTTCATGTGTCCAATAAAGTGTTTATATCTTATACAGGCAGTGACGTCACACTTTGTTTTTCGTATTTTCCTCGTAAACTATGGATTGTACAGGAATGCTTCTTAGGGCAGTTTTTATGTACTTCCAACGAGGAATCTAGCTGGGCAGAGTTTATGCGGTCGTTTTGGGACATCCTGTATATATGTATGTATGTATATATATATATATTATATATATATATATATATATATATATATATATATATATATATATATATATATATATATATATATATATAATGCAAGATTATAGATATAGAAACAAGAATAGATAAAAATATCTATGCTTAGTAATACATTCAGCGCAAAAGCAGCTAAAATACAATTACTAAAATGTAATTAATAGTATATTTTATAAAATTAATAATCAAATATTAGATGGAGAATAATACATTTAAAATACCAAATGGAGAATAATACATTGAAAATACTATATGGAAAACAATAAATTGAAGATCTAAAATATAGTAAATTGTTGGAAAATTTATAAAGAAAATAGAAATCAATACATTGAAAATATTCATTAAAAATATGAAATATAATGAATATTTGGAAAAATTTTTAAAGAAAAATGTAAAATGAAACGAATATTTGATTATTAATTTTATAAAATATACTATTAATTATACATACATACACACACACACACACACACATATATATATATATATATATATATATATATATATATATTTATTTATATATATTATTATTATTATTATTACTATTTATAAAATATTTTAAAATGTGTTAATTTTATAAATATTTTTTATAGGTGGAGTGTATAGCATTATATATATATATATATATATATATATATATATATATATATATATATATATATATATATATATATATATATATATATTATATATATTATTATTATTATTATTATTATTATTATTATTATTACTATTTATAAAATATTTTAAAATGTGTTAATTTTATAAATATTTTTTATAGGTGGAGTGTATAGCATTCGTATATGATTTAAGGCTTTCCTTTTACCAGCTGCAATTTCATATACCAAGAGAGAAAATTCCGAAGTTTCCGTTATTTACTGAACATATTATTTATTATTATTTTATTGAACAATAACATGATCGAAAAATTTAATTGCTGGAATGATGAACAGCCACACAAGCAAAATGAAAAGCGCCATTCTTAAATTTAATTTTACAGTAAATCGGTTAATATATTTAGTGTTTCGTCTATATCTTTTTTAATAACCAGTGTAAATATGTTTTATAATCGTAAATGCGTACATCATTTAGTTAATAAAATGTCTCTCTCAGCAGCGTAAATAAATTTTTTAAATAAAACTAAATTTTTTTCCAATTTATTTAAAATTTTTGGGGGGAAAATCCGGAATGCCTTTTTTCTTTAAAAATCCGGCACGAAAAATATAAAATAACAATAAAAGAGAAGCCACACAGAATTTTATTTGATATTTAATTGAACAATAATTTCAAATAAATAGATGGTTTGAGATTAATAAATTTAAAAATGGCTGTTTTGTAAGTGTTAAATACACTTACCACATAACATATGAGTTAAATTTAGAAATCAATAACGAAATTTGTCTTGAAATATATATCATTAAACATATTCCAATTTGATCATTGAGTCAGCTTCTTACTTTAAGACTAAAAAAGTCAAAATAGCTGTACATGGTTACTTCAAAAAAGTTTAAGAAGAAAAATTTTGCAAACTGCCTTTCGCAATGTTCCTAAAATAAATCTTTGATATATTTATAAATTCAACTTATTCATGTAATGAAAATAGTCTCATTATAAATTAAATTACATTTATTTATGTTGTAGTTACACTTATATGTATGAGAGAGAGAAGGTCAAGCGAAGCTCTCTTTACCGGCGGCTTTGCAAATTTAAGCCAATAGTCTTTCGTTTAACCAGACCACCACAAAGGAGATAGAACAACTTTTGCTCTAAACTTCTTCCGGTAGATGGCATCACCATAGGATCCACTCCTTCGATTTTGACTTTGATCTTGGATGGGAAGAAAAATTCTCGACACCATTACACCCATGTTAACTCTTCAACGACCGACCTAAGGACTTTCGATTCCACAGATTTAACGAGCTCGTATATCGCATCGGATGGCACGTATATCGACCGCATATTTTATCTGTGGTTTAGTTAGTTTTTCAAATTTTCTGATTTTAAAATCTCGGAAACAAAATTATTTTCCTATTGAAAAGTTCAGTGTCATTGAAAATATCTTATCTCGTACTGTTTCATCATGTTTTAATTTCAAGTCATTTCTAATATTCAGCAAAACATTTAACCTTGAAAAATTTTAAAAAATTACAAAAATTTATAAGGATACATTTTGTAAAAGTCTACACGAAATCCAATCAAAATTGCAAGAAAAGAAAAGAGACCTTCATTACAAATTATCAACTAAGAATAAACCTAGTTCAAATCAATTGCAAATGCTGAGATAATAATATTGATTGTTTTCAAAGTATTCTTATGAAATATTGCCATTTTGTATGATCTATTAATTAGACAATTTAAAAAAGCATTTATTATTTTTAAGTGCAATTGATTAGTTAGATAGATTATGGATATTTTACTATTCAGTAGGACTGATTCATTTTTAAAGAGATATTACCATATAAAATAAGATAGTTATTTTTAATAAAGAAATACTGACATAACAAATGATTAATTTGTTATATTGTTTAAAGAAAACTTAAGATTATTTTCCACTGATACACAATAATTATCATTTGAAAAGGATATAGAAAATAATTAATATATTTTCATATTTAAAATCTTAAAGGTGGTATTTTTAAAATTATATATAGATCGTTATGTACAAAAAACACCTCGCTATGCCACATTGGTACACGCTTCGTGGCATATTGTGGTTGGTTATTTGCGCTTAATAGAAACAGACTACAGTTCGCGGAACACATTGAAAAGTAATCTAAGAAAACTAGCTCTGAATAGTTTCTTACATGAATTGATAAAGTATTGAATAAATATATTAGTTTCCGTTTTGAATTTTTCTAAATACTATTTGAAATTATTAGAGCACGTATCTCTCTAATCTATAAACAAAATCCTTGAACGCCTTCGAGAAATAATATACAGAAATATATTTTGTCCGATTTACATTTATGAAGGATTTCCATAGAGCTATTTTCAGTACAATTTTATTGTGCAATTGAATTACGCTAGAATTTCAATTTCGAATTCGGAAAATTTTGTATGATTTGAGTGATATAAGGATACAAGCTCTTTATTGCACGATCCCCTTATGTTAATATAGCGTTTTATTGAAAGGGTAAGTATAAAGTATTTCAAGAATGTTTCCCTCATTGTTATAGATATGTGTCATATAAATTGTCTACAGTGGATTTCGTTGGCGAGAATAAAATTTTGTTAAACTAATAGAATAGCAAGTCATGAAATTCTATTATTTAAAAAATGCGATCAATGCATCAATAAGATTTATAACACTGACATTAAAGAAGTTAATTCTGAAGTAAGAAAAAGGACTCAATTTTAACGAAGGCATCAAAACTGAAACGAGCATGTGCAAAAATTAATTTAAAACAGAATTTCATCGATTATAGTCGGATAAATATATATAGATTTTTCTTAACATAAATAAACTCTTATTCGAGTAGTCCGCAAAATATTTTTCTTGGGTTTGAATTGAAGACGGCAGTACAAAATGGGGGTAATTAGCTATAAGGATACTCGACTTTACATAAATTAAAATAAAGGCTATATTTTGATTCGGAATTTTTTCTGAAATATTTATAAAAAATGTAAACTTTATTTAATGATTATTTGAATTTCCTATGAAATTGGCATATGCCGTAGTGTAATTCATTTAAATGATGTAATGTTACGTTACGGAAATATTTTGGTTTCCAGAATGAAGTGATAATTTCCAAAATCACTCTGCAAAAAATCTGATAAATTACTTATTTCTTTTTCTGGACATTTCACATATAGTTTTTTTTAAAAAAAACAATATTTATTATAATTTTTAATTTTTGAAAAATTAATGTTTTTTAAAACGGAAATCTATGCGTTTACGCCTTTCCCAATATGTCACTAATATAAAATTCTTTGTTCTTCCCATCAAGGCATTCCTGATTTCAATACACAATAGTTCATAACTAAAAAGAGTTTTCAAATGCTCAACTGCTCATTGGATTCGCTTTCGTTGATCTATAAGTTATCTCTAATTTCGTGGCACGAACAACGTGTCCAACGAAGCTAAGAAAATAGTTAAGATAGTATAAAAGAGTAAACACTCTTTCAGGCAGCAACTTTTTACCAAAATTTTAGTACAATTTTTTTTTTTGAAATTTTAATGAATTATTTGGACTGTTAATCATACATAAAACTGTATTACCCAAAATAATATATAATAATCTGAGTATACTATTTTATATTCTGCTTTGGTAATATAATTTATTATTTTATGTAACTCAGTATCTCATCAATCATTATTAAATAGAAAATATTAAGATAATAAAGACACAAAAAAGTATCAGAAATTAAAAAGAAATATAAAAATGAGAAAAGAAAGACAAGGATTTATACATACAAATATGAAAATCAATATTCATTCAGGAATTCTCAATCGAATTGAAAATCTGAAATAATGCACAATAGTATTTCTCAACTAGAAAATAATTTTAAATTCCAAAATAAACTTTAGGAAAATTTTAATCTTTCTGTAGTTGTGTGTTAGAGGCCTAATTGACAAGAAAAGAAAAATGTTTAAAGACTTTAAACAATGAAATTGTGTAAAAGGATTTATATGACATCTATACTTGTAGTTGGGAAATTAATGATGAATTTATAAGAAAAAAATTTGGTCGTTTAAAAATGTTACGATGGTTGTTCTTTTGATAGTTGGACATCCCACACACATTTTACCATGACGAGATTTTTATCAAAAGTGTTTTTTTAAATATATTCAGACTTTTTAATTAATCACTGTAGGAAAATTTAAGAATATTCTGGAATAAAAATCCTTAATTGCATCTATCAAGATTATATTTAAGGCATGAGACTTTGAAAATAGTACCACATTGGTTTTAATGATAAAAATATGATACCGCAAATTTCACATTATCTCCCTCACACTCAATATATATATATATATATACGAAATTGAATAATAGTGTTGTAAATTGCAACGTAATATGTTAGAGTGCATTAGTATCTGCTCTGTGTAACCAATTTTTCAATACAATGAAACTTCCTTTTAAATTTTGACATGAACATTTAAGATCAAATATCAGTTACTATTTATGTTAAAAACACGTTAATATAATTCATTTTTTAACTATAATAACTGATATTTTTATGACTTAATAATTCCTTTAGTTAGTTTTTAATTTTCTATGCACAGATAAATTAACATCAGAAGTTCTTGGAAAAATCACATTATATTTTACATAGAATTACAATTAGTTTTTAAGATTTATTTATTATATTAAAAAAGTGAATAAAATTTTATGGGAATATTTATTGAAGAATATTTAATTGTTTTCATGGCAAATGTTTAAAAATATTTTTTGCATAAAATTGATTTTAATATTGTGAGTCTTGAAAATCTGAATTTATAGTTGAAAAAATTCACACGAAATAATAACACTTTTACGTATTAGTAATTTCAATTGCTTTTTCAAATAAAAAATTGACTTTGAAGTTAAAGCATTTAATAGTATCAAATTGTTAAAAATTAAATTTTAGTTTTTCTAAACTATATTTTAGATTTAGTATTTCAAAATGTTAAAAGAGAAAGTTTGGATTTGCTAATTTCATTTAACATTACCTAATAATGTTAAATAAAATTGCTAAATATTAACAAAAATGAAATTTTAATCATTAAAATAATTTATTTTGTTGTTTATTGATTTTTATGTATTTTTATAAAAAGAATAATATATATAGTAAAATCTGTTTTATTGTCATCCATATTATTTTCCGAAAATATTCAAAGCATAGAAGAGGAGTTTTGAAATCCAGACATATTGAGTTCCACGCCTTCATTAGCAGTTGCACATGCTCTTAAAATTAAAGCAATTACAGTTACGTTTAATATCTCAGAAATTAAAAGCAAGAATTTTTAAAGAATATCACTATAAAAGCATTTTAAAATGCGTCGTTTCCAGCGTTTATACTTATTTGCATCTATCTTGAAAGTACTTGAAAAAAAATTCTACAAATAATTTTTTTCTAATTGAGATAACTCTTGTTTATGATATCAGAACCTATAAATTAAAAAATTATAAAATTGGAAATTAAATATTTATAAATATGAACTCATTTTCAATTATTTTATATAAGTTTAACAAATTTAAAAATTTTAATGATAAAAATTAATATGAGAGAATTCGAAAGAAACATTAAACCTTAACCCTGTATAACACTATAAGTATTATGGATAGACTCGATGAAAATTGTCTTAACTTTAACTCTAAATTTTACGTTGATGCCAATAATTTTTAACGTTTTTTTTTCTTTTTTTTTTTAAAAAACTTTTTAACGCTTATATTCTAGTAGATTTTTATTTATTTGTTTTAGGCAAAAAAAACTTTGTGAATAATGTCCATATGCAATTATTTCACTTTAAAAAAACTTGTGTCTTGAATTTTTGCATCATTTGTGCATATAATATATATATATATATATATATATATATATATATATATATATATATATATATATATATATATATATATATATATATATATATTCATATATTACTATATAAATAGAAGTATAATTGAATTACAGAGCAGTAGGTTTATTGACATGACAATAAATATCACATTGTAATTTTTATTATGTAAATTATTTTTGTAAAGTTATAATATATTTAAGCAAAATTTATGATAAAAATTTTTAAAAAATGAAATTATCTCATTGAGTATTTCTGGTATAGTATAAAGTTAATTCATTAAAAAATTTAAAATTTGTTGAATTATCTAAACAAAAACATTTGAAAATAGAAAGAAGTCAATTGAACAGAAAATAATAAATTTATATATTTTTTAAAATTATACTTTGTAAACACACATACTACAAAAATATCAATTATTTTGATGAATGTTTCAAAATTGCTTAATTTGATTCAATTTCATTCTATCCATGATTATTACAAAAAAAAAATTTCTACGTAACTTAATATTTATAGAATTAAATGTAAAGAAAAAGCTTTTATGTCCTTTTAGGAAAAATCCTGTCAAAAGTAGGATAATCCGTCTTTCCAGATACCTCAAACAGTGCATAATATCAATGTTGAAATCATCTCACTTAGTGACCTTAGAGCAATTCTATGTCTTCTGTTGGAGATTATGTCCTAGAGACCCTCGAAATGGCTGCCACGATTAGCTAATGAAGCTGAGAATATAAATGAGGAAGGAATACAGAAACGTGAGTAATACGACATAAGAATCAATTTTCTGTCTACTTAAGTCAAATTTTATTCTTTGTGTCCAAAGAATTTTGGTTTAGGTTTGAATAGAGAATAGATGCATGAAAGGGAATAAAACTTATATCAAGAAGTCGATCTCTAGTTTAATATAAAATGTGTGCTCGATTCGAAATTTTGGTGGAACCATAAATATTGTTTTAAGCTGATTTTTTAAAATAGGGTCACTGGATGATTAACCCTTTGCCACTTATTTACCGTTACCCGGTGCCCACCTGTGAACCAAATCACAAAGACCAGTAGCATTATCGATGATGCTCCACCCCAAACTCATTTAAAGGTCATTCATTCCTCGTCTCAACGGAATGGATGAGGAAACAGAGAAAGTTTCATATGCTAGTCAAAAATTGACTAAAACTCAACAATCCTGGTCTACAATTGAACGTGAGGCTTATGCAATAGTGTGGTCGTTAAAAAGGTTTGAATCGATAATTTTTGGTTCAGAAATTGAGTTTTATACTGACCACAATCCCTTACCATACTTGACCAAATGTGCACCTCAATCACCTCGTCTTCAGAGGTGGGTGTTTGCTCTTCAGAGATATAATATAACAATCAGACATTGTGCAGGAGCTAAGATGCCTCATGCAGATGCTTTATCTAGACTTTTTCCAGATAAAAACTGACTTAAGTGCTAAGTGTGTAAGAATCTCTGTATTAAATATATTTCAGTGAAAATATTTTGTTTTATTTGTATCTTTGTATTTGGTATATTGTTTGTTTACATCAATTTTATTGATATATTGTTTGTTTACATCAAATTTTTGATATATTGTTTGTTTACTTCAATTTTATTGATATATTGTTTGTTTACATCAATTGTATTTGTATATTGTTTATTTACATTAATGTAACTGGTATATTGCTTATTTACATTAATGTTACTAGTATATTGTTAATATACATTAATGTCAATTTATAAATTCTGTGGATAGATTTATTTTAAAATTTATTTTATATCTTTTTATATACATATTATTAATATTGATTATTCTATGCATACTTGTGAATTTTAAGTAATTCATTTGCAAATAATTTGTTCTATACACCTATAATTATTTCCTAATTCCAAGTTCATATTTATTTTATGTTTAATATTTCTTTAATTGTTTTCAAAAATATTATTAAGTCTGTGTTATTCTTTTGTATCCTAACATATTTAATTCAGTTATGTGTTTATGTGGAACATAAACCCAAAACTTGCGGGAAGGGTGTAGTGGTAGCATATTCCTCATTCTCTTCACCTGATGGCGCTGTAGTCATGGGGAGAGAGGAGAGATTGGGTCCGCTCCGGCGGGGAGAGAGAGAGATTGTCTTTGACCAGCAAACGAGAAGGTTCAGCTGGCTCTCCTTGGGTGTTTGTTCTGTTGGCCGTGTAGGGCCATAGTCAAATTTCTATGAATTATAATTTTAATATACAATACTATCAATTTTTATTTTTAAATTTTAAATAAATGTTTGTATTTGTTCGAGTTGTGCTTCCTTATACAGAACAGACACTACAGTCTGTTTAACCGGAATTCTATAGAATAAATTAAAGAAAATGAATTTAGTCAATTTTTATATTATTCTGAAATGATAAAGAGTATACTTAAATTCTTGCAAAATTTTATTTATTTATTGAATTTGTAATTTTATTTGAATTTAAATCTGCAAAAGATTCACCAACTCGTTAAAAGAGATAAAAAAAATATTTATCTATTTTAGTGAATCAAATTTAAAAATATGTATGAAATGTTTCAATTAAAACTCTTAAGCCACTTGTAAAATAAATTACATAAATTTCATGCAATTAATATATAAATAAAAATACTATTCATCATAGTTAATTAATTAGAATATTCAAACTAATTATAACTCCAATCAAACCTTAAATAATTATATTGCTTTACGACTAAAACCATTTTATCAAAAATGTGAGGAATAATAGAAAATTTCAAAAGTATCTTTCAAATATTTATAGATATTCTGCATAATAATAACTTTAATTATACATTACCTTAAGCAACCACAAATTTGCTTACATTATTTATAAACTTCAATTAACTATAGATTAGTATTTTTTCTATGAAAATAAAAACTAATTTCTTATTGATTGAAATTTGACCTTGAATTATACATTTAATCTTGTCTTCTAAACTATTATTAAGCGAGTGGGTGTTTAATTTAATTGAATTTTCAATCTGTTCTTGAAACTTATAAGTTAGAAAAAGGTAAAAAAAAAAGTTATTACCAAATTTTATAAAAATTAAATACATTTCGGAATAAATTCTTAATAAGCTTAAAATGGTTTTTCGGAAAATAATTTTCAGTGAGGACATTCTTTACGTTATAATCGAAAATAGCTATAAAGATTTTTAAATAAAAATGATTAAGCTATTTTTAACAAATAATATATATGACTTTAACTAAAATTTTAATAGTTATTTTGCACTTCCCTTGATAAATAGGAGCTGCTTAAGAATTTGATGGCAGTTAATAGTTATTTTATATACATGTGATGAGGCCCATTTATAAAACTCTTTATATATGTTACTCAGAGGCTTGCTTTATCAGCCCCTATACTCGAATACATTTTCCTCTTAAAATCAATTGTTCAAAATTAACATTTACTATCTTAAAAATTAAAAGCCACACACATTTAAAGTAAGAGATTTTCTTTGAAAAGAAGTAAACGCGAACAAAATTTCATGAATAAGGAAATTACTTTAGTAACTAGAAGTACTAACAAAAATACTGACATATAAAATTTCTAGTTATTCCTATAATATTGGTGTAAAATTTAGATTATGTTTCAAAAATTGTAGAAAAAAATTAGTCAAAATTAGAAATATATAACAAATATTATATTAGCTGAAAAGAAATAAATTTTTTTTGAATATATTCCTTGGAAATAACTTAATAATTTTAAAAATTAGTAAGGTAAATGTGTCAAAATAAGGAAAGTATACGAAATTTTGTGAAGTATGAAAAATAATGTTAGCTGAAAGTTTATTTTTCTGTATACTCTCTTTGGGAATGACATTTGAAATCAAGTTTTGGGAAGTATAACAAATAATATCTTGACTGAAATTCAATTTTTTTATATACACTCTTTGGAAATAACTGAATAACTTTGGAAGTTAGTATGAAAAATCTTACAAAATTAGAAATTTATATGAAATTTTGCAATGTATAGCAAATAATATTTTAGCTGGAAATCTACTTTTTGTATGCACTCTTTAGAAATAACTTAACTTTGGAAATTAGCATGAAAACTCTAAGAAAATTAGGAAAGTATATATGAAATCTCTTCGCAAGTATAACAAATAATATCTTCGCTGAAATTATTATTTTTCTATACACTCTTTGGTAATAACTTAATAATTTCGGAAATTTGCAGAAAAAATTTGGCAAAAGTAAAAATATATAGGAAATTTTGAAAATTATAACCAATAATATGTTAGCTGAATGGAAAATATTCCATTTTTTTTAAGCAATGTTTGGAAACAACTTTTGTTTTTATAAAGAAAAATCTGTGAAAATTTGGAAAGTATATGAAATTAAGGAAGGATAAATAGTACTTTAGCTGAAGATGAATAAATTCTATAATTTTGTAAATCTGTAGGAAATATCTGATAAAATTGGGAAAGTATAACTTATAATATATTAGCTAAAGTGAAATAAATTCTATTTTTTGGATACATTGTTGGGCAACTACTTTTGAAATTAGTAGGTAAAACCGGTCAAAATTAGGAAAGTATTTGAAATTTAGAAAGGTATACTAAATAATATATTAGCTGAAGATAAACGTATTCTATTTTTTAAACCTTTCTGGGAAATAACTTTGGAAATTCGTTGATAAATTTGAGAAAACTAAGAAAATATATGTAAGGAATTGCGGAATTTTACTTCAGTGAATTATACTTTGATTGAAATGAGATGAATCGATGATTTAAACTGCTTTGCGCAGTCAGCACTAGTATTAGAAGACGTATCCTTTCCAATGTATAAGCAGATCTAGCAGACAAAAGTGTTGCTGATGCTCTGTTAACAAGTCACCATTATCTGTTCGGCTTAATTTGACAGTAGACATAAATTCAGAAATATTAAGAAATTATGTTTTCCCCACTTACCTCTTGTTTACTTCTGGGTCATAGAAACGATTGTCACTGTCTCTTGGATATGTGTCATGCGCAGTCATGCCAATTTCGTACAAATTAGACAGTGACTGAGAGAAATTCGAAGCACAAAAGTCAGCGTTCCTGTCCAGTTTTAATCGAAACGGCCATATTTCGGTCTTACCTAGTGGAACATTTTTTGTTGAGGAATATACTGAGGAATTGATCATTTGGCCTAGAAGTATTATGAAGTTTTGCAGAGATATTAATGATATTAGGTTGGGGAATATGACAATAACTTTGGTAAAAACATTACCAAAGAGCACCGTCCCACCCGAATAGGTTGGGGAATAAGTTCGTAGCGTTTTTACCAAAGACTTATATTGAAACCAAAAAAATAGTTATATCAATAAATTAATCAATTATATAATGCTGTTTACAACCTCTTCACAACTCTCGACTAGTTTGTTGATGCCGTTCCGCCAAAAATAGACTGGTCAGGTGTCAAAGCAGTTGTTGAGCCAGTTTTGAAGGACCTCTTTGTTATTGAAGGTAACGGCCTTCATATGGTTTGACAAGGAGCGGAAAAGATGGTCATCGGTCGTTGCATGGTCTGGAGAATACGGCGGATGCTGAAAGACCACCCACTTGAGCTCTTGGAGTGCGACTTTGATGACTTGTGCAACATGGGGCCTGGCGTTATCGTGAAGGAGTATGGTTTGACCATGTCGCGGTCAGGTCTTTTCAGTCGAATAGCCTCATTCACGCGGTGTAGCTGAGCAATGTCAGATCCTTGTTGAGAATTCTTTTTGAGAATTTCTTAATGCACTAAGAGGTCCTTAAAAACTGGCTCAACACCTTCTTTGGCACCAGACCAGGCAATTGTTGTCGGAACGGCTTAAACAAATTAGTCGAGAGGTGGAAAGAAGTTGCAAACAGCAATATATAATTGATTAGCTTATTGATATAATTATTGTTTTTTTTTAAATAATAGCCTTTGGTAAAAACGCTACCTCTTAGTATCTTATGACTTTATATAATATCTTATGATGTTATCATAAATTTAAGAACAATGTCAGATTGTGGAAAACTTATCACTTTATTTCATATAACCTTTTATATTGATTTATTACCGTTGAGTGCAATAAATATATTGAAGTCTTGCTTTAAATATTAGAAAAATTGTAATTCTCTGTATAGTATACCATTGTGTATGAATATACATCAGTTTGAAATGTTCATCATATAAATATAACATTTAGAAAATTACTTTTACACATGCAAAAAAAAAATACGAGATGATTGGTGTCATATTCTCACATTTTATGAGTGATAAGCGAAAAAATTATGAAAGAACGAAAAGCAGAATATGCGAAAGGCTTAGAAGTTGAGTATTTCTGTAAACGATACGGGGATAGAATGTACAATATTGAAGTAATGTATTAAAATAGTATTGAATAATAAACACTTTCTACAAATATATATATCACATATTTTCATTTTTTTCTTCTTTTAAATATATTGATTTTTAAGTAGTTGTTTTCTTTGAATCTAAGTATTTGCTCATGCGTCAAATGAAGGAGTGTTCGTAATGATAACTATATAAGAAATCTCTATAAACATAGGAGAAACAAACTTCTAAATAACCGAAAACTCTATTATAACTGTAAGCAATTTACTGTTATATATTTAGGAAAATCAAGGTATATCAAATTTAGGCTTATCGCATTTTTCTTTCGATACTTTTATAATTCATTACTGTCCATTAAACTTGCTACACCAGGAAAGCGGCACACCACACACGTTAAATTTGCATGACAGGTAGAACTTGCTGTCATATGCAAATGATTAGATTTTCAGCGCATTCATACAAAGCAAGCGACAATAGCGACATCTACAATGTGTATAAAACCAGAGATTTGAAAGCAGTTTTCTCATACTCAATTTCCGTTTCAACGTTGTTTTCGGCAAAAAAAGTTGTTGTAATGCCTCGTGTAAGAAGAAGAAATGCCTATCAGCACGTGTCCGACTTTGATCGAGGAAGGATTATAGCCTACCGGGATTGCGGTTTATCGTACCGCAATATTGCTGCTCGTGGTGTCGGTCGAGACCCCATGACTGTTAGCAGAATATGGAATCGATGAGTTCAGGAAAATCAACCGAAATGTCATGCAGGATCTCAGCGACCCCCCATCACTAACAGCAGAGAAGACAGACATCTTATCCGCATGGTCACAAAGGATCGTACAGCCACGTCACGAACCCTGAGTCTAGAAATGGAGTCATTTGCAAGGCAACAAGTTTCTGCTCGAACAGTTCAACGACGTTTGCAGCAGCATGGATTGTCTGCACGGCGACCATGGCTTCGGCTACCATTAACGCTGCATCACAGGCAGGAGCGCCTTCAATGGTGTGATCAACGACGAACCTGGACACGGGAATGGCATCACGTCATCTTTACAGATGAATCTCGTTTCTGTATACAGGACCATAACGGCCGCATCCGTGTTTGGAGGCATCGTGGAGAACGCGCATTGCCAGCTTGCGTTGGACATCGCCATACTGGCGCATCTGCTGGAGTGATGGTATGGGGTGCCATTGGATACACGTCTCGATCCCTTCTTGTTTGCATTACCGGAACTTTGAACAGCAACCGTTACATTTCCGATGTGTTAAGGCCCGTGGCTCTACCCTATCTTCGAGGCCACCCTAATGCTTTGTTTCAACAGGCTAATGCACGACCGCATGTTGCCCGTACTGTTCTGAACTTCCTTGATACAGAACAGGTTCGACTGTTACCCTTGCCAGCACGTTCTCCTGATCTGTCACCAATTGAGAACGTGTGGACAATGGTTGCCGAGCGATTGGCACACCATCACTCCCCATCCACTACTGTCGATGAACTGTGGCATAGTGTTGAAGCTGCATGGACTGAGATCACCGTATATGCCATACAATCTCTGTTTGACTCCATGTCTAGGCAGATAAATGCTGTTATTGCAGCCAGAGGTGGCTGCTCTGGGTACTGATTTCTCAAGATCTATACATCATAATTTCCTGTAAATCTAATCACTTGTTCTTTCCACTATAATATATGTGTCCACTAAATATCGTTCTGTTATTTACATTCCTTCTTGGTGTAGCAATTTTAATGGCCAGTAGTGTAGTTTAAAATATAAATACGTGTTTAAAAAAATTGAAACTTAATTTCTAGTATTGTATTGATTATTCAAGAATTGTTCTTGTATAAATTACAAAGAAAAATATTTTAAATATAAATAAATATTAAAACTATATTATCTTCCTTACAAGCCCACATAAATATTCAATTCCATTTTTTTAAAATTTCTTTTTTTTTCAACTTAGAAATTTTAAGGTTGCTATTTATAATTGTTTGCTAATAAAACTCAATATTATTCTTTTAAATTAAAATAACTACAATTCAAAAGATATTCTTTATATGTGGTCAATATGTGTCCTTATATTAAAATTGCTTGCGTTAAAAGTAAATTCAATAAAAGAGGAAAAACTTTCACATACCAAGGTCATTCTCTCTTTCCAGTAAATGCTAACCAACTTCCGAAGCACACTTCAAAAATATCACCCAGGGAGTTGAAGTGACACTATGGCAGTGTCAGTAAACATATGTCACGTTTGTCCAAGATTCTAACTTAGAGAAAATTTCAAAGAAACGTGAAAGTATTTTTCAGTAGCTGTTATCTCGTATTTTGTTTTGAATATCTGTTTCTTAATTGACATCTAGTACATTATGAAAAAAATAACAATACACAAATTTATCGTTTGGCATATTATCTTAATCTATTAAAATGTGTTCCTCAAAGATTACATTAAAATTAAGCAAAAATATTTAAAATAATAATAAATAATTTTTCATTTCAAAACTATTTGCAACTAGGTGTCAAAAATGTTATGCAAATTTAAGCAAGATATAATTATAATATACATTTATAACAACCATTTCACACCAATGTAATTTCTGTAAATAGTTCTTTTTTCATTTTTATAAATGACTATTATTTACAATTACCCAAATTTGAAAATTCTGCCAAAATTTAACAATAGATATATTATTTTTTAAAATTAAAATACTAGATTATAAATATTTTAAATATTTTATTAAATTCCATAAAATAAAAGTTTTAATCATCAAATAATAAAGGTTGGCCATTTTTTTTATTCGAATACTTATATCATACAAATAGCAAGTTTGATAATATGTTTTTTTGTGTGAAAGTTAAACAGGACATCATTTGCCAGTTATTGTTATTTTTTAATTTGATAACATCGGGGAAATAAATTCGGCGTTTTTGATCGAATACGCGAAATTAATTTAATGATAAAGGGGTGTTCAGTACAAGAAACAAATTAATAATTATTTGAAAAAATTGGTTAATTTTGTTAGGATATACATTAAACCCTATTTTGAAAGAGCAGAGTTTTGAATGTTAATAAAACAGTTTTTCTTTATATGTCAATTTATATAAAATGCTCAGTAATTCCTTTATTCGATATTCACTTATGGATTCGAATAAAGGTAAATATTCGAAGATTTAGCTTTTGCACGTTAAAAAATCTACAGCATTCATGGTAAATTGAAAAGTCTGGATTCATTTTATCTCAGATGTTTGGCAACACCAATGAACGTCAATATTATAATTTTCTCACTCACATAATGCGATACGTAATCGGAAAGTAAGTACCGTTTTGAAAAAAAATGTATAATTTTTTTCAAGTCAATATTATTATTACATGAAGAAACATATATCTTAAACAATTTTTTCTATATTTTTTCCGCCAATGTTAAAATACTTTCATAACGGGTTACCAGCTTTTCTTCATATTTTTTATAGAAACTTCTCGCCAATGACGACAACTACGACTCCACAGCATTTTTCACTTCATCGTCAGATTCAAAGCACTCGCCACCGAGCAACTGCAAGAACAAGTGGCAGTCGGACGTCGCCAAATTTGGCCTGTAAGATGGTTAATAGAACTGCTTCAAACGAAACTGTTAAATCATCGTTTGAGTGTCATGAACAGGACTGGGCCGAGCGTTGTCATGGTGTTACACAACTGCTTTAATCAGCATTCCTCTCCTTTTATTCTGAATTGCACGCCGTATCTTAAATTATCGCGCTGAATTGACGATTTCACCTTTGGGAAGAAATTCAGTAAACAAAACCCTTTTCATATTTCAGAACACAAAGCACGTTGTTTCTTGTGCTGTCATTTTGAAGTTTAGTCTTTTCGGAAATTGAATGTGTATCCACTCCATTGGCAGTTGTTCCAATTAAGGTGTGACATGGCGAACCCACATTTCATCATCTATCATAATTTGGCTAAAAAATTCCTCTCGCTCTTATCTGAAATGCGTGAGAAATGCCAATGCCTTTTCAACTCGCTTAGTTTTGTGGGTTTAATTGAGCATTTTTGGAATCCATCGTGATCACAACTTGTTACAACCTAAGGGTGAAAATGTGCTTTGGGTCCCCTGCTTGGAGAATTTTTAAAAAGTCGCCAACTGGCGCGTTTTTGCGTGTTGTCTCGCGGATTTGAATGCTCCGAGAGACACTTCACAAAATCGTTGTTTTTATGTCGATGAACCGAAATCCGTGTTTTTAACGAATTTCACCGTTGGTATGGCAACGAAAACAAAAACAATGGTTTTTTTTACGAACTGTATAACACAAAATATACTACAATATAGAGAAAAATTATCATATTTTTAAAAATTAATAAAAATACGCAGAGACAAATAAATAACTCACATACTACCTCCAGGGCAAATTCAACAATAATAAAATGCCATGCATCAAAATTTAAATTCTACGGTTATTTCAAAATCAAAATAATTAGCGACCAATAGGAATACTGAAACAAAAGAGTTGTTAATGAGCATGCGCCACAAGGAGTGCATTTAGGATGAAATAGCCAGGGTTACCCCGCTTGGCACGTCTATTGCACATTTGGCAAGAAAGGGGTACCCAAACCACAGATTAACCCAACCTAAGTGATCTGTTTCAATTTCGTACAAAACAGTACGTAAAATTTGTATAAATTCATTTAAAAGCTTCGTCATAGTGAAACGCCTATCCTTAGGGTTTTTTTCAGCAACATTCCTTACCAGATCATCGTTTACAACAGAAAACTGACAACTCCGAGCCTCATCGTGAATATTTTTTCGACCTTCATTAAACATTCTAACCCAAGTACTCACCATTCCATCACTCGTCGTTCCTTCACCACAAACATCTTTAATTTATCTATAAATTTCAGCCATTTTTCACATTTCTTGAGTTTAAAAATCGAATTACATCATGATGCTCACAGTTGGCGGATCTGTAATTGTCTTAAAACATTATAAATGTGTATGGTAAGCTAAAAACTGAACGTAGATCAACCTAAATGGTGTTAGTTGAAAGCTAATAAACAAGGAAGTAATATGGCGGCTGTACAGTGGAACGATACTTACTTTCTGAATGGACCTCTAGCAATGGAGGTTCTGTAACCTGGTGAAGAAAATTATCGCTCGGGTTTCCAGAAGGTGTGAGGTTCTATATCTGATCCAGCCAAAGAAAATCGTGCTGAAAGAGCCTAAGCATGTAAAACTTTCTTTAAATGAAATGTTCTTCTACTGATGAAGAATAGCCGAGAAAGTTGGATGACATTTCAGGTGGTGACTTCAACACTTATAATGGCTCAAAATGACGTAGAATTTCACTGTGTTTAATGAAGTCAGTTAGTAAAAACACAGGCAACTGTGAATACATATATTAACCTTACCCAATCAAAGTGATTAAAAACTTTAGACTTCTGTAATACTAATAAAATTAACTGTGGGAAATATATTTCTAAAATAAACATGAAAATATATCTCTTATTATCTTTGTTATAAACATGCACTGGCATTTAAAATATTTCAGTATTTAATGTACATAATTATGTATACTTCAAGAATTTTAATGAAGCCTGAATTTGTTAAAATAGTAATTGATGACACATGTCAGTGGATATCCATTTTGAAATTTATGTAAAAGCAATGAACAAAGGAATTCATTTGTTTCTTCAAAGGAAAAGCTGAAATAAGGATAAATATGAAACAATTTATTGAAGGTAGCAAATTAAGTTTCGAAATAAAATTCAGAATAAAAGGGACAAAGTTAATTTGCAAAACCTAAAGAAAGAAGAAATCACTCTCTCATTAACTTTTTAATCAAAGTCTTCAATATTTCTAAATTAAAATTCTCTTCTGAAGGAAAGACGATTGTAACTATAGGTTGATTAAGACTAAAAAAATAACATATTTAATAAAAAATATTATTAAGCTTTATAACGTATAAAATCTTTCAATTATATGGATTAAAATTGGTTTAATAATTACTTTCTGTATTAATCGCCTTAGATTCATATTTTTTTGTCTCAATTAAAAAATAGATTTAACTTTCCTAACAGAAGAAAACTCGAATGATATTTATCTCTTAAAATGGTATTTATTACATTTACCTGAAAATATCAAAGTCTACATATGATCTGAAAATATAAGCTGTCTTATAAATTTATAAATTCTCAATATTATTTCTTCAAAGTAGATATAATTGTGGTATTATTTGTTTGTATAATGCACCTAAGATTTTTACAAATATTTTATACTGTTATAAATCTGTATTTTTTTTCCTTGATAAGCATACGTTCAGTGATCAACTGTTTTTAAATGGCTCCTTATTTCATTATTTGTAAATAAAATTGTGTCCAAATATCTTTATTTGCTGAATAATGGCAATTTCGATTAAAAAATTCAAAATCAAATATCTTAAAATATATTGAAATTAATCTTCACCACAAAAATATTTATATTGATTTTTATAACCTTAAATAAAGTATTAAATTGAAATTCCTTAAGATGCATTGGTCAACACGGAAATAAGACATAAAATTAATGAAAGAAAACTTTTGAGGAGAAATAAGAATCTCAAGAAATAAAAATTCAAGATGAATCAATAAGATCTGGAGATAAAACATACTATCTTTATATAAATTTGTTACATTTTATTTCAAGATTACATAAACTGAAATGATAAACGAAGATAATATATTTTGATTAATTTTCAAAAATAAAATTTCTATGAAAATTTAAGGTTTTAAATTATGAAATGAAAAAAATTAGAATCTTCTACGTGTGTGTATATATATATACACACGTAAAATATTATAATTTTATTATTATTCTATTAATTCTAAAATTATATTTTCTATTAATATATATATATATATATATATATATATATATATATATATATACATATATATATATATATATATATATATATATATATATATATATATATATATATATATATATATATATATATATATATATATATATATATATATATATATATATATATATATATATATATATATATATATATATATATATATATATATATATATATATATATATATATATATATATATATATATATATATATATATATATATATATATATATATATATATATATATAATATATATATATACATATATATATATATATATATATATATATATAATATATATATATAATATATATATATATATATATATATATATATATATATATATATATATATATATAATATATATATATATATATATATATATATATATATATATATATATACATATATATATATATATATATATATATATATATATATATATATAATATATATATATATATATATATATATATATATATATATATATATATATATATATATATATATATATATATATATATATATATATATATATATATATATATATATATATATATATATATATATATATATATATATATATATATATATATATATATATATATATATATATATATATATATATATATATATATATATATATATATATATACATATATATATATATATATATATATATATATATATATATATATATATATATATATATATATATATATATATATATATATATATATATATATATATATATATATATATATATATATATATATATATAATATATATATATATATATATATATATATATATATATATATATATATATATATATATATATATATATATATATATATATATATATATATATATATATATATATATATATATATATATATATATATATATATATATATATATATATATATATATATATATATATATATATATATATATATATATATATATATATATATATATATATATATATATATATATATATATATATATATATATATAATATGTATATATATATACTCGGAACATATGGATAAGCATATAATCATATAATATATATATATAATTGTGTGAGGGTGTGTTGCTTAATATTTATCAATTTTTGACAAATTAGAAATAATTTATTATTTTACTAAGTGCTTATTTTTTAATGGAAGATTATTAAATAATTACTTGTAAAGCGTATAGTCAATATTTACGGTGACCTTAAATAATTGGAGAAAAAATGTTCAATCTCTGCGCATAGTTTTATTTCTTGAATAATTCAAAATCTCACGCAGTTTTTCTTGAGTAAACTTGCACTTGTTTTTTTTGCCACCAATAAAACATGTAGAAAATTCCAGAACAAACGTGAGTACCGAGTGCCATTAAGGAAATTATGTAACATAATTTCTTTCCTGAAGTTCCAAACTCACTCCTTACATCCCTCTATAATTTTTGTAAGTGCTTATTATGATTTCCTTTTCTTACTCCTTTGGGATAACAAAGAAATATTTTGTTAACAATCAGGATCTTTCCAGTCAATATGAAAATACTTACACTGTTAAATAACTTCATTAGCATAATATATTTGCATTTAAGTTTTATAAATAAAATTTCTGATTAATAATCAGATGCATTTGTTACCCCGTATTTTTTCCTGATATGTTTAAGGTTTGAAATATATTCACTTTCATATTCAGAATTAGAGTATTCTGAAAATCTATATATTTACCAATTTATTAAACCACCAGAGGATTCACTCCCTCAATTTTACCAATGCTAAATTGTGGGCGTGGATCCTCTGGTGGTGCCATCTATCGCAGGAACTTTGAGCAATCAGGGATATAGAATACACCTTTTGATTTATTGATGGAATAAGCCATCTTAAGAGCAGAAACATTTGCTTTCATGCCTGTATGTGCATTGGCGTACTTCCTTGTACCAGGAACAGAATTGTACTCTACCAAATTGACGAAAGTTGCAAAGTCTGTAATTTTAAAAAAGAACAAAGCAGAAAACCTCCAATAAATGACTTACTAGAGGTATCGTTTCACATGTAGGACATTGCCATCAATATCTATTTAATGCACCTCAGTCCCCTTTAGTGAACTCGATGGTACTTTAGTTAAATTGCTATTCGTATTCACTGCCTTTTTTGTACTGTAACTCTTTAACTAACAAGGCCAAAGCTACCTCTCTTGCTTGTCTGTCGAGGTTGGAGCTCGAGAACCTTCCAAGCGTCTTCTTATATAACATGTGAAGACAGCCAACTATCTATGATTATTCTGGAAAGCACATTCTTCCTCTTCTTCTTCTTCTTAGAATTGGGTTTGTATGTCATTGGGCACCTCTGCTTTTATCAGCATTTTGTACCATTAACTCCAAACCCAATGTTTCCTAGTTCCAGTTGCTCGGGTCATCCACTTTATTAATAAAGTCCGATAACACTTTAATGGAGTCAAGGTGTAACTCTCTAGTATGGATGATGCCTAAAGAGGTTAATCTAGGGAAGGCAAGAGCCTCGCATTCATAAATGATATGCTCTGCCGTTTCCTCTTGCGTATGACATTTCCAGCAGATAGGGTCTTGCTGAAATAGTCCCATCTGGTCAGAAAGTCAGTCATACTAGGGATAGCTTCCTGACTTTCACCAGAAGATGGTTTGGAGGTCATTTCAACCTCAAGTGAAGGATTCATTACTGCCCCTTTACTAGAATGCCTCTGAGTTCCCTTGTCTTTTTCAGCAAGGTCAACTTCAGAGGCATCACCTGTAGATGCAGAAAGGATTGTTATTTCTTGTGTCTTTTCAGCCACAAGATAACAATTTATAAGCTCAGGTAATATAAGTCCACCCAGCATTGCCTGAGATACTGGGCAAGGCAAATTACTCTAGAAGTTTGCCAGGCAACTAGAGGCTCCGTTAAGACACCAATACCGCGGTGCCAATTAGCCCTAGGCACGGAACGCATAACACCAGGGTTTACAGGTGCTGGTTCGCGGCCTCTGATTCTATATTCAAGGCTATCCTGTCATTCCTACAGGACGTTCGGTGATCCACCGCCTACCGACGCGCCTGGTAGCTGCTCAGGCCCCAGGTGGAAAGCACATTACGCGGTAATATAAAAATGCCTTACAGCATCTTAAATCCCTTCAGCTAAGTATTTGGCGGTGCCAAACAATGTCATAATAGCTTCTAAATATTTACAAAGAATTTATATTATATTAAGTTAATTTAAAGAGTCTTCAGAAACTGACATATTAGTAAAATTGGTATTATGTTCCCCAGGAGGGAGTATTTTAACATTTTAAAATTTTATTTTCTATTCAAGAATAAATGCAACTAACTGAATGGCTTGCGAAATGATTACATTATTTTCGCAACTGTTAATATAATAGCCACTGAATATTTCCGGTTTTTCCTTTATTAAAAAGTTCCTATAAAGAGTTTTAAATATTTCTGAATCTGACACGTTAGAAAATTGATAATACGCACCTGGAGAGAAAGAGTCCTTAAATTTATTCGAGAAGCGCGGGGACACCTTTTCCTCCCTCACTTAAGGACAGTTAAAAATGGAAACAAAGGGGAGATATAATTTCGCGGTTATTTATTAACTGCAGCAAAGAGGCTTGGAAAATAAATTTGGGAGCAAAACTGGATTAAAGGGTTAATTTAGAATCTGGAGAAGAAGATTTTAATGGTTTTCTCCGGTTTTCATTACTACTTAATTATCGTCTTAAAAGTTGTTGAAAATAAATTTCTATAATAAGATAATGACTGTAATTATACTTGCTGTGTTTTCGAATAGAAAAATAAACATCTTGTATCTTCACATTTTCTACAGTAAAGAGGTCTTTGTAAATGAAAATGAAAGGGGACTTGCAGAAAATATTTAAAAGTTTATTGGAATATTAATATTTTGCTTCGTTTCTAGGGCCTTGATTTAATTAAGGTTTTTTATTCTCATGTTCTCACAATAATTCAGAAATGTATTAAAATCGTAATATTTTAAAGAATGGAAATCATGCATATTTATTGAATTATTTTAGGAATTAAATGAATTACAACTATTATAATTTTCGAAACAAATAGTGGGGCATTTTTATTTTTTAAAGTTGAATTTTAAAAAGAGGCATTTGAGTACATTCTAAAATTATTTTAAAGTAGTTTATAAAATGCATTTTGAAAAATATGAAAATTATTGAAAGCATTGCCAATAAGTATTCAAAAATGTTTAACTTGTATTTACAAATATAGATGTTATACAGTAAGAAGAGTTGTGTGAAAGTTTTATATATGAAAGTGATATATATATATATATATATATATATATATATATATATATATATATATATATATATATATATATATATATATATATATATACATATATATATATATATATATACATATACATATATATACATATATATATACATATATATATATATATATATATATATATATATATATATATATATATATATATATATATATATATATATATATATATATATATATATATATATATATAAACACGATTTTTGAATAAATTTTGAAATTTTTTCTAATTTGGATTCATAACCCTTCTTATGATGAATAATTGATGTAATAGTTTTCGACAATATCAAAAAATATTGAATTTATTTTTCATTTAATTTAATTCTTTCCTGTGTAATAGATTTTATAACATAGATAAGTATTATAAATATGAACTTCTTTTAGGAAGTAAATATTAATAAGATTAAACATTTTTCAACATTTCTTATCCGTTTTATTTTTGATTGACTGATTATTAAGCTCATTTTCATAAAAACTGGGTGCCAACTACTTGGATGTTGAAAATAATTCAGAAATTCTGGGTGGGTAAGAATTCTACAGAAAACTATAAAAATTGGGCTTATAGTATCATCCCCTTGTTATATTCTTTTCAGTTTTGTTGTTCATAAATACGTTCACTAAATGGAATATTAGTAACTGTCCCATTTAATCTTTAACATCACAAAATATTGTAACTTTCGTTGGTGTAATATATCCTTCAACGAAAACTCCTTAGTTTAAAATAGCATAAAACATTTATTAATACGTTATATACAATTTTTAAACATAAATTCTCTGCTTTGAATCACAAAATAATACTTAAAATGGCGTAAACAATAAACTCAAAACCGTTTCCTATTGCAAAAATAGAACAAAGGAAAAAAATTATTGCCATTCGCAATTTAAAATATAATTTCAAAAAAAGACAGTAATCATGTAGAGTGTCCATCCAACAATAACAACAGAAATTATCTTTAAGTTATCTTTTTGTTGTTCTTAATATTACACTTATAAAACATGTCACTTTGATGGCTTTTAAAATTCTTAGAAAAATAACGAAAAACAATTTCACATATTTATATTTATCTCTTCTTCTGACGCTTATCTTTTGAAAGAGATAAGTAAACATTAAAATTTATTTTCTTCAAAAGCTTTTAAGACTGAAATTTTGCATGTGGTATATCTTCGGATACTAGCACATTTGATTCAATGGTCAAAAATATTTAGTCAATTGGTTTTACATATGTAAAATTCACAGTAAAAATAATTATGATTACCTCTTGGTGGGTGCCATTATCTCACATAAAGTAAGCCCGATCAGCAACAGCGGAAACTACGAAATCCAGAATATAAATTATAGAGAGAGTGTGTAAAAGATACGCGGGAAAAATGTAGAAAATGGAAGCACAGCAAACCCCTTATAACGCCATATATTTGTTCCGCGTTATAGAAAAACGCGTCGCACGAGCATTTTCGCAAAACGCGCTTGTATGACCTCGTATAACGCGTTATATACAAATGATGCACGTCTAAATTTTCTTGTTAAAGGGGGTTTAAATCGAATATTAAGAAAACACTATATTATGAACGAAATATGAAAGTTTTATTAAAATCAAATTAAGAACATTGTAAATCAAAAACTTTATACAAATGCAACTAAAAAAAAATTTAATCTCAAATAAATCAATTAATTCCAATGATATTTTTTTATTTATTTATTTTATTTTTAATTTAGTAAAATGTTCAAAAGTCAATAATATACTTTAATTTAACTTTATATGAACACAATTGATACAAAGAGAAAATGTAAGCGAAATGGATAGTGAACTGCGCAAGTCATAAATATTTCGCAGTAAAGAAATATCCCATGAGGAATTGACGCGTTCGTTATATGAGGGAAAACACGCGTGCTACGAAGGACATGAAATCGCGTAATATGAAAACGCGTTTTAACAGAACCGTGTTATAGGGGGGATTACGGAAAAATGCACTGAATAATAAAAACGTTTTACAAAAATGCCTCATACTATTAGGTTGGGGAATAAGTTCGTAGCGTTTTTACTAAAGACTTTTATTTAAACGAAAAACAATAATTATATCAATAAGATAATCAATTATACATTCACCGTTGTGTTGGCAACCTCTTCCCACCTGTTGAACGATTTGTTGATGCCGTTCCGCCAAAAATCACCTGGTTTGGGGTCAAAAAAGTTGTTGAGCCAGTTTTTAAGGAACTCTTGGTGCACTGGGAAATGCTCGAAATGAATGCCTGAGTCAACAAGCAGCTCTACATTGCCCAACAACACCGCGTGAATGAGGTTATTTGACTGAAAAGATCTGATCAGCAGGGTCAAACCATACTCCTTCACGACAACGTCAGGCTCTATGTTGCATCAGTCGTCAGCCAGATCTGCTTCTGAGGAGGACGTCGGTCATTGTTAGAAGCTCACCTTAAACGAGATTTCTACCCTGATTTAAACAAAACTGAACAACCTTCCGAAAACCCCTCCCGACTACTCTTAGTTTTTTTTCAAAATATCCGAGGGATCTCTCCACTTAGTCCGAGATCCCACTAAACTGCTTTTATCGCGCTTCTTGAGTGGCCACACAAGAGCATTCATTTTTAAGCAGGGACAAAAAATGGAATGCCACTAGTCGTGTACCAAGTTGAGATGGCTCCACCCCCCTAGGGCCTGTTTAGTTAGGGCATCTTTTTCATTATCGGAAGATAGTGTTCGAATCTCGGCCATAATGATGATCCGTCGTATTCACTAAAAGTGGCTGGTTCACACTAAATAGATGATGTGGTCGTGCTGGCCTTTTTGGGTTAACATAGCGAAGTGGTAGGGCCCCGGACTTTACCAAATGGTTATCGGGTTATGCCCCACCATCTCCGAGAGCCTGGCCTTTTTGGGTAGACGTCATTCTTATTATCGGAAGGTAATGACTTCTTTAAACCGGTTCCGGATTAACAAAAAAAACCGTATTGTTCCCTAATGGTGGCTGGGGCACGTTGAAAATGAGAGTGGTCGCAATGTCCTCCAAGTGAAGTGATACTTCTGGGGATGGCAAATCATGTATTGGGGTTATTTTCTTGGTTTAAAACCACGAAGACTCCACACGGCTGCTTCTATCTAACTGGTAGAGCCCAACTCAGGACAAGTTATGGGAAAGCATGCTGCTGCAACAACACAACATCCCCTGCTTATATTCTGGAGTGTTTAAATTTTAGCAGAAACGAAATTCTGAGGGACCCTAACCTTGTTTAGTCTTTTTAGGTGTTTTCGGATTCATAGGGATTGTCTAGCTTTACTAGATAATCCCGAGATTAATAACAACGGCACTAATAATATGAATTCTCATTCTTTTGTTGTGTTCTAGATAATACAATGATACATTTTCTAGTTACATATGTGACAGTAAAATTCTTAAAACTCCAGCTTAGACCTAAAAACTTTAAATTATGAATAATTGATATAAATATTCTAGGCAAACATTACTCAGTCATAAATATTCTAGGCATTAAAATTAATGAAGTTCAATATATTTCATGTAAGTGTGTGTGTGTTTAGCCATTTTCTATGAAACACTATTCGAGACATTTTTGTGGCTCATCTCTGCAAAACGCCAAAGAATTCAATAAAACGTAAGTTGAGTACTTAAAAGGAATTAATATTTCTGTGTAAAATTCTCATATTTAACAACTAGAATATGATATTCTTTTTTGTATTCCATGGTTGCCTTAAAGAAAACAACTATTTATTATATTCCTTAAATAATTGAGTAGATCAATTATTAGCATTTATGCAAATCTTGTACTATAGCCTACCTTCCTTTTTAAACGTTTTAGACATATTTGATTTTTATCATCCTGTTCTCAATCATTATCAATCATTCAAAATTAACTTTGCTAGAAAAACCACATTTCCAAAACAGCTGCTTTTCTGATATTAGTTATGGTGAAAGGAAAAATTTTCTCTACATATATTCTTCATTGAAGCTTGGTATTATTCCACAAAGAGTTTTTTCCCCAAATATTTGCCTTATGAAAAATTATTTCTTGAATAGTTTGACAAGTAATATGTTCAGGAAAATAAATAGTTTTCTTCCTAATATGGGTTGACATTGTCGCTATTTTGCAAGTTTTTCTTGGAGTATTAAAAATATTATATTTTTATCTGCAGTGATTAAAATATATATTGATTATAAGGAAAACAAAAACACCCTACCTGTAATTCTGCTAAATTTTGTTTAATTATAAAAACTATCGATCTTTCTCTTAAATAAATTTATTTTTCAAATAAGAAATTTTTAAATTTTGAAAATATACATGATTTTCAATCAAATTAAGTATATTTATTGCTGTGCTAATCAATATAAAGAGCGAAAGTTCTACAAATCCATCAGATGTTTTTATTTAAAAAAAATTTTAGTTTTGAAATCATAGTATAATTTTAAATCGAAAAAATGTATGCCTATAATATTTAACTGAATTAATAATCACATTTATTTTTTTCATAATTGCTTAATCATTTATGATGACGTGTATGTCATTTCTTCCTCTCTCTTTCTCTATTTGCATATATATATATATATATATATATATATATATATATATATATATATATATATATATATATATATATATATATATATATATATATATATATATATATATATATATATATATATATATATATATATTTATATTATATATATATATATATATATATATATATATATATATATATATATATATATATATATATATATATATATATATATATATATATATATATATATAAACACTACTATATATATATACATATATATATATATACAAACAAATATAAATAAACACTACTAGCCTTTAAATTGCTACACCAGGAAAGGGGCACACCACACACGTGAAATTTGCATGACAGGTATAACTTGCTGTGATATGCAAATTATGAGATTTTCAGCGCATTTATACAAAGCAGGCGACAGTAGCGACATCTACAATGTGTATAAAACCAGAGATTTAACAGCAGTTTTCTCATACTCAATTTCCGTTTCAACGTTGTTTTTGGCAAAGAAAGTTGTTGTAATGCCTCGTGAAAGAAGAAGAAATGCTTATCAGCACGTGTTTGACTTTGATCGAGGAAGGATTATAGCCTACCGGAATTGCGTTTTATCGTATCGCAATATTGCTGCTCGCGTCGGTCGAGACCCCATGACTGTTAGCAGAATATGGAATCGATGAGTTCAGGACAATCAACCGAAATGTCATGCAGGATCTCAGCGACCCCCCATCACTAACAGCAGAGAAGACAGACATCTTATCCGCATGGTCACAAGGGATCGTACAGCCACGTCACGAACCCTGAGTCGAGAAATGGAGTC
This sequence comes from Latrodectus hesperus, assembly GCA_037975125.1. Classification (NCBI taxonomy): domain Eukaryota; kingdom Metazoa; phylum Arthropoda; class Arachnida; order Araneae; family Theridiidae; genus Latrodectus; species Latrodectus hesperus. The sequence continues at coordinate 64,644,677 of CM075861.1, forward strand.
ATTTGCAAGGCAACAAGTTTCTGCTCGAACAGTTCGACGACGTTTGCAGCAGCATGGATTGTCTGCACGGTGACCATGGCTTCGGCTACCATTGACGCTGCGTCACAGGTAGGAGCGCCTTCAATGGTGTGATCAGCGATGAACCTGGCCGCGGGAATGGCATCACGTCATCTTTACAGATGAATCTCGGATCTGTATACAAGACCATGATTGCTGCATCCGTGTTTGGAGGCATCGTGGAAAACGCGCATTGCCAGCTTGCATTGGACATCGCCATACTGGCCCATCTGCTGGAGTGATGGTATGGAGTGCCATTGGATACACGTCTCGATCCCTTCTTGTTTGTATTACCGGCACTTTGAACAGCAACCATTTCATTTCCAATGTGTTAAGGCCCGTGGCTCTGCCCTATCTTCGAGGCCTCCCTAATGCTTTGTTTCAACAGGATAATGCACGACTGCATGTAGCCCGTACTGTTCTGAACTTCCTTGATACAGAACAGGTTCGACTGTTAGCCTGACCAGCACGTTCTCCCGATCTGTCACCAATTGAGAACGTGTGGACAGTGGTTGCCGAGCGATTGGCACGCCATCACTCATCATCCACTACTGTCGATGAACTGTGGATTAGTGTTGAAGCTGCATGGACTGAGATCCCCGTACATGCCATACAATCTCTGTTTGACTCCATGCCTAGGCGGATAAATGCTGTTATTGCAGCCAGAGGTGGCTGCTCTGGGTACTTATTTCTCAAGATCTATGCAACCTAATTTCCTGTAAATCTAATCACTTGTTCTTTGCACTATAATGTATGTGTCCAATAAATATCGTTCTGTTATTTGCATTCGTTCTTGGGGTAGCAATTTTAATGGCCAGTAGTGTGTGTGTGTGTGTATATATATATATATATATATATATATATATATATATATATATATATATATATATATATATATATATATATATATATATATATATATATATATATATATATATATATATATATATATATTATATATATATATATATATAAATATATATATATATATATATATATATATATATATATATATATATATATATATATATATATATATATATATATATATATATATATATATATATATATATATATATATATATATATATATATATATATATATATATATATATATTAGAACGTTAAATTAGATTTATTTTTAAAATATACTTTAATTACTGTAACATAATAATAGCATTTAAATAGAAATACTTTGATTTCACCATAGCTGTTTTGACTTAGGATTTGTGTATATACTTTTACGAAGGTTCAGGTGAGCTTCTGATTATATATATACCTTAAGGTTAACGGGTTTCGAATACTCGCCCATCCGCAATTGCCTCGTAATTTTGAAACACAGTCATGTGACAAAGTCATACCTGAGCTGGCACACTCCTCTCCAAATTCACACCACACCAACGGAGGAACTTTGGACCGACATAGACATGTTCCTAACCACGGAGCTCCAGCAATCCAGTGAGGGAGAATGTGGTCACCCTCCCAATCATTGTCTGCGGCAAATGGTGCTTTCCTTAAAGGAAAGCAGCATAAACTGCTGCTGGCCGCGTAAGCTGTCAATTTTTGCGTATATTTGGTACATATGTAATTTAATTCTTTTTAAAATGCATATAAATATTAGGATTGTGAGTATAGATATTTTGAAAATATAAATAATATTATCATATGATAAATACATTAAAATACATAAATTTATCCTAATTGTTTTATCTTGACATTTGTGTAAGTGTATTAAGTATTCCCATTTTTCTCTTATCATAAGTATAAGTATTTATAATTTTATAAGTATTTAATAATTTTTAAAATATAAACTACCTATTAAAATAATAATCATATTCCACTAAATTTTCTATTTACTTCTTCCTAATCATATTATCTGCTCATCTTAAAATCATTTTATATGCTTATTTCAGTTTTATTATCTAAAGATATGCAGAGGTTATAAAATTTTAATGTGTATATGAAGCTTTTAAAATTCTAATTTCTTGGCATATTTACCATATTACATCATTGTATAACGTAATGACAATAAAAAATGTATAAACACTATATCATATCTAATAAATTATAGTTAGATAAGTTTTTACGGGCTGAGATATGTCGTAATTTCTCAAATTCAACAAATTATGTCAAAGTTAAACTTTGAATATTACAAAATTCCAAATACTTTATTCTCCCTATATGTAATTAATATAAATTTTAAGCATTTAACTTAATTTTTTGTATTAAAAAGGCATAATATATCTCAATTTTATGTCAATTTAATATCACATTTATTAATTTTAAAAAAATTACTTTTACGGTAGATATTTGTTCAACACAATATTCCCCAAGAAAATAAAAGAAAAAATTCCATCTCCAAATAACACTGAAAAACTGAAAATTTTGAGTTAAGTTTAAAACTAAAAGTGAAAAATAACAAACGATAAATACAACTAAACACTTGAAATATGTGTTACTTTAAATCCTAATTATTTATTTCAATATGATTTATAAATATAAAAAAGTATTTAACCAATCAATGTTTCTGACTAAATTTAAAAGTCATTTCATTTAATTAAAAAATAAAATATATATAGTAATTTAGCTAAAGGAATCCTTTATATTATGTGTTGTTGTGCGTGATGCTTATGACTCTTGGACAAGCCAAGCTCACTATGCCTTTGGCAGTACGAATGAAGTCAAAAGAGAGCGTCTTTCGTTTGGATCAGAGCACCACGAAGGTGAAAGTACGACTTTGCTCTTTTTAAGGTGCTTCGTCATTTTGAACCACGGTCAAGTGACGAGGCCACACCTGAATTGGCACCCTCCACTCCACATCCACGCCACACCAGCGGAAGGACTTTGGACGTCACATATTAACGTGGACACGTCCCCAACCCAATGAGTTCCAGCAACCCAGTGAAGGAGAGTTCACCGTGGTCACCCTCCCAACCACTGCCCGCGGCTAATGATGCTTCACTTTGCTGAGCTTACGGGAAGCGCGGCGTGATGCCACTGAGCCACTGGAGCTACTTATATTATGTAATATATATATATATATATATATATATATATATATATATATATATATATATATATATATATATATATATATATATATATATATATATATATATATATATATATATATATATATATATATATATATATATATATATATATATATATATATATATATATATATATATATATATATATATATATATATATATATATATATATATATATATATATATATATATATATATATATATATATATATATATATATATATATATATACATATATATAATAAATATATATATCCTTGGCGAATTGAGTGAAATGATGAATTATTTCCTAAAAATTTAAAGAGTTGATTCTCTCTTTTTTAAAAAATAATTTATACAATAGAAGCATTTTTTTTAAGAATTGGTAGAGACCGGTAATAAAGTTCTTAAATAAGAAAAATAACGTATTAAAGATTTATAATAACTGATGTTTTTTTTTTTTACCTAATTACTTTTCTTCTTTAATAGAATACTGTTAGAAAGAATTATTTAGCACCACAGTAAAAAACATATGGAAAATATGTTTCACACTTAATAACAGTACTTACATTTATTCTATCGATACAAATTAATCAATAATATCGTTTTTTGATTAAAAACTACATTTAAAAAAATTTTCTTCCATTTTTTCTAAATATTAAAGCATTTGGCATTTTCTTAAGCAAAAAAAAAAGGTATTTTAATCCTGTTAGTTATTCAACTGTTCCTTTAGTTGGTGATCTTTTCGCTATGCCATTCTCTTATTCGATATCTGAAAACTACTTTTTGTTCTGCTTCATTCGTTATTTTTACGTACATATCACGCATGTAAGTCTATGTTAAAAAATTTTTCGGCAGTAATTTCAAGCAGCAAAGCCTGTACGTGCCGTATACATACATACATATGTATATATATATATATATATATATATATATATATATATATATATATATATATATATATATATATATATATATATATATATATATATATATATATATATATATATATATATATATATAGAAGCTGACCCAGCCACGCGTTGCAGTGGCTGAGTAATTATAATACATTGAATCAATTTTTTACTAACTCCTTTGTACAATCAAATAAATATTTTCTAAAAAAAATTAAAATAGGTTCATTCATATGAGATTAAAAATAAAACGTTTCACCAAAATTTAAAAGTAACATGTAAAGTATCGAAATTTTGAAATTAAGCACAAATCAACAAATAATTTCTGAATTTGCATTTTATTCATCTTATATTAAATTATAGTTTGTAATCAGTGGCTTACTTATAAAATATATTATATAAATTAAAAACATCTAAAAATAAATTGTTATAAATGAGGTAGATAACATTGACATCGAACTATTATTTTTTCAATTTTAAATTATTAAAACTAAAAAATTTTTCCGAGGCATTATACTGAAATAAAGAACAATTAAAGAATTTATCATTTGAATATTTAAATTAGATAAAAATGTACTGCTGAAAAAATTATAATTATCAAATTATATAATAAAAATTAAAGGCCATCAAGAAATACTTACATGTTTTAGAGGTGGTATGAAAATTAGTAGAGAAAAACAGTAATAAATAAAATTTTATTTTACTATTTATAATATTAAAAATATTCAAACTGAACACTGCACAATAATAACACAATACAAAGTATAATTATGAAAATGATTCACGAAAAATTGTTATAGTATGATTATACATTATGAAAACATATGTAAATTCTATAATTAATCACGCGCTTGCGCGCGCACGATAAATTTCTCGAAGATGGTAAAATCTAGAAAAATAAACACTTCGCCATCTGCCGAATACCTGTGCAACTTAGATGCTAAGCCGCCATCTATTAGGAACTTACAGAACTAAACAATAAATAAACACTAATGTCGTATAATAAATATTGAGATCAATAATTAAGAGATAAAAACTATTCTATCTTTTAAGTTGGACCATATTATAAATGGTTACAAAATTTTATCAAAATTCGTTCAGTAGTTTCGGAGTTTATCGGGAACATACATCGTGACACGAAATTATATATATATATATATATATATATATATATATATATATATATATATATTATAATATATAGCACTCATTTTTATCTTTTTATTATGTGATATCATAATAAAATTGATATAGTATTTTTACCATTTCAAATCAAATATTCCTTATCAGATTACCATAATGAACCTATACACATAAATCTAATTATCATTAAATTATTATGGCGTTGGGTTACGACGTTTTAAATCAGTGAAGTTGTATTCATTATCTACGATAAATATTCGACATCGAAATTACATTTTTAAATGATGCGTCGTTATAATAATAGGATTTCATATAATTTTATTTTCTCGAAATAGTGTCACCTAATCATTCTGTTTAAGAAAGTATTAGATATCTTTTAGTATAAAA